>VDFB02168118.1:136829834-136902857 GCA_007258455.2 Sequoia sempervirens | reverse complement strand
GAACATTGAAACCATTCTCCAAGGTTGACTATGCACACCAACTCTGCAAATTCAAATTAGGTAAGTGCCAAAACACTTTTGTGGTAGATAGAAGTGAAATTAGATCACACCATTTCGTATTTGGGACCCAAAACTATAGCACCATGCTAAAACACACTTCTACAGATAATAAATATCCATCACAATTAGTGTAAACACCAAGGTCGACTATTACCCATGTAAACATCATTAAAATTTTAAGTACATAATTCCTTTAATCCAACAACAATTTGCAGAAAACAAATTTCACTTGAACATAGCTTGGAATATTCCATAAACACACTAAAATCCAACAAAATCCTTCACAAAAAGTTTCACATGAAAAATGTACACACCCAATACACTTAAACAACTCTACCATACACTACAACTTGAGAAGTTGACTTCCAAAACACCAAAATTTGAACTACTTCAACTGAGAAAAGATATCAACACAATCAACATACTTTCAAATCCACAAGACCTGAAACCAAACTGCAAAGAAACACAGAGCAAAAACATTTCTCCCAAACATCTCTACAATATATTGTTCACACACTAGTGAAAACAAATTCTTCTAGACAAAGATCAACATACCAAATTCTAAATATGATGTCTCTAAAAACCTATGATTAACATATCCAAAATGCACATGTAGATCTTCAACCTAGAAGAAATGTGGATCAACACTAGAACACAACTCTACAACCCATAACAACACTACAACACATTGCTTCCTCTTTTTATCAATTTTTTTCAGAAGCACTTGGAAACCAAGCATCAGAGACACATCCTTATCATCTTCAATACTTCCTCATCACCACCTATCCAACTACAACATAGAAACTCAACCATATATCCATAGACAAAAGATAATCAAATCAAAACTAGAGGTTGACACCAATAGATTACTAATAACGTAATACAACTAATCAAAGCATAGATAACATCAACATACTCTCACAACAATCTCCCTTAGTAATGATCTTCTTCCTCCTATTACAGTTGACACCAATGACAACATAAGCTTGTTGACATCAATGACAACACCAATATGCTCATACTTGCAACAATCTATACCTTTGTCATTAATGGAAACACATGATGTGAAAAACCATCAAAGACACAACAACTATGCTCCATACCTATTTTGTTTTCTCTTTTCTCATTACTCACTCTCCCCTTTTCAACATATCTTTTACTTTTTACATGCATCATTATTCTTTCTTCCTTTACTGTCTTATTTTTCACATGACTCTCTCCCCTTTTGATATCAATGGCAAAGGAAAAAATACTTGTATCATTGATATTTCCCTTTTCACATCAATCAACCTTTTTACAATTGTTCTACAACTTCTTATTCCTTTATTTCTCTACATAATACCCCTTAGGAGAACACACCATATTGCACCAATCAATAACCATTGCACAATGAAAAAACTTACTCCCCCTAAATACAACAACCAACAATGTCACTACCTACTCCCCCTGAGAGGTAGCCACCAACATCAATACAAAAAAAAGAATGGATCGTGAAAACCACAGGACTAATGCACCTCCTTATGCATCTAGTTCAAAGGAGGGGAAATGGCCCCCAACTTCTTTTGGAGATACTGAAATGTATTCTTAGGAAGACCCTTAGTGAATATATCAACAACTTGATCCTTTGTAGGCACATACTCAAGGTTAAATTCATTTTCTACAAATTTCTCTCTTAGAAAGTGATACTGGATTGAGATATGTTTTTCCTTGAATGCATTACTAGATTCTTTCAAAATATTGATAGCACTTGTATTATCATAGAATATATAAATTGGTTCATCATATACTACTTTGATATCCTTCAATGTTTGTCTCATCCATAACACCTGTGTGTAGTAAGATGTTACTATAATGTATTCTACCTTTGCAATAGATAAAGATACTAAATCTTGTTTCTTACTTATCCATGATACCAATCTACATCCAAGAAAGAATACACCACCACTTGTACATTTCTTATCATCCACACAACCAACCTAATGTGCATCTGTGTAGGAACTCAGACTAAAATAAATATCCTTTAGATACCATAGGCCATGATCCAGAGTGCCCTTCAAGTATCTGAATATCCTCTTCACTGTTGCAACATATGACTCTCTAGGATGATCTTGAAATCTACCCACAAGACAAACTACACACATGATATCCAGTCTAGTATCAGTTAGATATATCAGTCCACCAATCATTGATCTATACTTTCTCTAATCAACCTTAGGAGATTCATCATTCTTTCTCATCTTGTAACCAGTACCATAGGAGTACACACCAGGGTTTAGAATCTTTTGTTCCAAATTTATTCAAAATTTCCTTGACATACCTTGATTGTGAAATGAAAATACCTTTATCTATATGATTTATTTGTAATCCAAGGAAGAAATTCATCTCCCTAAACATAGACATTTAAAACTCTTTGAACATTTCCCCTGCAAACTTCTTGCAAGCACATATCTTCATTTCCTCCAAATATTAGTCATCAACATATACAACCACAATCAAGATTTGATCTTTTCAACTTTAAAGTAAATATTTCTATTTGTGGTACCTTTATTGAATCCTTTTTGTATCAAATGCCTATCCAACCTTACATACCAAGCTCTAGGAGCTTGCTTCAATCCATATAATTCCTTCTTCAATGTGCAGAACACATTGGGTTTTTTTAATAACTGAAATCTTTTTGGTTGTTCTATGTATACATCTTCTAATTATTCATTCAAGAAATCAAACTTCACATCCATTCGATAAACTTTGAAATCCTTATGTGCTGTAAAATCCAAAAACATCTTGATAGCTTCCATTATTACCATTGAAGCAAAGGTATCCTCAAAATCTATTCCTTCAACTTGTGAGTAGCCTAAGTTACACACAAGCCTTGTTGTGTTCCTTACCACTTCTCTATTCTCATTTAGTTTGTTTCTAATTACCCACTTTGTTCCAATCACATTCTTGTTTGCTAGTATTGGGACAAGTTCCTAAGTCTCATTCTTCTCAATTTGCAACAGTTTTTCTTCCATAGCCTTGATGCAATATTCATCTTTACATGCCTCAATCATTGTTTTATGTTCAACTTCATAAAGTAAGCATATATTTACCTATTCTTCAACACATTTCCTTCTTGTTAGTACACCTTTTTTCTTATCTCCAATGATTTAATTCTCAAAGTGATTCTTTTGCACATACTTAAGAGTTTTAGGAGTCTTTTTCTGGAGCTTCTTCCTCTTCAATTCGCACTTCTCTTTCTTCATCTTTTTCTTATTCTCTGCAACAAGACTCATTTGATTCATATCCATCTATCATCATTGAATTATTCTATAAATCTTCATCAACCTTGAAACTTGCAGTCTCAAAAATATTTCTCAATCTCTTGTTGTAGCATCAATAAGATTTTCTTCTAGTAAAATATCCAAGGAAGATACCTTCATCAAACTTTCCTAAGTTATCTTCATCTCTTCTGATATAACATTTTCTTCCAAACACTTTGAAGTACTTGATAGTTAGAATCCTTCCATACCATAGCTCATAGGGAGTCTTTTTGTTGTTTTCTCTTTCTTGAACTCTATTAAGTATATAAGTAGTAGTATGAATAGATTCTCTCCAGTAGACTTCCAGTATATTTTCCTCTTTCATCATTGTTCTTGCAACTTCTTAAACATTCCTATTCTTTCTTTCAATGCTATATCTTCTTGAGGAGTCCTAGGGATAGAAAAGTTCCTCTTTATGCCATGATTCTCACAAAATAAGTTAAACTCATTGGATGTGAACTCTCCACCTCTATCAAACCTCAAACATTTGATTTTCATATCCATCCATTCTCAACCATAAATTTGAATTCTTTAAACTTTTCTAGAGCTTCTAATTTTTCTTTGAGAAAAGTAACCCATTTCATTCTAGAATAATCATCGATTAATAGCATGAAATACTTGTCACCTTGAAGAATTCTCACTCTTGTAGGACCACAAAGATATGTATGCACCAATTCTCATAGTCTGGTAGTAGATTGTTCTTTGAATTTGAAGCTTCTTCTTGCTTGATTTCCAATTCAAAATTCTTTATAAACAACATTGATAGGCTTTGTAATCTTTGGTAGATCTCTTACAACTTGAACTAAATTGATTCTCACTAAGTTATCAAAATTAATGTGACACGTCCTCTTGTTCCATAACCAACTTTCATTAATCTAAGCCATAAAGCAATGACCATCAACACCCTTAATCTGATAAACATTTTCATATGTCCTTCTTCCAATAGCAACCATAGTTTTGGATCCTTTTTTAATCTCACATCCATCATCTTAAAACATAAGATTGTATCCTTTACTACACATTTGTCCAACACTCAAGAGGTTATGCCTTAAACCATTAGCATATTAAACATCATCAGTATTATGCTTTCCATCAAAATTGATAGAACTTTTTCCACATATCTTAGCAGATGTGTCATCACCAAATCTAACACATCCTCCATCATATTTTTCAATTTTTTAAAATTTAATCTTGTCATTGGTCATATTATTAGAGCATCCACTGTCAGTGATTCAATAGTTCTCTTTTCTCTAAGCATGAAAAGCATATACCAAAGTACCTTTAGTCTTATCCTTTGTCTCTAGAGGGCTCTCCCTCACACATCTCTTAATGTTAGTAGAAAAAGATTCATCCTTTAAAGACATGAACAAGCATTCATCATCATCATCTCCATAATCAGATTCATCATCAAAAATACTTGCATCCTCTCTAACATAATAGATTTTCTTAATCATCTTACTTGTGTTCTTATTTTTGTTATTCAAAGCTTTGTTTGGACATACTGAAGCATAATGACCTATCTTTCCACAATTGAAACATTTGAAAGGAAAATTACCATTGTAATTACTAGTACCCTTCTTCATTCTACTTACAAAGTTATCTTCTGTATCATTAAAATCCTCTTGATCTAATTCCTTATCTCCTCTAATTTCCCAGCCTTAAAAGCAGTCTCAATTTTTGCACCACTATTTGTTCCAAATTCTCTCATCTCAAAAGAAAATAAAGAGCCATACAACTGATCTCTGGTATATTGATTCAAATTTGCAAATTCTTCAATAGAAAACACTTTATGACTATAAGATTTAGGAAGAGTTCTGAGAATTTTCTTTACCAATTCTAGTTCTTTGAGTTCACCACCAAGACCTATGATGGAGCTAACAACTTCATCTACCCTTTGCATATAGCTTGTAATATTTTTTTCTTTAGACATCCTCAGGTTACCAAACATGATCTTCAAATTTTACATCTTAGCTTCTTTGAAGTTATCATCTCCTTCATAAATGCTTTCTAACTTATCCCAAATTATTTTATCAATTTTCATACTCATCACTTTCACTAATTAAGAATTAGAAAGACTATTTAAGAGAGCACACCTTGCTTTACCATTGGTTTCATAGGCTTTGATATCATTAGTAGTACTTGGACCATTTTTAGGTTCATTGTATCTATCCTTAATATACTTCCAAATATAATATCCAAGGTAAACCAAAAAACTTTCCATATTTATCTTCTAGAATGGAAAATCCATTCCATCAAATATAGGGATCTCTTTCTTGTACATCATCCTAGATCTACCTCAAGTGGTTAAGCTTTCTTCCAAGAAACCTTGCTCTGATACCAATTTTTGAATGCAAAAGATAATTAAGAGGGGGGGGATGAATTAGTAGTACCTTAAAAATTCAAAACCCTCATACACATTCAAGTCCACATTAATACAATTAACCCTTAATCTGTTATAATGATTTAGCATGAAAGGAAAATAATAGAAACTAAAACAACTCAATACCATGCACAAGAGAACACCAAATTTATGTGGAAAACCCATGATGGAAAAAAAACCATGGTGAGGATTAGCTCACAATATAAAGTAACTTCAACACCAAATACAGTAGGGCTCATTGTTATAGGGCTCATTGCCCAAAGAAAGAAAGGCTCACTACCAAAATAGAAAAGAAGATCGAGAAGAATGTTACACAAAGAAATCCATCTTAATGCAATAGATAAATCCACCACAATGTCTCCAACACCTTCGCAACTTGGCTAAAGAATTGTAAACACCTTCTTCTCACTGCATCTAGCAGTCTAACACATGAAAGCTCACACTGCATTTCTCAAATTTGCACTCTAAAACTTTGTAATTTGCATCATTCACATTTTTCTTGTCTATCTCATCATCTCTCAACAACTCAACTCTTATTTATATAATTTTCAACTTTTAAACCATTCTCCAAGGTCAACTATTCACAACAACTACACAAATTCAAATTAGGTCAGCACCAAAACATTTCTATGGCAGATAGAAGTGAAAGAAGACCACACCATTTCTTATTTGAGACCCAAAACTATAACACCACGCTACAAAATGCTTCTAAAAATAATAAACATCCATCAGAATTTGTGTAAACACCAAGGTCAATCATTACCCATGTAAAAACCATTAAAATTTTAAGTACACACTTCCTTTAATCCAACAACTCACAGACAACAAATTTCACCTAAACATAACCTGGAATATTCCATAAACACCCTAAATTCCAAAAATCTCCTTCGTAACAACTTTCACCTGAAAAATGTACACACCTAGTACACTCAAACAACTCTACCATACATTGCAACTTGAGAAACTAAATTTTGAAGCACCAAAATTCAAACCACTTCAAATGAGAAAAGATACCAACACAATCAACATGCCTTCAAATCCGCAGGACCTAAAACCAAATTGTGGAGAAACGCAGAGCAAAAAAATTTCTCCCCAACATCTTTGCAATACACTGTTCATACATTGGTGAACAAAACTTCTTCCACACAACAATCCAACATACCAAATTTTGAATATGATGTATTTGAACACCTTTGATTAACATAGCCGAAATGCACAAGAAGATCTTCAACCTATAATAAATGTGTAGCAAATCTAGAACACTACTCTACAACCCATAACAACATAGTTACAACACACTGCTTCCTCTTTTTTATAATCTTTTCTCAAAAGCATTTGGAAACCAAGCATTAGAGACACATCCTTATCATCTTCAGTACTTCCTCATCACCACCTAGCCAACTAGAACATAGCAACTCAAACGTATATCCATAGACAAAAGCTTATCAAAGCAACCCTAGAGATTGAAACCAGTAGCATAGATAAGATCAACATACTCTCACAACAATCTCCCTCAATAATGATCTTCTTCCTCTTACAATTGAAACCAATGACAACACAAGCTTGTTGACATCAATGAAAACACCAATCCACTCATACTTGTAACATAAAAGTTGCATATATGACTTCAAAATGTGTGTTATTTGTACCCATGGATGCTTCATTGTTGATGTAGATTCTGATTTTTGGCTTGTTTTAATCACATTTTGCATTAGATTGGTTGTCATGTTGAGGTGGAGAGATGGTATTACTAGATACAATCATAATCTGGTATCTATTTTTGTTTACGATGTGATGCAAATATTTGTGACACATTGGGAGTTTGATGTTGGTACATTTGGTGGTGATCATGTTGTCATGGATGTTCCTTGTTCCTTTGGGATTTTGAAATGATATGATTATTTATGCAAGTGCATTTTGGTGGTGTTGGATTGATTCTTGTTTGTTTATGGTGGTGTATCTTCTTGATTTGAAAATCATGGCTTTAATTTTCCTTTTGGGAGCTCCTAGTGTTTCAGTTGAGTTCTTTAATTATTTGAGGGTCTTTGTTTGGGGTATGTGTAGGATCATGATAGGCCAAAAAGTGGCAATATGATGGGTATTAGGCTAACGACTATTTTTTTACCCAAAATTGATGAAACGAAAAGGGTTTTTAAAGGAGATTCTTAGATTTCCACCGATATAAATTATGCTTTACTTTGAATTTAATAAGTAATTACTATTCATTTTCTATTCAAATTACGACTAAAGTCCTGATTGATAGGCTGATTGAAAAAAAATTATAGCTTTCAAACGGTATCACATTTTTTGAATCCAAAACATGTGTCACATTCTATGCTTCACATAATATAGGATTAAAAATATAAAAATTGAATTTCATGAAGTTTTGATCAAGTTAAGGTGGTTAGACATACGAGTTTTTATATTTTTTTAAAAGTTGTAATAAAAAATTAATAATTAATAATTCACTTAGAAAAAAATTACAAAAGAATATGCATCACATCATGGCATGAGTCCTCTACATATATCTAAAATATTATAAAAAAATATTATCATTTTATTATGGTTAGGGTGGTCAAACAGACACTTACTTCTTATTTTTTCCCTGAAATTTAAGTACCATTGCATTGAAATTTCAAATTTTCACCAAATAGATTTTTTTTTTAACATACCTAGTAGATTAGAAACTACATTCAATTTTCTACAGATTCTATTCTTACACATTTTTGAAATAATATAGATAACTTACTCAAATTTTTACGTCAAGTTGCCTAGCTCTGATTTTTCTGAATTTTTTGCCACTTAAGGGCCTGTTTTTTCCATGATGATCTTGCACATACCCTTTGATCTTCGATTAGGAGATTGTTATCACAATGCCATAGATAGCTTTATTACACATTTCAACACAATATCTTGTGATAATGATGTTTGGCGATGTTGTATCTTCTTGTTTTGGGGATTAGGATTTTACTCTTTCCTTTAGGAGTTCTTGGTGTTGAGTTCTTTGATTTCATTCAATTCATGGAGGATCTTCATTTAGGAGATAATTTTGATGATTTCATGGAGAGCTTGATATCATGGCTCAGTGGGAGCTTGTGGTAGTGATGCGGATTCATCGTTTGATGGTGGATGATCTACATTGTTTATTGGTGTCATGGAGGAGCTTTTGGATTCCATTTGTTGTAAAGAGAGTTCATTGACAACTTGGGTTTCATTTACAAGAAATGGTTATCTTTATGTCATTTGGAGATGTTGACATTTTAGTTATCCATGGAGGACTCTTTAGTCTTTTTGAGGTGTCCTGATTTTTCAATTTGACATGTGATCCTTTTTTTCATAGGATGGTTTTATTATTGTTCAATAATGGAATATTGATCATACATTAGACTTTTTGAGATGATTTCCCTTAGAAGCATGATATGCTTATTAGAGCATATGATCTTCTATAATGTCTTTGTTTTCCAAATAATCATCAATTGAAATTAATTTAATTAATTAGACATTAAATTGTCCTAAAATGATATTTTGGATATTTATATTTAATTTATTTATTTTTACTAAAGTGATTTTATTAAATAAATGCAGAAAATATTAAATAAAGTTAATTTAATGGCATAAATTTTAAATAATAAAAAATAAAAGGTAGTGGAGTACAGAAGGTGGTGAAAAGGGATTCATTGGAAATCTTTTGAAAAGTTATTATTGAGATTGTGGAGAGCTTAGCTTTCAAAAGCTTGAGGATGAAAACCCCCGGGTTTCAAGGTGGATTGAACAAAAAATCAATTCCATCAATTGATGGAAGTTGATCATTTGTGGAAATTTGTGAAGTCTTTTGCAAAAGAAAATTTCCATAAGTCTATGGATCAAAAAATTGGTAATAAAGCTCAAATCCTTAATAGCAACCACAAACTGTTAGATTTAAGCATAAAATCCAAATCCAAAACAATGAAACACAAAAGACATAATAACTCAAATGAAATGCAAACAAAATAATTTACCTTCCTATGTCAGAGTTGGTTCGCCTCAATTGCTCTTCTCTCTTTCGCTTTTTGAAATTATGGTGTGTTGCTCTCATATTTGGAGTGCACAATTGATAGGCTCATGACAATAATAACAACAAAAGTTCAAATATTTCGGTTGCTATTGTGAAGAGACGAGTGTTGAATTTATAGAAGAGGATGGCAAAATGAATGGATGAGATTGAGTAAACAATGAATGGCCGAGATCAAATGAGACAACTTTCATGAGAAAGTTGCTCATTGTCCAAGAAGAAATTAGTGGAAAATGATTGGAGAAATTAGTGGAGGTGGAAGAAGATTGGAGAAATTAGTGGAGATTTGTAAGAGTTAAAATGAGAGAATTTCGAAAATGAACTAAATAAAAATATATTTATTTTTGAAAGCATATGGATAATTATAGAGGAGCTTTAGATTAGTAAGATTAAGCAAATAAAATATTGATTTAATCAAAGACATGAGATAACTAGAAGTTAAATAATTAAATCATAATTATTTAGTTGGAGAAATGATGAAAAAGAATAAATTAGTATAACTAGATAGTTAAAATTATTTAATTATGAAAGTATGAAAAAAAAGACAAAAATTATATTAAAAGGAAAGTTAGTAAAAAAGAAAATATTGTTGCAAACTGAGGGCAAATTTCAGTGTCTACAATAGAGTTAGACAATAAATTACAGGTGTTTCCAAATATCAATGGCACGACGTTGGGAATGTATGGAAGTGAGGATGCCATGTTTTCAACGGGATTGGTAATAGCTGGCCGCTGCATACTGGAAAGAGGCTTTACATAAAGTCATGATTTTCCTTTAATGATAATAGACTATTATCTATTGTTGAGTAATCACCATTGCTGCATATTATAGCCTGCGTAGGGCGACCTTATGGATCATTTGCTGTTATGAAGTGGCGTGAAGGTTGGAATGTGGGAAGGGTGGTAATTATGAACATCGATGTCCATTATGGTATGCCGTCCAATTTTCCTTAGCTGGACGTAAGGATTTGTTTCTTTTGATAGCCATTGGAGTGTATGTATGTACAAATAAATCCATTTGGGCAGTGTGGTACATCAACTGAATATAAAAGATAGAGATATCAAAGATTTATGGTTATTCACAGGTATTTGGTCCATTTAGGTTGCATATTAGTTTTATGTTAAATAAAAATATGATATTCTAGAGACAACAAATGATATTTTTGTGTTCAACTACTGGAGGTCCTATGATTAAGTTTTGGTTGAATCTTTAAAAAGTCAAATTTTAGATACTTCTCAATAGATGTGTTGATGTAGCAAGTTGTACGATGAGTCACGCCTCCAAACCTTAGTTATAGATAGATAAGAGGCCAGTCCACATTTCAGAAAAACAAAGAAATTTTACTATATTCCAATCAATGGCTGCATGCTTATTCCAATCAATCGCTACATGTTGACAAAGTTAACCCCCCAATCAATGGCTGCATGCTTATTCCACTCAATCGCTACATGTTGACAAAGTTAACCCACACGACTACTGACTCCTCTCCCCTATACTCAAGAAAGTCACAGGTATTGCAAGGGCATCGTATAGATGTTGGGAAAAGCAACAGGCACTCTATTGTTCCAAATAACTCTGAAATATTATTAACTCTTGCACTTATCTTACCAACTGCAATATTTTATCTACCGTGCTACCTTAGTGTGAATCGTCATTCAAAGAGGCAATACTAAGATGAGATAAGGTCACGATTCTTAAAGGAGTTGCAATCAGAGTTGGAATCGAGTGGAGTCGTGGGAACCATATGAGTTGCCACTTCTAACTTGACTGCTAATATTATATAGGCTGGGCGTATGAAAAATGGTCAATAGATGTTTATAGGAAGGAGCCGCAAGTCTTCAAGTGGAATAGCAGTCATTGTGACCAGTCCTATCAAGGGAATCATGAGTGTCTATCATATGCTTACTTCATACTCTCGCATTATTGCTATCAAGATCGTTGAACATTCATAAGTTAATGGAGTGGGGCTGCGGAATGTTTCTATATTGGCGACATCGAAATTCTATTGCACTTTGCATAGAGGAGTTGCATGGAATAAATTAGAAGCGCCGCCATTCTAATAGTTTCCTTGGCACATCATTTCTAAGTAATTCCAAGGATTGGTGGAAGGCATCGGGTGTAGTAAACAATAAAGGGAGCCGCCATTTGAAGGTGTTAAACATTTCAATAATTATCGCTCTTAAGTCTAGAAGGGCGTGACTCAAGACACGGGTGTGCAATTCAAATACAGTTACAAGACTGTAAGTCTCGGTTCAGCTATTTTCTATTATATATATATATATATAGAATTCTTCCATGTGATGTTAAAACTGAAATTTTGGCCAAAGCATATTTTGTATTTTGGAAAGAACATACAGTAGAATTTATGATAAATGGAGCTATGAAATTTTAAATCTACATGTAACCAGCAAACTGAAATGAAAACAGCAATGCTATCAAACATATTGAGGAATTGGAAAAGTAGAATAGTTTGTGCATAAGATTTGGTGAGAACTTTACATCTTTTGAGGAGATGTGAGATCATGATGTCATGGAGATTTCCTAATCTTTGAGGTTAGAGATTTGGCATTGATCTTGTGAGTTCTCTTGGTATTGAGTGAATTGGTGATTTTCGTGGGAGTTTCATGATGGTTTTATATTGCATTTAGAGTTTGGCATGGATTGATCGATTGCAGGTGCTGATGGATACTTGTAGACATAGGTGAGGCTAGGAGATGTCTTAAGATCAGAGACGTGTTGAGATGGATACTCTTTGATGAGGTTTTAGCAAGGAGTTTAAGGAGCCTACATATTGGTTGGATCTGAGTTCAACATGGACCTATGAGGACATTTTTCTTGGAGTGCATCATGATGACTTGGTTATCCTCAAGGGGTATTCTCATTCCCTACTCTTGGTCTACTCGGCGATTTGTCATCCAAATGGTATTGTCCATTCTTTTTTAGATACATTATGTTTCGTGTTTTTCTTTTCTCATGGGAATGAGTCTTGAGTCATGGTAATTGGTTATAGATTTGAGGATTGTTAGGCATGAGTTGTTTTATGGTTTTTCCGCTCATGCATATGGATATTGATCTATGGTTTTCTAGTTCTAGAGGGTTCATTTGAGGAGTGTTGGCATGTTTATCTCCTTATGCATTGTGAGTTCATTCATTGATGTCGATGTTAGGATATATTATTGGGATTATTCCCTTGGATGGGAATGGATTTGATTTGAGATGTGGATAATGTTATTCTCTTTGGGGTTTTATGGATGAGATCATACTTATCACAACTAGAGAATTTAGAGGTGTGTGTAGAAGGACATGCTACAAGTTTTTATTGGTGGGTTCTCTCTAAATGGTCTTGTTCTTCTTCCTAGATGTTTGTATTCACATGACATTAGATTTGACATTTGTGTGGAGCTATGATGATAAAAAAAATTGTGGTCATGTGTTGTTACTTATACTTCATTGTTTTTTGTGATAACATGGGGGTTCTTTTATCTCTTTATTTTGTTGAGTGTGGAAAACTTGAGAGAGTAATGGAGACTTGTGGTGAGAGTTGTATTGCAATATATTTTTTGAAGGTTTTGCATATCTTTTTGGATGTTCTTTGGTACTACATGATGTTGATTACACCTTTTATTTGATGTTAATGGTGCAAATTTAGACACCTTGCTCATTGTTAGATTTAAGATTACCAATGCAGTGGGATTTCCTAGATGTGTTTGTTCATCATATGATAGGTTTGGCACTTGGAGCTTGTGATCTTGCATGTTATGGGTTGTTTATGTTGATGGCATGAGGTCTACTTGTTATGGTATGATACCTTGGCATTGAGGTATAATTAGTTGGATGCGTTAGCAACTTGTTGTGGGTGTTAGTTTAGCTATAGTGATTTTTCCTGGCAACTACTTATACATATTTGTTACCTTTGGAATGAGTGTACTTTGGGATATCATTTGGAAGCAAGGTTTATGCTTCTATGTGATAGTTAGTATGGCATCTCTTTGGATGGCTTCTTATCTTTGTGCATTGGTATCATGGATGATGATAGCATTCATGCTTGAGATGGTGGTCACTTTATACATATCTTGATGGAGCACATGAAGCACTTTAATTCCTTAATGGTATATGTGGCTATAGGTATTTTTCTCTTGTTGATGTTTGAGTATGCTTTGTACACCTTATGTAATGTATACAACAAGTGGGAGAATGTTAGGAAAAGGTGTTTTGTCCACCTTTCATAATGTTGTAATGTAATTTATTTTTATTTGTGATGCACCTAGGGGATCTAGGGTTGTGTGCATCACATGGGGTTAGCATTATTGGAGTTAATTTATGTGTTTTTATAATAGTGTGATAAATATTTAATGTGGGTTTGCAACATTGGGTAAATATTTAATATTAGGAAAACTTAGTACCAAAAAGTAAATATGGGGGGAAACGGTCATGTAAGCTAGTGGTATTAGTCACATGGTTTTATGTAATACCACTTGGTGGTTTTGTGTGCTTGTAAGCTTATGTCTATAAAATCAAGCACATGGGTAGTTGTTTAAAGTTCATCATTTTGAGGTTGGCTAGTTGGCTATTTTGGCTAAGAGGTTGAGAGAATCTCTTGCTTTGTATTTGTGAGGGTTTGAAGCATGGCATAGAATGTGTGGTTACATACTTGTTCCCATGGAGTGCTTGTAGAGATCTTGTGCTTCAGAAGAGTTCATGGAGACTCTAAATATGTATTGTAATGGTTTCATTGTTGAATAATACATGAGTGATGGATGCTTTTGGAGGCTAGGCTTTTCCCTCTTCATGGTTTTCCTAGTGTATATCTTGTGTCTTCTTTGATGATATATTTTATATTCTTTTGCATATGGATTCTGAATAATTTTTACATATATATTTCTCTATTTGAATTATTTGGAAATTGTCTTAGGTGGCTATAAATCTCCTTTCAAATATGAAATCCAAGGTTGTTGTAGTGATGCATCCTCCTACTATTCAAGTATTTATGTTTCTTCTCTAAGTCTATCCCAAAGCCTAGATATACTAGAATAGAGCTAGCATACATTCAAAGACAAATAGAGATGCTTAACTATCCTATTTTTTCATCTCCTATGTCATTCCTTAACTTAGGTGATTCCATGAAGGAATTTTATCTAGTCTTAAAAACTAAGTTAAGATGCTTGAGCATAATGTATCACATTTAAAGCCTATTCTACTACCACAATAAATTAGGAAGCTAAATCCTCTATTAGTCCCTTGATATTATGTATGAACAATTATATCTTAGGTATCTCATAATTTTAAAACCATACTAAAATAAGTTTGCAATCAAATTTATTAGTTTAGTGGGAATGATAAGGGCATGAGGGTAAGGTTTTTGTTAGGTATTTGTATAGAAATGAAAGCAAATGGGTGGCTTGTTTCCATGTGCATCATTTACATTCTTGCAGTAGTTTGGTTATAGATTTCAATAATCAATAGACTTATAGATTTGACCCCTCTTATCTTTTCTAATAACTTACAACCATCAAAAGGAAAGAGGGGGAGTTAGTTCTAGTTTTCTATCAGCATTTTATCATTATCTTTTCTTGTATCCACAAAAAAAAAAATCAGATTGAATTTTTTCATGAGGCCTTTTCACCCTAGGATAATCCTTCTCTATCCTAATTTTAATCCTAGGATTTTATCCTACACCTTTGAGTAGTAAAGTGTTCCTGAGAAATCATATAGTGTGTGTGTGTGTAACACCTACAAGTGCTAATTGTGTGACCAAGGTGTGTGAATATGCATCAAAAGATAGTAATGTGGATGCTTATGGGGATCATGTTGTCGATGAATGTTCAAAGTGTTCGACATTGTTTGTCATTAATGTCGAAGAGACTATCTTGGTGCTTTGTTGAAATAGGTTGAGTGAGTTGCTTCAAGGTATCACAAGGTTACTTGTTTGATGTTGATGCTTCATGGCAAGTTGTCTATCAAGTTTTTCCAAGACATAAATATGTTTACTTGGTGTTTTGGTGGTGTGAATCTGTCTTCATGTTTCAAGACCATATTTATTATGCTTTCCTTCATGCTTGTCTTGCATATGTTATCATGCTAAGGGTTTGATGACAAAGAATAATGTTAAAGACATGGTGTTAATTTTATGATGTAGATGTCAAGGTTATGGCTATCAAAGGAGTATTGCTTCATAATAGGGTTATTACTTCATGTCTAAGGTTTGATTCAAGCATACTTTATGTTTCAAAGACATATTTCTAAAAACCCTAAAGATCTAGGGTTTTGGATTCTTGGATATCTCCAATGTTAGTTCCTTCTTATTCTACAGTTTGGAGATGATTAGTTATTAAGAATTTGAAAATTGCTCAAGTCACAAACAAAAGTAAATATGCCTATTCTATCAACCTACACCAGCAATTTATCGGCCTAGCAAATGTCTTATTCTCATTACATTACTTTTAATATTTCAAGGATTTGTTTTTGAAAGAGTAATTCAGCGAGTATCCTTGAAAAAATGATCCAATTCATAGTCTTGAATGGTAGTTACCTCGAAGGGAATATAGTGTTTATTATGATCAGTTTTTTATTTGAAGTAACCGTATTCTTTCAAGAAACTATCTTCATTTGATACTTATTGCAACTATATTGGAAAACAATTTTTTTGAGTACCATCAACAATCCTATTTGAAATGTGATGAAAAAGAACTATGGTCAATGTTTTTGAAAGCCATGTGAATTAAAAGTGCATCTTCTGCATGGTGTTGATGAGAATGTGTGTTTTGAATTGGTTTTTTAATTGTAAAGATAATACATAGAGAGGAAGACTACAATGGAAAAGTAATCATGCACTATGAAGAACTTTTATATGGAAATGTATAACAGTGTGTAATGATTGCACTCAAGTTTCTTTGTTGTGTTTCCTTGTTTAGTTAAGAGTGGTTGTGAAAATATGTTGAAGTTTGTGCATAGATTAATGAAATCTAAAAGTGAACACAGGCCTATGGAGTTTTTCTTGCTTTAATTGAAGTATATTCTGATTCAAGTCACTTGAAATTTGGTTGGATAGTGTGCAACAGTGCCTTGGATGAACAAATATCCTTATGAATGTAAAACTATCTAAAGTTGATTATTATATTTTTGTAAGAGTAGTCATGATAAGTGGCCGATTCTTTTTAGTTGATGAAACAAGAGGATTCTTATAAAGAGATTTTATTCATTGTGTATAGGAGTTTTTTGAAGAGATAAGAGCTTACTTGCTTCCACATTTCATTGGAGAACTTGTATTATTGGAAAGTTAAGGGGATATCCTTGCAATCTTTCTTCATGTTATAAATCTATTGTCAAGGGAACATAAGAGTTTGTGAGTCAAGGTGTTAAAGGACTATTTTCTTGGTGCATATTGTAATAGGGTAACCCCTTGAAGTTATATCTCTTCTTTCATTAGAGATTGGTCATTAATACCATGGAGATTTATCCAATGAGGTTGTCTTTTTCCAATGAGGTAGTTTCTAACTTGAAAAAATTCCAGTGAGGCTATAGCAACATTAAATGCCAGTGAAACTATAACTAGTGAGGCTGTAAGCAGTGAGGTTTCCTTTTTTAAGCCAATGAGGCCATAACTAGTGAGATTTCTTGGTTATCCAATGAGGCTTTGTAATCAATGAGATTTTATTAAGCCAGTGAGGCAATCTTTTCTGAGTGGTTGATTTTCTCCCTATAAAGGGTTTTCCACTCATAAACATTATGTTATGGTGTCTTTAGCTTTTTTGATCTACTTATGTTCTTTATGTTCATTCAAGTTAGATAGCTTTGCATGCATAATGCTACACTTGATAATTGAATTGTTCTAAAACTTGCATTCTACATGTTCAAAGTTGTAAAAGATTAATTTAAGTTTATTTTAATTTGTCATACCACTAATTCACCCCCCTCTCAGTGGTATTGTACTCCAAAAAGTGGTATCAGATCTAGATCCTTGCACAAATTTTAACCAACTTAAGGGTTCCTAGTAGTGGAGTACAATAGGCAAGAGGTATAGAAATAAAGTTTTTTAAAAGGAGAAATATCTACATCAAAAGAAAGAAAATTCTATTACAAAAGTTGATGATGTTTCTAATGTTCTTGACTCTAACGAATGTCATGCAAGAGTGTTTGATGCAAAAAGAGATGAGTTACAGTTCATGGAAGTTGCAAATAAGTCATGTGATGAAAGTGATGAAGAGGAAGCACAAGTTTATCTTAAAGATGAATTGATTAAGATTCCTTAGATGAATTGAAGAGAAAAAGAAGAGCTAAAGAAGAAATGTGTAGAATCTGATCAAATTATTGATAAACTAAAGGTACAATTGGAAGAGTCTAGAACTGTGGAAGAATCCACTTACAAGAAGTTACAAACCAAAGTAGAAGATTGTCAAAAGATAGAGGCTAAAGTGTTGTCTCTAAGAACACAACTAGAGGAAAAATCTTTGTTAAAAGAACACACTATAAAATATGAGTTGATTGTCAATATGAAATTAGGGATTGAAGAAAACAAGAGGATAGCATATATGACAAGGTTTGATTTGGAATCCAAAATAGTTGAATGCCAAAAGATTGAAGGAGATATAAGGAAATATCTTGAAAATGTTAGGAAGCAGTTAGAAAAGAATCTGAAATTTGATGAGAGTACCAACAAGTTGAATGAGATGTTAAGTAAGCAAAAATATTACAAGGAATCTACTGGTTTGGGCTATGAAGAAGGACAGAGTTTTGAGGTCATAAAAACTCCAAGAAAGAAGATAGATCTAAGTTATCATGTTGTTACCCCTAAGGCTAGAGAAAAGAAGAAAACATAAATTAGGACTGTTGATAGTAGACGGGTCAAGGACATCAATAGAGGAAGAAGTAGATCCAACTAGTTCACAGGATCACCTACTTGGCAAGATCAATTAGTAAGGTACAATTATTCATTTCATGGTTATTTTTATTCATGTAATGGTTATGGGAATAAAGTAAGTTATTGTAGAAGGTGGTCTAAAAGGAGTCAATATGCATTCTCTAGGAATATGAATGTAATATGTTATAAATTTCATAACCATGGTCATGTTACAAAGTATTGTAGAACTAGGTTTGTGAAACAGGAGAGAAGAAATGATTGTTTACATGAGAAAAATACAAAGTCACAAGAAACTGGTGACAAGAAGAAACCAGAGAAGAAAGTTTGGAGAAGGAAACAACAGAAAGAAAAAGAAGAATCAAAGCTTGTGCATACTACACAAGTGACATCTATTAGTGCATAAAAAGGAGCATGATGATAGGGGGAGGTGCTTATAGTTTTATCATTCAAACCCTATAGTAAGAAGCAAAGAGGATTGTGTCCTTGTAGTGAGTTGGTTTCTGGTATATCAATCAAACCCCATAGACAAAGAGTTTGTATGTTGATAAGATATTACCCTTATTGAGAGTAACATGTGTAGTTGCTATTGGTAATAGTATCATGAGACATTTCTTGAGAAATACTTGAGGCATTGCTTTGAATCCTTTTTTGAGATAGTTCCTTAGATAGTTAATTGATAATTTTGTGCCAATAAATTCAGTGACTTGCTTGAAACAGTGGCATGATGACTTCATAGTTTTTCTTATCTCACGGTTTTACTATTTGGTTCCATATTTGGTTCCATGCTTTAGATGATGGTTCTTAATGGTTGATAATCAACCCTTGATGACAATGATTTTAGTAAAAAGTTGTCATTATACTTTGATGAGGCAAGGTGCCATTGATACCATTTCAGTCATCTTGTTATTTTCAATGGTTATACAATGAGTGGCATGGCACATAATTTCTAGTACAAAGAAATTATTTTCTATTTTGCATGGACAATACCTATGTGAAGCAACAACTTAAGTGACAAAAAAAATAGGACAGTTCCATTTTGATTGGTTATATCTTATATCACTTGCTTGAGCTTATGAAATTGATGGCAGGTTGCACCTTTAGCTAATGGTTGGCAGTGTTACTTTGCTAGTTGTGGCAATGGTCTTTACTCATAGTATGACAGTGGTTTGCACAAGTAGTATTCTTTTTTTCTATTGGTTTGACAATGATTGGTGATGGTATGGTTTGTAAAGTGACTTTAGAGTTCTTTATACATCCTACTCTACTCAATGACAGTCCATTTTTAGTGCTATTATTGTGTTTTTGGACAAGCAACAATATATGGTTTTTCCTTGATAATGTTTCAAGGGGTTGAATGATTTGGTTTTTGCATTTCTCACTAAGATAAAGACAATGCTTAGCTTTTTTTCTTTGTGTACAGTGGTGGCAGTATGGTCTATTTTTTTTAATGGTGATATTGATTGTTTTTTAATCTAACAATTTATAATAGTTGGTACACAATTCTCCTAGCTTTGTTCTTAATTCACATATCACATTTCAGATGATTGAGGTTGCTTTATTTTTCCAAAGGGAAGTGATATGGTCATAGTTTGCTTTGTGACAAGTTAAGTGCTAGAAAATTACTATGGGATTCAATACCTTGAGAACACAACTGCTATAATTTATGACAACTACCTTCATATTGACAGTGATCTACATATTGTCATATAATGACCTTGTGACAATAGTGAAAAGATAGTAATGAAAATATATTTAGTCTTATGAAATCATTTCAATTTCATGAAATCATTCAGTCGGACAACATACATTTTTTTTCTTGGTGCTATCCTTTTTTATAGTGGCAGTGAATATTAGCTTTTCCAATGATGAACTCTTGCATCATGTTAAGTGTTTTTTCAAGTGGATTTGCAGGTAGCAAGTAGTTTATCATTCCAAGGAGGAGTGGTTTGATTATTTTCATAATGCAGTATATGTAATCTAGATGGTGACATTTATACATTTGGTATGCCCAATGGAGGAGTGGAAAATGAGTAATATTGTATATTTTGTTGACATTCAAGTGAGTTTTTGACTTTGTTGTGCTTCTTCATCTATGGTGCAATGTTGGCAAGGGTTTCTTGCATAACAGTTCTCTATATTCAGTTGTGCAATGCTTGGTGTGTTGATAGTACACATTGCTCTTGTTTATCACTTTTGATTTGTGACAATGTTATAGTGCCTTGATCAATGTTCTAGTCCCAAACAATAATAGTTTAGAGTGTGACTGTGGCTTAACAATTTCAATGGTTTTGTACTGATGCCAATTGATGTCAAAAATGTTGCTATGAGATGTCAAGATACAAGTTGTTTGATGGGGTAATAGTTGCTGACAGTAAAAAGAAGAGAAGTGATCCATGCTTACAATCTATGACAACTCAGCCTTGATTTTTTATGATAGTGACTTTGCATGATGACAGTGCCTCTCTCTTTATTTAATTCAAGTGGAATTTTTCTCAATGAAAGCGGACTCCATGATGATGGCCACATATTATGCAGAGTATCAGTTTGCAATCTTCTATAGTGTACAGTGGTATTAATGTTTTTGGTTGGCTTGAGAGTGGTTTATGGTAGTGAATGGAGGTAAAGTACAATTTCTTTGGCATGCTTACACAATTCTTTCTCAGTCACATGAAATAAAATTTTATCTCCTTCATTTCTTAGTCACAAAGTTAAGATTGGCTGTGAAAATATGTTGAAGTCTATGCATATATTAATGAAATATAAAAGTGATCATAGGTATATAGAGTTTTTCTTGCTTTGATTGGAGTATAGTTTGATTTAGGTCACTTGAAATTTGATTAGATAGTGTGCAACAGTGCCTTGGATGAAAAAATATCCTTGTGACTAAAAATTTCTAAAGTTGATTATTATACTTGTGTAAGAGTAGTCAAGATAAGTGGCTGAGTCTTTTTGGTTGATGAAACAAGAGGAGTCATGTAAAGAGCTTTTATTCATCAAGTGTAGAGGAGTTTTGTGAAGAGATAAGAGCTTATCTTGCTTCCATCTTTCATTGGAGAACTTGTATTATTGGAAAGTTAAGGGGATATCCTTGCAATATTTCTTCATGTTATAAATATATTGTCAAGGGAACATAAGAGTTTGTGAGTCAAGGTGTTAAAGGAAGTTGTGTTTTTGGTGCATATTGTAATAGGGTAACTCTTTGAAGTTATATCTCTTCTTTCATTGGAGATTGGTCATTAAGACCATGGAGGTTTTTCCAGTGAGGCTATCTTTTGCTAGTGAGGTAGTTGCTAACTTTAAAATCCAGTGAGGTTGTAGCAACATTAAATGCTAATGAGGTTTCTTGGTTAGCCGGTGAGGCTCTATAATCAGTGAGATTTTATTAAGCCAATGAGGCAATATTTTTTGAGTGTTTTTTTTCTCCCTGTAAAGAGTTTTCCACTCATAAACATTTTCTTATGGTGTCTTCATCTTTTGTGATATTCTTATGTTCTTTATGTTCACTCAAGTTAGATAGCTTTGCATGCATAATGCTACACTTGTTAATTGAACTATTCTGAAACTTGCATTCTACATGTTCAAAGCTATAAAAGATTAATTTAAGTTCATTTTAATCTGTCATGCCACTGATTCACCTCCCCCCTCCCAGTGGTATTGTACTCCAGCATAAATGTGGTAGAGCTATGTAATTATACATCATATGACAATTGTGTGGTTATTATTGATAGTGCTAATTATATTCATATTAATGTATAATCAAAGGAATAAGAGTGATATTTCATTGGTGAATTGCCTTGTTTTTTCTTATTTAATGATAATGATGCAACTTTTGTAGAACCTATAAAAAAATTCTTGTCTAAGTGAGGATGATATGGATGGATATATACAATGAATATTTAGATAAAAATGATTATGTAGAGTCATTTTTTTCTTGAGGTATTTTCCTTTAAAAATAGTGAAGATAATGATTATGTGGATTTATATGGGAATATATTTCTTTTGTGCATCATTTTTTGTCTTCCTCATGATGATTTTACTACATGGATGGTGCATGGAGAACCAAATGAGTAGGGGGGGAGAAGAATAGTGTTAAAAACCTAATTACACCAATTTAATCATAACAAATCATAGCATAAAATGTAAAAGAGAGGATATTTGAAGATCATGGTTCTTCACTTGAAGTGTCTCAAAATTATAATCTCTATGATGGTGGTGAATGCATGAATTTGAATTGTGCCTATGATTAAAATCTAGAATAATATATCAAAATTTCTAATGAGGACATGTGCTTCCTACTAGCTATTAATGAATTGGACATATGCACCAATGCATTGGACATCTTCCACTTTGATTAGGTTTATTTTTATTTCCTTGAGGATATATGTGTTACACCCAATCTTAAACTTTTATCTTCGGACCTTCATGCACATGAAGATAATATTGAACTACAATACTCAAATGAGTCTAAATATGTGCATGGGATGGTTTAGCTTGACTATGTGACTGAATTGGAAGGATTAAATAATTTGACACCCATTGACTAATTCTAGGTATTGATCAAGACCTTAGTAAAAACACTTCTTTATGCCTTGTATGGTTTAGTCATTCACTTTTAGCCTCAAATTAAGCAAGAAGGTTAGTAATCAAGTAATAGTATTACAACTATGAAATGTGAAATATTTTTTCACTCATATTCTCATATTTCTTGCAACTTTTTCAAATAGCATACCTATTAAATTTTCATATCCAAATAATAATCATCTATCTAGTGGCACCCCCTTCAATCCAAAATGGGGAAAAAAATTAGTTTCTTGAAAAAAATGGGGTTCAGCAAAAGTCTCTTGGAAGCAGAAGAGGGCCAACAACTAGCCATCAATGCATGTTGTGGCTTCAAATTTTCCTGTGCATTAGGAAAATGGAGTGCAAAAGCTTCAAAAGGGTGTACTCAATATTACCTTTTTCAGAGGATCTCCTAACACCTCAAATCCAAGATCTCTAGGGTAAAGCACTCATTTGTAAGTTTTGGAACTTTACCCCTTAATTAGAATCATTAAAAAAGCCTAGATTTTTTAAGAATGGGAGGGGGAAAACCAAATTTTCTATTTAGATCAAGGGGAAGGTTTCTTTCTAGCCATTTTTTCTACAAAAATTCATAGAAAAGTTGTTTATAAAGTTAAATATTGGGTCCTTGAGGGTTCTAGATTGTATATCTACCGTTGGACACCAAACTTTAACCCTCTAGCCTCTACCATTAAGATTATTCCCTTGTAGATATAGCTCAAATCTCTCCCTCTTGAGTATAGGGAACTAGAAATTATTGAGATATTTGTAAATCAAATGAGAATTTTCTTAAGACATGATTACATATTTTTCAAAAATCTTGTTTGACTAATCAGAGTATGTATCTTAATAGATGCTACAAAAGAATTGCCCACAATGATACAAATAAAGTTAGGAAACGGCTTGTGGGTTTAGAGCATCCTTGTAGAAACCCTGGAGAGTCTATTTTTAGCTTGTCACCATATAAGACACTTTAGTAAGGTTTTTCCAACTATGAATAGTGATTTGGAAAAGGAGGGCCAAAGGCTGCAAGTTCAAATTAATGGGAAACTAGAAGAATATCAACCAAAGTAGTGTGATTCTTTACTATTGTCAAACCCTAATCAATAAGATACCAATATCATAAAATGCATGTTAAAAAAGACATAGGGCTAGATGGTCTTAAAGTGCATGTGAAATTTGTTAACAAAGGCCAGCCTCTTTGTACTAAAATGTGCTCTTATAAAGGTAGTAAAAAAAATTCAATCACTCTACCACAGTCTTGGTTAAGAATAATATCTCTGGTGCTCAGGATTTTCAATCAACTTCCCTTACAAGTATCTCCTACATTACCTCCTTTAACTATGGTACAGTTGGGGGAAGTTATCAAATCACTGATATGGGGCCCTAAAAGTATAACTTTCATTTAGGGTAATAAAAAAAATAGTCTAATGACTTGTTAGGGGTGAAAGAGGTCTGGTTAGAAAAGAAAGACACATTTTTAGAACTTGATCTATTTCAATAAGACTGTTTATTCCTTTAAAATAACCATGTAAGTCACAACTTAGAAACTCTAAGTTTTGAGCATCTTTCTATTAATGAAAATTTTGAAGAGATGGCTGAAAAGGTAATCAAGTGTGTGGGGTTTCAACTAATTCAAGAGATAGCAAAAGAAGTGGGCAAAGAAGAACCTAATATGGACTATGGCTATTCTCAAACTTTTTCCATTTCACAAACCCCCAATTCATCATCTGTTGTTAAAAAGCCCAAGGTAAAAGGGGTAGAAACCTCATTCTACAAAATTGCAAGTAGAAGTTGTCGTAGGCATTCAACTAACATTAGATAAAATTTTAAATGTGGTTTTCAAAAAGAAAACTAGGTTGAGGAGAGCATGCTGCTCTCCTCAAAACTAATGAAAAGTTTATCTTGGAACATTATGGGCATTAATGCCCCTAACAAGAGAACTCAAGTCAAGCATTAGTTAGATGCTTGTGGAGAGTTGATATAGTGATATTCCAAGAAACTAAACTTTCAGAATCTTCAAGCTCCTCAATTTTCAAGAGCTATTAAAGTGGAATTTTTCATTTTGCAGCACAAGGGGCTTTGAGTGGTCTTTTTGTGTTATGGAATTCAAAAAGAGTTGTGGCAGAAGTAGTATAAAATCAAAGTAACTAGCATCTTTTGAAAGTAACAAGTTTTAATCTTGTTTTTTGGCTATTCAATATATATGGCGCATCTCCTTTATTTGCAAAAAAAATGTTTGTGGGATGATCCTAAAGAAGTTTCCAAACAGTTGGGCAAAGAAAAAGTAATGTTAATAGGCGATTTCAATGCAATAACTTCTCTAAATGAGAAAAAAGGAGGTATAATCCCACTTCAAAAATCAATGGAAGACTTTGTTACTTTTATACATATTCACCCAAGCAATGGAAAATTCACATGGACCAGTGGGTAAAAGTACAAAGTTGTGTCGCACTTTTTAAAAGAAATGACCAACACTAGTCCAACTTTTAAACTTGAGTCTCCAAAAAGTGACATAAATGTTTTGAATTTTGAAATGATGTAAACTAAAAATATTTTATTTTTTACATATTTTATGTGTGTTTCTTTTAAAAAAAATTTAAAAATATTTGAATATAGTTTTTTATAAATTGGCACTATAATTTAGCTGCTGAAAAATGAAGTTACATGAGATGTCATAATATTTTTTTTTCCCTTAATTATTTTGTGTGTATTTATAGCTTGAAACTTTAGTGCATGGATATTATTTTTTCTAATTTTGATAATCATATATTTTTAAATAAATATTGAAATTTTTGTGTATTAAAACATAGTTATTTCCATTCAACGTCAACTTTCATATTATTTATTTATTTAAAATAGAAAACAAATTATACCATCTTGATATAGATTCTTTTATCTATTGCATCATATTTTTTCAATTTTTTTTAATGAGTTTTACTATTTTTCCTTGGCATAGTAATCAACCTAATATTTTGTGTTGATAACCTACTTTTACTAGATATAAAAAGGAAAATATAAATAATAATTAAATTATTAAAATATATATATATTTTAAAACTACACTTATGGATCTACAAAAGGGTATTTTTATATTTTTAAAAGTATTATTTACACAAAAGAAGTTGTTGAAACATCATTTTTTTTAAAATAAATCTTTTTTTTTTGGTAAATTGGCCTCAAAGTGGTGCTACATATGCATTTAGCCAACAATTTTAGTTGAAAAACTTGTGGACATATCTAACTTAGCTAGAATGAACCTTACAATATCATATGTTTGACCAAAATATAATTTTAGCCATAAATACTTAAATTCACATGTGGTGATAAGTTGGCTAAAAGTGTGACACAACTTTATACTTTTACCCCAATAAAAGGAATGATTTTCTATAAATTATAGAAACATTGGATAGGTTTTTATCTTTATCAAATTGGCTATTGGGGAATTATAATCTTACATCAAAAAATTTCCTTTCTCATGGTTGAACCATTTTGAAATAATAATGGATATTATGGTAAAAGGGGAGCAAGTTAAAAGAAATTCTTCGTTTAAGTTTGAAGCCATGTGCTTTCATCGTCATGATTTCTTGAATTGCTTAAAAAATAGATGGTTAAATACATCTTTCATTCTTGGTTCAAGAATGTTTGAATTATGTAAAAAGTTACAGCATATAAAAGGACATATAAGAGAATGGAATATGAAAGTTTTCAAGAACATATTTTCCTAAAAGGAAAGTGTTCAAAAAGAAAAATTTGAGATTAATAACCACATAATATCTCATGGACTATGTGTGCCATCTTATGAACAAAAAAAGTCCCTACAAGAAGAGTGGGTAGAGTTATTAGCTAGAGAGGAAGTCTATTGGTGCCAAAAATCAAGAGAATTATGGTTGAAAGAAGGAGATAGAAATAAAAAGATCTTACATGCATCCATTCAAATAAAGAAGGTTAAAAATGTCATTTTCACCATAAAGACAACATAACAGGTGTTGTCCGAGCACAAAGGAAGAGGCTATCAATTTCTTCTCAAATTTGTTGTTTGTCCCACAAACCTAGTTAGTGCAATCACAGAAAGATAAAGATTAGTTATTAGAGGTCATTTCATCGCTAATTTTGAGGGAAGATAATGCCCAGGTTCTTAAACCATTTACACTAGAAGAAACCATATCCATAGCCTTTTCTCTACCCTTGAATAAGGCTCCAGGTCCAAATGAATTCACTTCCATCTTTTACCAAGAGTTTTGGGACTTCATTTCAGTGGATCTTCTAAATGTATTGGAGGAATCAACAAAGACAGGGAGTATGTTGAAACAATTCAATGTAACACAAATTACTATCATTCCAAAGGTAGCCAATCCAACCTCATTTTTTGAATCTAGGCTCATCTCTCTATGCAATACAATTTACATTTCTTTTTAAAAGGCTATATACATGAGACTACAACCATTCATTTCTAAAATCATATCAAAGGAACAAGGTGATTTTGTTCTAGGAAGAGAGACAACAAAAAGAATTTTGGTAGCTCATGAAGTCTTACATTCAATAAGTTCAAATAGGATATGATCATTTATAGTTAAACTCGATATGATAAAGGCATATGACAAGGTAGATTAGATTTTTCTGATGCAAATTCTAAAAAAATCAATTTCCATGAAAAATGAGGTAAATAGATTTATTCATGCCTCTTTGTTGTAAAATTTTCAATATTGATCAATGGGTATGTGCAGGATCATGATGGGCCAAAAAGTGGCAATATGATGGGTATGTGGCTAACGACTATTTTTTTACTCAAAATTGATGAAATGAAAAAGGTTTTTAAAGGAGATTCTTAGCTTTCCACCAATATAAATTATGTTTTACTTTGAATTTAATAAGTAATTATTACTAATTTTCTATTCAAATTACGACTAAAGTCCTGATTGATAGGCTGATTTAAAAAAATCTATAGCTTTCAAAGGGTATCACATTTTTTGAATCCAAAACATGCGTCACATTCTATTCTTCACATAGTATAGGATTAAAAAAATAGAAATTGAATTTCATGAAGTTTTGACCAAGTTAAGGTGGTCAGACATACACATTTTTATATTTTTTTAAAAGTTGTAATAAAAAATTCGTACTTAATTATTTACTTGGAAAAAAATTACAAAAAAATATGCATCACATCGGGCATGAGTCCTCTACTTATATCTAAAATCTTAAAAATAATATCATTTTGTTTTATTAGGGTGGTCAAACAGCGTACTTATTTTTTCCCCGAAATTTAAGTACCACTGCATTGAAATTTCAAATTTTCACCAAATAGATTTTTGTTTTTTTTTAAACATACCTAGTAGTTTAGAAACTACATTCAATTTGCTACAAATTCTCTTCTTACATATTTTTAAAATAATATAGATAACTTATTCAAATTTTTATGTCAAGTTTCCTAACTCTGATTTTTTTGAATTTTTTGCCACTTAAGGGCCTATTTTTTCTATGATGATCCTACACATACCCCAATGGCACACCTACATGATTTTTTATCTGTTCTCAAGGAGTCCACTAGGGAGATCCTCCCTCCCCATTTGTGTTCATCATTCTAGCTGAAGTATTAAGTAGATCTGGATAAAATTTGCTCATATTCAAGGGAGTTGGAAGGGCATAATAATCCTAGAGAAAAAATTAGCAACATCACATTCTTTATTTGCAGATGATACAATCGTGTTTGGTCAAGCTTTTGTACCAGAAGAAAAACAGGTAAAATGTATTTTGGAAAAATACTCTTCAGCTTCAAGGAAAAAAGTGAATGCTTCTAAATCTAAGATTTATATTTCCAACACAAAAGAAGCTCTAAAAGGCATAATTATTCAAAATTTGGGTTTTGAGGTAGCTGAGTTGCCATGTAAATATTTAGGGGTTCCATTCTTTATAGGGGGAAACAAAAGGCTATACTAGGAAAAGTTGTCCATACTATCTGTAGTAAAATAACCTCATGGAAAGGTAGGTGTCTCTCATTTGTGGGTAGGATACTGATGATAAAATCAATGTTAACAATAATTTCAAATTATTATATGGCATTCTTTCAAGCTCCTAAAACTATCAATTCTAAGTTAGAGAAAATCATAAGACAATTCTTGTGGAAATGTAACATAGATCAAAAGAAAAAGTTGTCACTTATCTCATTACAAACCATTTGTAAAGATAAGTCAACAAGGGGGTGTGGAGTTATAAAATCTAATAGCACACAATGTAGCATTGGGTGCAAATTTAATATGGTAGATATACTGAACACCTAAGAAAAAATGGTGTAGATTAATGCAAAGAAAGTATCTTGATGAAGAATCTCCTTTGATAATATTTATTATTTCCAATCCACTTTCAAGTTTAGTGATGTGGAATTTTTTAGTAACATGTAGAGAATTTATTTCTCAATATCTTACTAGGGAATTCTATAACGGGGAATAGACTTTCTTTTGGTTGGATTGATTGAATGGGTATCTACCTCTCATTAACATTCAAGGGCATCAAGAAGCAAAAGATCTCTTAACAACATGGGGATTAAAAGTGAGTGATTGCCTATTTTATCCAAATGAAAACTCTTGCATAGCACTGTAGGAATATTTCACAAGTTATAACTTCCCAAATGATCAAAAGGAAATGTCAACAAAGATTTTGAAAAAGGGTGATCTATAAAACAAATAAGCCAAATTAGTCTATTTGGGCTCCTTCTAAAACTGGTGAATACATAATCAAACAAGGTTATAAATCCATTATAAGTTTGGGGAATCAAATGGAAAAACAAAGGGCATTCTCTTTTTGATAGAATAATATGATTCTACCTAAAGCGGGTTGCTTCACATGGTTAGCCCTAAAAAGGAAAATTCTAACAAGTGAAAGATTGGTAAAGTTGAAGATTGCAAAACAATTCAAGTGTGTTCTTTGCGGAGACATCCTAGAAGATATAGATCACCTATTTGTACAATGTCCATTTACACAAAGTTGTATAAAAATGAAATTGAATTAGTATGCACCAATCCCAAATACACTATGGGATTTATTCACAAGTTGGTCAATTCTTTGAAAAAGACATCCTTGTTCACTAGCATATGGAGAATCACCTGGCCAATGGTCATATGGCATATCTAGTGGGAGAGGAATGGGAGGATATTTAGGAAATAACAAGAAGCCTATACAGAGTTCTTAAAAAATTAGAAAAATAAATAGTAGAAACAACAAATGAATATTTGCAAAAGTAAAAAGGCATTGGTTTTGCATTCACATAGTGGGATTCATCAATGATAAAGAGTTGGAAAGACTTAGCTTTACCAAGTTTCAAGGCAATTTGTTTCATACAACTAAATTGAAAGTGGGTAGGTCTAGAAGGTTATGTGGTCTCCTACTCCAACAAGATTTTTTAAATTGAATTTTGATGGTGTTGTGAAAGGAAGCACAAGGAAAGTAGGAGCTAGTTACGTAATACGTGAACATTTAGGTAAAATTTTGAGTGCATCTTCAATAAATCTTTGAGATGTTATGAATAATCTGACAGAAAAGTGAGCATTACTTTATGGTTTAACTTTAGCTTGCTCCTGCAAGTTAGTATTCATATATATTGAATGGGAATCATTAATAGTATTGAACATCTATAATAATAGGCATATACAGGACTAGAATTTTTTATATATATATATATATATATATATATATATATATATGCAGCAAGTGTGGGGTTTATTGGTTGGTTTTGTAGGTTATCAATTAAATCACACTTATAGGGAAGATAACAATCTAGATGATTGGTTGGTGAATAAGGGGTGTGAGCAAGTGCAAGAAGTGATTTCATATGATCATAGCTTGTTGCTTACATTTCAAACCATAGCATCTATAATAGGCAATGAATGTCAATCCTAAGTTGAACATGAGTATGTTAGACATCAAAAACTTTTTGAAGGAAAATGAAATATAATTTAGCATCTAACTTATATATTATGAGGGGTTCATACTCCATGAGCTCATTCTATATCATCAAATCAGTCGTTAACTTTAAGTCTAAAGGCATTGTATTACTAACATGTGATTTTTACAAGTACATGGAAGGATATTAAAACAATGGCTTGTATATTGTGTGAGCCCAGTTTTCAAGTCATTTCCATAATGATTTTCCAGCAAGCATTAAGGTGGTGGCTTATGTCTTATCCTCAAGGCATGCATTTATATGACAAAGATAATTATAATCTAACACCCTCTACATGGTCATTTGCTCTAATGAATATAAATCTTCAATAAAAGGGGCTTTTTTTTTTCATTTGTGGCATAAAATCTAGAGCATTTTTCTCGCCTTCCTCAAACTTTTATTGGTAGTAAATCTTGGTGGTGTTGTGAGTCTCAATTTCTAGGTGCAAAAGAAGGGTTTGAAAAGTGCAAATGGACTACCGCCCATGGAACTTTAGGGTTCCAATGAAGGTTCATGATTGGGAGTACCCTTTCAATGGTTACCTGTCACATGTGAATCTGGAAGTGGTATTCAATGTTGAATTCGCAAGTTTTGAGGAATGCATTCGCACTATAATAGGAGTTGAAGTAATTAGTCTACATGAAAGAAGGATCCTCTTTTCATCCCAGGTATTGTTAATCTTTTTATCTAATATTTTGCACCTCTTACAATCCTTTGTAGTAGTAGAGCACATAGCAAATAAAGTTGTGAAGGGGCATTTCTTGGCTGAGAATGCTTTGATCAAAAGCATTCAAGATTATGACCTATTCAAAGGGAAGGGTTTTATCGAGGGAATTTTCCCTAGAAATTATCTAAAACAGCAAAGGTCCTTTGTTCTAATTTATGATGGCATGAAGTTAGAATTTTAGCATAAATGCGACATGATCTTTCTCAAGGATCTGTAGCAAAAGCAAATGATATTTGCATTGAGATGGATGTAAAGTTTAAGGAGAATTTTTTTGCAATTAATTTTCTATTGGATCATGCTATCAATGCCACACTTGTTCCTCTCATTTTTCCATTGGTTCATGTGGACTCACCATCTTCAGAGCATTAGGGTGAAAAATCAGTTGGGTTCTCATGAATGGAGGAGTAATCTATCATAATGCTAGCCTGCAATTATATGTAATCGAGAAATAATGTATATTTTAGTATGCTTTTTGGTTGTTACTTAGGTTTTAAAGCCATGATATTTAGTTGTTTATAATATCTAGGAGTAGATACATGTAAATCCTATCAATAATATGCTTTGTTGAAGCATCTGATATAGATTATGACAGTTTTTTATATCATATTTTGTAATTTCTATACTTTATATAATATAATTATAGGCTTTGTGTCTTTTTCATAAGAAAAAACTTTATTAATTTTGATGTACTGTATGTTACCTTAGATAAATAAAACATACTTAAATTTTGGTTGAGATTTGGCTCACTATATTTCTCCATTTGGTTGCTTCAAGGTTGTGAGCTTCATCACGAATAGGTTTGTGATAATTCATCTAGAATTGGTAATTTCCTCACACATTTTTAGAAGATTTATTTTTCTTGCAACTAAGTTGAGGATAATTGCTAAATCAATAAGAGGTAAAACCATCATATAGGTGGTCTTTGAAAGGAGCAAGAAGGTATCTTGTCTTTTCCTATGGAAATATGTCACAATTTTCCTTTTCAATATTTGACCTACAAAATCTTATTCAAGATATATGCATGTCATAAAATTGAGTAATATTCCCTTGTGCTTATGTGTTTATTGGTTGTAATTTTTTTTTTGTTTCGTGATAATGGATATGTATCATCAATTTTGGGGGATTTTATGTATCTATTTGTATTTTTTCATGGGTAATTTTTTCTGCCTTTTAGTGCCCCCTCTCTAGACTCATCCCCTTTAATATTAGTTCTACATCCCAAAGATGGTTTTTTGTAGTATCCACTAAGGGTACTCATCCCCAAGTTGAGTCAATGTCGACACTCCTCTCAACTTGGTATTTATATATTCCTATGTTCCCTCATAAATTATGTAAACTTTGGAGTTATAAATTTTTTGTTTGTTCTCAAAATAATTATTAGTGAATACGGATTCAATTTTAACATAGACATTAGTGGTATCAATGTATTATGATTAAATAAGCATATGTGCCTTGGCCATATGTGTGATTTTTTATTTTTTTTATCCCTTGGTTCTTCATGTTCCTAATGGTTTGGCCTTGTGACCTATAAGATTATCCTATGCCAAATTGATGGAGAGGAAAACTCACATAACCCTCACAAAAAATTATTCAACACCACTAACAGCAAACAAGATGTAAAATTTTGCAAAACATAATTAATCTTCTTTATTTAACTTGCAACAAAGTCTCTCAACTTCAATAAAATATGATTACACAAGTTTGTGCAGCCATACAAGATGAAATAAATCAAGACAAAACATATTAGAATCTGCTATGAGACAACAAACAACTTCAAAAATCAAGCTACAATTTTTCTTCTTCAAATCATCTCCATGAACTGTGAAACTAGCTCTCCAATCTACAATCTTCAATCACCAACTTGCTAATCTTCAACCATGGATTTCATAATCTATTTTTTGTTGCAACACACTTGATCTCAAACCTAAAAAATTATGGCTTCTACCTTCTTGCTTCAAAAATCCATTCCTAGGAAGCATCAGCTTCAATCTGGCAGCAACAACTTGAAAATAACCAAATAAAGTATATAAATTAACTCCTTCACACCTTTCCTCTAAATCCCAATTTTATATGCTTGGAAAATGGAAAATATGCTTTCAAAAATGTATTTAAAATCATTAAATGCTGAAAAGACATCTTTTGTAACCTCCATCCATGATTGGCCAAGAAAAGCAACCACTTCCTCACAAATAGGAGCCCCGGAGTAGAAAAAACCAAGCCACTTGCTCTTGGGCATCCAAATTCTTCATGAAAAAGTTAAGGAATATTAAATTAGCTATCACAACTTGTAACTCCCCAAATCCCATGCCCAAGAAGGTATATTTGAAGATTTTTCCTTGAAAAGGCCACAAAATTAGCCCAAATCACCATAAAACTACAATATAACAACTTGGCCAAATATTTTTCAAATATTTAAGGCCTTGTTAAAAACATTTATTCACCTACAATATTTAACGACAAAACTAAAGCAAAATTAAAATTAAATATTTTTTTGGTTGATGCAAGATTGTCAATCAACCGTTGATGCTCCTGCATCAGACACCCAAGGTAGAAAAATTTTGTGAGCTTAGTCTCACAAAATGGATTTGGATGTTAGGACCATCTTTTTAGGTTGTAAACAACCCTCAACAAACTCCATTACTGAAACTAGTACCTTCAAATAATTTTTTCTTCTTTCTCCTCTTCTAGCATCTAGCTGAAACAAGTATCCTTCTCCTCTGACAATTCTTCTCTGCACTCAACATCTTCAATGTGGAATCAGCTCCACCATAAACCAACCACTTCCACCAAATTCAACTCACAATATCTTCCAATCTTGTGGGATTCAACCTACCATATTCTGACCACCTCCTCCAAAATGCACCTGCACTAAACTTTGCAATACCAAACAAATCTTCTGCATACAAAACTTCACTAGCAAATTATGTTTCAACCAACTTATTTAAAGTATGCAAATAATCATCTTTTTCAAATTTAACAAAATATAAATGAATATTATCCCCTGCCGCAACTCTTCCATCCATGCAAAATACACTCTCATCTTCATCAAAAAATGAAAAATATTATGCATTACCTCTTTTTCCTTGCCACTGTCTATTGCCATATCTTATTCACCTTCACTCTCAGTTGCAATTGCATTTTTCAATACTCTTAAGTCCTCCAAAGGACACTCTTCTACTGCTGCAACATCATTTTTCTCCTCAATTTCTACACCTTATTTTTGTCTCTCAACCTTTGTTGCATTTTTCTCTTCCTTCTCACTCTCTTTCTCTATACCTTCTTCAAGGCACACTTTTGCAATATTTTCTCCATCATATTTAGCTACATACACAACTATGAAAAATGTATTTCCTTTCTTCTTTGTTATTTTTTCAAACACTTGCCACAAACTCTCAATCTTCAACCTCTCAGGTATAGACTGCCTCACATTCGGCGATCGGTCTACACACTACACACACTTCACCCCCAGGTCCTAGTGCAAACTGCCTCACATTGGTGCTTCTTCCTGCACACTCAGAAACTCCCACTCTGATACCATTGATGGAGAGGAAAACTCACATAACCCTCACACAAAATCATTCAACACCACTAACATCAAACAAGATGTAAAATTTTGCAACAACATAATTAATCTTCTCTATACAAAGTTTCTCAACTTCAATAAAATCTTATTACATAAGTTTGTGCAGCCATACAAGATGAAATAAATCAATACAAAACATAGTAGAATCTACTATGAGACAACAAATAGCCTCAAAAATCAAGCTACAATTTTTCTTCTTCAAATCATCTCCATGCACTATGAAATTAGCTCTCCAATCTACAATCTTCAATCACCAACTTGCTAATCTTCAACCATGGATTTCATAATCCATTTGATCCTACAACACAATCTCTCAAATCTGTAAAATCATGGCTTCTACCTTCTTGCTTCAAAAATCCATTCCTTGGAAGCATCAGGTTCAATTTGGTAGCAACAACTCGAAAATAGCCAAAATAAAGTATATAAATTAACCCCTTCACACCTCTCCTCTAACTCCCAATTTTCTATTCTTGGAAAATGGAAAATATGATTTCAAAAATTTATTTAAAATCATTAAATGCTGAAAAGACATCTTTTGTAACCTCCATCCATGATTAGCCAAGAAAAGCAACCACTTCCTCACAAATGGGAGCCCCGGAGTAGAAAAAACCAAACCACTTGCTCTTGGGTGTGAAAATTCTTCATGAACAAGTTAAGGAACATTAAATTAGCTATCACAACTTGTAAATCCCCAAATCCCATGCCCAAAAAGGTATATTTGAAGATCTTGCCTTGAAAAATCCACAGAATTAGCCCAAATCACCATAAAATTGTAATATAACTATAGAACCCCAATCCTAGACCTGCACAAACACAAGAAATAAACACAATATTAGATCAAATGCAAGTGAGAATCAAGATTTCCCATGAAATCCATTTAAATTGCAAAGAACAAGAAATGAGATGAAAAACATAAGCAATCATAAACAAAGCTATCAAATCCTATTCAACGTAAAGAAAACTCTTGATCCCATGGGGGAATTGGTGCCAATTTGATGTGGAAATCGGCCCTTACCCAACTCCTATGATGCAATGTTGATGAGTGATCCACTTTGGTGAAGATTCAATTGAGCTCCATGATGAAATATCTACATAACCTAGCTAAGACCTTGCTAAAATTGATGGAAACAGATATGCTTGAGGATGAAATTGAGTATAGTAGACTTGTTCAAATTGTGGATGATCAAAATATAGGATGAGCCTTCTATTTATAGAAAGACAAGATGAAGGAATGAGCAAAATGGAGCAATGTGGGATCATTCAACATCTAATGGAAAAGTGCCACTTGTCAAGATGTGAATGGAGAAAGCTTGAGCACATTTTGATGAATGTGCACAATAAATGAAATTAGGTGGAATTTGAAAATCATGAAATGACATGTAAGAGGGAATGAATGTCTTGTTGGCAGGACAAATCCACTTGGAGGGATTTTCAAACTTGGAGGAATATTCCCCTAAAGATGCCAAGGTGAAAGAAAATAGGGATTTAATAAATCCATTAAATGTATCTTCATGTGCAAGTGGAAAAATCTAGAGAAATTTGGAAATTAGGATTAAAATAATCAAGTTTTAATTAATTTAATGAGGGATTAGATGATGTGACTATTTGATTTAGATTTATCGCTTGATTTAAATCAAAAGATGAGAAGAATATGATTTAGACTTAATTAAATAAAGGATTTGATTTATTTAAATATAGGGGAGGATGTTAGATTAAATTAAACAAGGTTAATTTATTTAATTTAATAAGATGACTTTAGAGATTTAATCAAATAAAATGAATTATTTAATTAAATAGAGACCTAGGGCTAATTAGATCAGATTGATTGATTTAATTAACAAGAGAGAATGACTTAATCAAATAAAAGATTATTTATTTAATTAAGGGACGAAGAGTGATGATAAGCTAATAAGATGATTTAGGATGAAATGGTGTTAGTAAATAGGGATCAAGTGTATCGGTATATTTTCCATGTCTACATTTTGCCTCTCTTTGAAGCAAAGTACTTGATGCATTGATTCAAAGAATAAACTATCTCGATCAGAATTCAAAAAATTTATGATTTGCAAAATTGCCCCACTACTTCCCCAGTGGATGAATTATGCCAATATACTACCTCCTCGAGAGATCAGATGAAAATTTCAACTTTTTGGGTGATCTCGCGAACAAAGAGGACAAGGTGCCTGACAAGTCCAAAAAGGCTCCGAAGGGTCAAAAACATGCCAAAACAATGCAAAACGGCCCACTGACGGACAAAAACAAGCTCAAGGGGGTGGGGAGGGAAACCCTGACAGGATGGTTCAACGGAGTTAAAAAACCCTGATTTTCATGCTTAATTAGGCCTCGAGGGGCCATTTCCAATTCATTTGCACATTCATCCTTTAGAGATTTCTACGATTTGAGCTCTAACCCCTTCAAGAGATGGCACAATGATAGCTCCCCCGACACATCTCAGATCAAGCATGCACACACCAAAGGCTACTTAGCACTAGACCACCAGTGAGTCAACTTGACCCGACCTCATTTTTTGATTTACACATTCATTTATTAGCCTAGGATTTAGGTCCTTTAGGAGCAGTCCAATATAGCACCATTGGAAATGCTCTTTTGATGCCACATGGCCTCAAACTGCATTGCAGTCACAAATAGTGACACCACAACGCAATTTGGAATTAGGGTTTAAATTCCAAATAGACCTGCATATGAAGATTGTGCTACAGCGGATCTTTTTACAAATTAGGTTTAGGGCTAAACTAGACCGCACCTCAAACCGTGACACTGCGGCGAAGTTTGAGGGCCAAAGGCTCCTAGTGGTGCAGTTTGAAACTTTCAAACTGCGCTACACCCACAAACAGCGACACACAAGTTGCTTGGGGTACGTCGAGATTAGGCAGGATCACGATTTTTTATGAATTTTGACGCAATGGCTTTCCTGATGCAGGAGGAGGTGTCGATACTTCACTCACGGGAGCAAAAATCTCAAGTACTTTTTGAAATTTTAAAGGGCATGCCCGAGTGATAGTAGGAGCATCTAGGAACGATCATACTTTGGTACATTGCTTGTGCACCACTCGTGAGGACACACTTGGGTATGATGACAACACTCACTAAGAGATGGCACGGTGAGACATCCTCTTTCCACCTCCTGACAGGAGAGGTGACGGTCACACTAGAGGATGTGTGGCGGATCCATAAATTTCCCATCCACGGAGAGCGTGCGATTTACGATGTGGATGTCGGGAGGGAGGCCTGCTATGATGTTATGGGCCTTGATGAGCTTGTTTTCTATGAGGGTCATATTGAGTTGGAGTGTTATAGGCTCGCCATTTCACCCTTTCAATTAGTTATTGTAGCCATCATATCAGGTCTTGTCACACCAAATGGTGAGGCTGATACTTTAGTCCTGGATGGGGGCTCGCTTGGGAGCACATGGTCTGGAGGCGAGTATGCTTTGCATGGGGGCCAATTCTATTGGCCTCATTATATAGAGATATTTATGAGTTTTCATACCTTGACGACCAAGCTATCGAGGCTGGAGTCACTCTCCTTCATATCTGGGCCTGGGAGCACATCGTTGTGCTTCGCCCAAGAGTTTTTCTAGTTGATATGGAGCTAGATGATCTAGTTGTTTGGAGATATAGAGGAGGTGTCTCCTTTACACATAGAGGATAGCACGGGATTCCTCACTGGAGGAGAGTTTTGGATGACATGTGAACCTTCACCTGGCATCCATACCTTGGATGGCCCGCATGGTACGACTATGTACAGCAGCTCTTTTTCGCTCACTAGGATAGATTGATGCAGGGAAGAGAGCGCATGATGCTCGAGATGTACCTGCCAGGCAGAGTGTAGAGATAGTTCAAAGAGCCACAAGATAGGCCGAATGAATAGTATGTCACTATATTTGCACACACAATGAGCCATAGCTCCTAGGGCCGATACATACCTACACATGAGGCAGTGCAGAGTTTTATGTAGCTAGTGACCAGGCCATGGCCATATGATCAGGGGTAGGATGATGTAGGGACTACACAAGCATACAGGGATTGGTTCAAGCCACCTCTTAGACTTACAATGCCATGGACACCATCTGCCCGGGATAGGGCCAGAGGTAGCGGAGCAAGATGGGGTTGATGGGATGGAGATAGGGACCGAGGAGGGGGAGGACCACCACCAGATCAGCTAGATCAAGACAAGGGACCCCAAGATCAGCCACACCCAGATGCGCAGATAGATCAACAAAGACAGGATGTCCCCAAACAAGATTTACAATTGGGACGACAGGATGGGAACCAGGATAGGGTTCTGACACCGCTCAGAGATGGGGGTCATGATCAGCTACCTATGCAACCACCTCTATAGCCAGACCCCAGAGATGGTCAAATTCTCCAGCTACAAGCATAGGTACAAGCACTTATAGTTGAGAGGGATCAGTTACAGGCTGAGCAAGACTAGGCGATCTAGTAGAGACAAGTTGCAAAGCTACAAGCAGCAGCAGAGATGGGTAGATGATAGTATATTGAGAGCATGTTTGTGTCCTCCTCCCGAAGCATAGTACCACTTCGATCATACAAGGAGGCCATCCAAGAGGCCAATTATTATAGGATGCACTATCATCAGGTCGTGTTGAGAGCAGCTCGAGTCTCCTATTTTTCACAAAGGACAGGCCACAGACCCGCAAAGGACCATGGAGAGAGAGCAAGTGGCGATGGCAGTAGCCAGTAGGGTTAGCCCTAGTTTTGATCAGAGACAAGATTATTTTGTGCCCTATAGGCTCATTTTTGATAGCCCAATGGGCCCTTGTACTTTATGCATTTGATACACACTTGATCTAATTTTTTTTAACCATGACAGTATATTTATTTTGATGATATATGAGATGAGATGATATTTATCCAATATGATGTGTCCTATTCTACTTTATGCTTTATGGATGGATCTTATTTTTATATGTTGTGCAATGTGATGCAACGATGTTCTATGTTATGATGCTATGATGATGATACTATAAGATGCTTATGTGATAATGTAATGTGATGGTTTATGGATGCGTTTCTTTTTCAATACCTTTTCTTATGTACTTTTTATGATGTATTCAAAATGTTATGATATGAAAATTCTTAGACTAACATATCTATATTATACATTTGATGGATGATAAGATTTATGCAATTTTATTATGTATGATATGCACTTATGATTGCAGTACGATGTGATGATGTATGATGAATGTATGATGTATGAAATGATTCTTTATGTAATAATGCATGTGTTATGATATGATGTTTATGATATGCACATGGATTGCTTTGATATATGATATATGATGTATATGGATTGTTACTAATGCTTACATATATGACATGCTCATATGATTATGCAATGGATGCTTTTGATATATGTGATATGGGTTAAATAGGATGATTATGTAATGAATGCAATGTTATGGTTCATGAGATGCTTAGAATAACCAATCTATATTATGCAATGATGGAGATGCAATGCATGTGGTATGATTAATGATTTCTACGTGATATGATATGAAAGATGCAATATGTTGATGGTTTGTGGATGCAGGATGAATGCAATGATGATAATGTTTTTTGATTAACTGTCATGGTACCATGTTAGCGCAAAAACAGAGATAAAAGAAAGCAAGAGATTCCAACAAGACATGAGATGATGATGATGATGATGATGATGATGATGATGATGATGATGATGCATACCAAGGAGTTGGTATTTTTAAAAGGGCCAATTACCTTATGTTTGATTACACACGAGATACGATGCATCAAGGTATGAAGAACCATTATGGCGTTGTACCTAGTGTGATGGGATTTGACTTGACAATAAGATAGGAGTATTTTTGTTCACCCCTGGCATACGGAACCTCATTTAAAATGAAGTTTGAATATTTCAAACATCTTGGACCAAAACATAGAAAGGTAGGCCTTCCTATGTGGTCAAGAAGAAACCTAAAACATCTTCCCTACAAACCAAGCAAAGCATGCCTAACCAAGTTATATTACAAGAATATTCAACAAGAATAGCAAATAAAAAGATCATGATCATTGCCTCGTTTCTATCTCTCTAAATCCCTTCATTTGGGACATCATCGAGAGGTCATTTAAATGAGCGCAAAAAAAAAGATAAGTCAAAAGACAAAGATAAAGTAAGAAAACAAGCTAATGTTCTTCAATACCGCTAGCCAAGAGTAAACTACGATGATGCCTAATGTTGATGTCCATTGTAGGAAAGATGCATCCTAGGACATGATGATATCAGATGATTTGGTATGGGACTGATTGAATGATAGGCTATTGACACAAAGAGTTGACCAACTTGTTTACATACTAACCTAGACTTGAGACTTTTAACGTTTGAGTTTTCACTTTTGGTCTAGTAGACTTGTTTCTGACTGTTTTACCAAAGGTTGGGGATGACAATTGATTTATTATGAGTGGTGTTTATTGCAAGTGAAATCGAGATGGAATAGATGGATTTTTTCAAATATTTGGATTTTTTTTTATCTTTTTTGAAATGTTTTGAGGTTGTTTTTGGTATTTTCGAGATTTTACAAATGTTTTGATTTTCAAGTTTTCAAATTTTTTGGGGTTTTCTGAGATTTTGACCAAGAGACTAACCTAAAGACCTATCCTAGGGGCCTCGGGGGTTGATCAACAAATGAGCCTTGTCTACGTTATACATGCAAAGACCATGAAGTTCGACTGACACAGACTCGATTATTGGTGAGATATGAATAGATGGATTGCCAGTTTATTATGACAGACTCCTAAAGGACTGACTAAGTGTCTCAGAGGATTATCAAAGATCAATCTTGCCTACGTTCAGGGCTCAAAGACTCGTAGTTTGACAAGACGACTATATTTTTGACTTTTTGACCTATTTTTGGATTTTGAAATATTTTGAATGTTTTTGGATATTTTGATTTTCTAATTTTTTGGATTTTCTGATTTAGGGAATTCAAGAATATACACAAATCTAGTTTGATGAGAACATGCCCCTAGTGTGAAACAATAGACTACCCTGATAGAGGCAAGACAAACTAACCTTGAGAATGGGTTGAGTAGTACTAGGAGGGATCATGACACAAACACAAGACCAAGCTATGATGCGGATGTCAAATGGATGATGGATGGGCATATGGAATGTGATGGATGATGCAGAATGAGTCATGAAGATCTTGGTGGATGGAAGGTGTTTATTTACACAAGGCACTTGTTTTCCAAGTTTTCACCAAGGTACTTTCCCAAAGTGCCACCGAAGTGGTTTTCACTAGAGGACGACTTTTATCTTTACTATTTTAATCCTTTTTTTGAGTTTTTTGGACACCTATTTACCAGGTTTTCATCAAGGTGACCATTTTTTCATGACATTTTCTGATTTTTTTGGTATTTTGGTTCTATACCTTGGAAGATTTAGGCATAAAACTTTTTGAGATGGGAGTTGTTCATGGGCTCTTGTAGAGGTTCCCCTTCGGGTGTTGATAACTGATATGCCCCTTACTTATAGCTTGTTGTGATGGAAAATGGTCCCAACCAGTTGGGTTCAAATTTTCCTTTACTGTTTGGATTTGGGACATTCTTCTAGTTCTCTTTTAGCACAAGTTCTCCGACTTGGAAGGTCATGCTCCTAATATTCTTTTTATAGTTCCACTTGAGTCAGTTCGGATACACCTGCAGGTGGTTCAATGCCTCCATTCATTGTTTTTCTATCAATTCCAACTCATTTAATCTTGATACCTAATATTCATCATCCATGATGAGATTTTGCAGTGATATTCTCAGTGACGGGAGCTCGATCTCAATGGGTAATATGGCTTTTGATCCATAGACTAGGGAAAAGGGGTTGGCACCTATTGGTGTGTGGATACTAGTTTGATAGGCCCAAAGGGTGGGATTTAGCTACAGATGCATGACTTGTGTCATTGACTATTTTCTTGAGGATCTTCAGAATGGTCTTATTGGTGACTTCTACTTGGTCATTCCCTTGGGGGTAATATGGGGTGGAAAAGTGATGTTGGACTTTGAATTTTTTGCATAGGTCACAAAAATCTTGATTCTTGAATGGTGTCCCATTATCCGAGATAATGGCTTGTGGGACACTGTAGCGGCATATTAAATAGTTCAGGATGAACTTTGATATCTGCTTTCCAATAATGTAAGTCATGGGTATGGCTTCCACACACTTTGTGAAATACTCAGTGGTGGTAATGATAAACTTGTGACCACTAGATGAGGTGGGGGTGATTTTTCCAATGAGATCGAGCCCCCATTACGAAAAGGGCCATGGTGTAATGATGGGATGAAGCTCTTGAGTCGGTGCATGGATCAGGTCTCCATGTTGCTAACATTGTACACACTTTCTGACATAGTCATGCGCTTCTCTTTCCATAGAAGGCCAATAATACACCATCCTCAACAATTTCTTGGCCAAGGTCATTCCACTCGAGTGTGAACCACATATGTCATTATGTACCTCAGTTAGGGCAGTCAATGCCTCCTCAGCATTTAAGCAATGTAATAGGGTTCCTTCTATGATCCTACGATAAAGGGATTCTCCTAAGATGACAAAATGGGATGTTTTCTAGACAAAGGTTTTCTTAAGGTTTGAGGTTATGTCAATTGGGAGGACTCCTATTCTCAGATAAGTGTATATGTCATGGTACCACGGGTCATCGGGACCAATAATTTTGCACACAAATTTTGACTCTGGTACCTCAAATGCAGGCACAAGAAGCTTCTCTACCAAGAATTCATGCTTTGAGACATTGTGATGGATATCCAATAGGGATCTAATTGTCACCATGGTTTCTGTCGCTCTGTTGTTTGCTATGGGTATCTGCTCGAATGTGATCTCGATGAAGGATTCCTTAAGACTTTCCACCAATTTCTTGTATGGAGTTAGCTTGTCATTTTTAGTCTGATATTCATCATTCACTTGATTGATTATTAGCTATGAATCCCCATATACCTTGAGAGCCATGATATGCCACTGCACTACTATTCTGAGTCCTATGGTCATAGCCTCATATTCTGCAATATTGTTTGTGTAGGAAAATGCCAACTTGTAAGACCTTGGTATGCAGTCTCCTTGTGGAATAATGAAAAAGACCCCAACTCTTGATCCATGTTGTGTGTAGGAGCCAACAAAGTAAAGCTTCCAATGGTTTGCTATGCTTAAGTTGAAAGTGGATTCATTGGGGAACTCTAAAATTAGCGGATTCTCTAAGTATATTGGTGCTTCTACTAATTGATCTACAATAGCTTGCCCTTTGATATCCTTACGCTCCACATACTCAATGTTATATTTTGATAGGATCATAACCCACTTGGCCATCCTTCTTGTGAGCACTGCCTTGGAAAGTAGATACTTGAGTGGGTCAATCTTGGCAATGAGCTTGATTTTGTGTGTTAACATGTAGTGTCTAAACTTCTATGAGGCAAAAACTACTGTTGGACAAGCTTTTTTGATGAAGGGATAATTTAACTCATGCCCTACCATGGTCTGAACGATGTAGTAGATGGCCCTATTTATTCCATTTGCATCATGATGAGCTAGGAGAACACCGAGAGTTTTTTTTATTGCCAGTATGTAAAGGATTAGAGGCTTTTTTGGGATTGGTGGCACAAGCACTGGAGGTGTGAGAAAATAATCTTTGATTTTGTTAAAGGATTGATCACACTTGTCATCCCACTTGTACGCTACCCCCTTTTGGAGTAGGTGGGAATAGGAGATTGACTTGTTTGCTAACTGAGCTATGAACTAGTGGATTGACTGGAGTTTGCCTTGTAAGCCTCTCAATTGTTTCAATGTTTTAGTTGCCTTCATCTCGAGGATTTCCTTTACCTTAGTGGAATCTATTTCAATTCCTCTCATAGACACAATGTATCCCAACAACTTCCCTGATTGTGCGCCAAAGACGCACTTCTTTGGATGAAGGTGAACCTTGTATTCCTCCAGTCTGTCAAAGATGGCACTCAATGCTGCTATGTGGTCCCGCCTTTTTCTGGATTTTTCCAATATGTCGTCGACATAATCTTCCATAGTCTTATGGATCATATCATGAAAGATTAAGGTCATGGCCCTTTGATATGTTTCTCTAGTGTTCTTTAGGCCAAATGGCATCATGTTCCAGCAATATGTCCCCCATGGACAACTAAAAGTTGTTTTGTGTTGATCTTCCTTGACTATCATGATTTGGTTATACCCAAAGAATCCATCCATCAGTGAAAGCATCTCATGTCCCACAATTTTATCTACAATCATATCAATTTTGGGAAGTGGGAAGTCATCTTTGGGACATGCCTTGTTCAGGTCTCTAAAATTTGTGCATATACAGATACCCCCATTGGGCTTTGAAATAGGTACCATATTTGATACCCACTCTGGATATTCGATTGGTCATATGAATCCTGCATCAAGTAACTTCTTCAATTCCATTTTAAACAACAAGGCTATTTGGGGATGCAATTTTATGAGTTTTTGCCTAACAGTCTTTGCTTCGAGGTAAACTACTAGATCGTGGATCACAATCTTTGGATCAAGCTTAGCCATGTCAGTATAGCTCCATACAAAGTTGACCTTTCTCTCCTTTAAGAAAGCAGCTAGGAGATTTTGTTCTTCTGACATCAATGATTCAACATAAAATGTGATATGCGGAGTTTCCTCTATTCCCAAGTTGACTGGGTTGCACTTCTCAGCTAGAACCACTGAATTTTCCTGATGTGGAGCACTGAGAGGAAGATTGAATCCTTCATCCTTGGGCACCTCGAAGAGGATTTAACTGTTGGATACATCCTTTTTTTTTACTATTTTTGGGTCAAAGAGTGCCACAATGTGGTTTTCACTCAAAGACCTTGAGATTATTCTCAAGTTTTCACTTTTGCGACTAAAGGATTCAATCGTCTCCCCATAGTAAGCTTGTGTGTCTAGAATGATATCAAACCCAACCTTCTAATATCCACATGGTACCATGCTCCGTAGTCCCATGAATTCTGAGAGCACTTCATCATTTTTGAAAGTGTCTAAAATTGGCGGTCCTTGTTGGTTGTAATCGATGAGCTGGGGGTAAACTAGGTTTATTTCATGGTTTTGACTTGTTGACTCAAATGATACGGTACTAATCGTGAGGAGAGAGGAATTTTTGAAAATCATAGGCAAGTCGATTATGGGATCTTCCTCACTACATATATCTATGAATTGATCCATGGATACAGGTATTTGATGGGTGGGTGTTTATTTCCAAGGAGAATTTTTGACCTTCTTAACCGGGATACCTTTTCCATGTATGGTTATACTCGGAGGGGTACATCTAAGGCCAAGGTTTCTCATTCGTGTCTCAAGAATGATGGGTATTAAAAGGCCACTGTCATTTTTTCCAAGCTTTATGTTCATGTCATAGCCCATGGCGAGCATCATTTGTAAGTCTTTACTGCTATCATCCATAGGTAGGTTAGTTGTTGGTCTATTTTCTTGGTACAAGAGATGGGATGGGTCCTCTTATATTACTTATTGGCTGAGATCTCCCCAACTCCTAAAGTTGGAGGAACCTGTCGTAAAGGTTTGGGATAATGTTCTTGTTAGTTGAGTTTTCCCGTGAGATCGAGGAGATTGTGGTAACCCTCCTACTACAAAGGAACTTTTCTTCATTTTGTAATTTCCACATCCATCATCTTGGACAATGACCTTGATTTCAGATATATCAGGAATGGAGGGCTTCTTTGTCTTAGAAGTGGAAGCTAATGTAGCTGGATCTATGTATGGAGTTGAGGGGCCCTCATCATTCTTTGGCACTTGGGGGATTTTGTAATATTTTTCTTCTAAGATCTTGCAGTAAGAAAAGGGTTTAGGATCCCCATGGATAGTGACCTCTTAGCCTTGGTATGTGAACTTGACACATTGGTGGAAGGTTGATGCCACTACTTACATCCCATGGATCCACGGACGCCCTAGGAGAATGTTGTAAGGAAAATTGAGGTCAAGGACCCAACAAGTGGTTTCCATAATTGTTGGCCCTACTTGAATAGGGAGTTGGATAGTACTCTGAGACACTCTTTCTTGATCATCATAAGCCCTGATTGTGATTCCTTTTCCTTTTTCAATGGAATCTTCTAAGATTCCTAGATTATTTATGAGCTTGAGGGAACAGATGTTTAAACCCACACCTCCATCCACTAAGACTCTCTCGACTTTTCTCTTATGCACCAGGACCTCCAGATGGAGTGTGCGATTGTGAGATGGTTGGGTGGGAAAGTCTTGATCGGAGAATGTAAGAAGGTTTTGGGTAATTATTTTTTCAACCATAGCTTGGAATTGTTCAGCATCAAGATCTGTGAAGACAGTGGATGAGGTTAATGCTTCTTCAAGGATTTTTTTGTGGGCTGTGATATCTTCAGTTACTCCATGATGGAGATCTGAGCTGGGGTTCTTTTCAACTAATCAAGGACATTATATCCACTAGGAACGAATCTCGGGTTGAAAGTGGGTGCTATAGGAGGCTGAGATGACCCTACGATGGTTATTTTGTCGTCGTGTGTGGTGACTCCACAATCAGCATTGGCTCCCTTAATGTTAATGACAGGGACATATTCTTCCGGTGTTGCAACATGTTCATACACATGTTTCACATTCTTGTATTTTCCTTTTCCCTTATCGTTGTTTCCTTTGTTATGGTCTACTATCAGATTTGTGTATATCTTTAACTCTTGGTTTCCTATGGGTGCTCCACATTTATGATCTTTTCATCAATGAGGTCTTGGATTAGGTTCTTCAACCTCATGCAGCTACTGGTAGTGTACCCCTTGATTTTTTGAAATTCACAAAGCTATTTTTCTTTGTACCAGGGTGGTTTCACTTGGGGTTCCTAGTAGTTCTCATAGGTGGGGGTCTTGATGAGATTTTCGTTTATCAATTTCTTCATAACCACCTCGAGTGGTTCCCCAAGGGTAGTGTACTTCAGCTTGGGGGATTTTTTGTTTCGCTGGGGTGGTCCCTCTTGATTATTTAGGTTATTGACCTAATTGTTGGTTGGTTGTTGTTGTGATACCGCATTGGTTTGTGTGTTTTTTCAATCATTATTTTGTGGTTGTTGGTAGGTTTGGGTGTTTTGTCTCAGAGCACTAATTACAACCTTATCATCCACTATACTGCCATTTGTGACATTTTTGTTCCTCGCCCATGTGCGAGGTTTCTCATTATAACTGGTGGATGTGTGATTTTATTATTGTTCGAGATATGTAGGTGTCCCTCCTTGTGTGATAAGGGCCCGTTCAATGTTAAGCACCTTGGAGATCAATTGGTCATATGTGGTGATACCTTGCACCTTGAGATGGAATCCCAAGGTTCCCTCTAGATTGGAGATGATGGTGAAAACTTTTTGTTCTTTTGGCATGACCCATTTGCTCCTATTTGCCTCGGACCACCATCGTTGCAGGAAGGAAGAAAATGATTTGTTTTTACCTTGTTTAAGAGTTGATAGTTCCTCTAGACTGACATCCATATCGATATTGATTGTGTAATTTTTTATGTGTCTACTATCTCTTGGAACTTTTTGATGCCTGGAGGAAGGTGAGAGAACCACTCCATGGAGTGGCCAGTCAAACTTCCAGGAAATAGCCACATCTGATATAGATCGTCATATGCAACTTCCATGCAATGAACTTGGAATTCCCTAATGTGATCTTTAGGGTTTCATTTCCCTTGGTATTTATCAAATTTGGGGATCTCAAATCCCTTTAGGAATAGTTTCATTACAAGACTCCTATCAAACAGATAGGGAAAAAAGTTGTTGGGTGTCTTTATGGTTTTCCCTGATTGAAGATCAAGCACTTGTTGCGAGAGTAACTTTATTTGTGTTGTTATGTCATTTTGCGGATCAGTGGGTGGAATGAAGGTGTTTTGTGGTGTTTCACTCGTTGGAGGGATGGGTGGATTGGCTAGTGTGTTTTTGGATGGTGCTTGCACATTTTGTTGCACTAAGTATGCTTGTACTTGTTTTTGTATCAACAATTCTTGTTGTTGTTGTGCTAATAGTGTGTGTTGTTGCGCTTCTTGTTGTTGTTGCACCAACAATGCTTGTTGTTGGGATGCTAATTGGGATGCTTCTTGTTGCTCTTGGTATTTCCTTAGCGCTTGTTGGTATGGTTTTTTTTGGGTTGCTTGTTGTTGTGTGAGGTAATATGCTTGTGCCTACACTTGTGCTTGTTGAGCTTGGTATTGGGATTAAGCTTGTGCTTGTGCCTAAGCTTGGGCATGTGCTTGTTGGGTAGCTTGTGCAATCTGTGTAGCTTGTGCACTTGGGAAGCCTATGTAGCTTGAGCAGCTTGTTGTTGTTGTAATAGGGCTTGGGCTTGAGCAGCCTTTTTTGCTTGTTGTGCTTGTTGTGCAGCTAATTGTGTTTGTGCTTGTTCAGTGGCTAGTTGTGTAACTTGTCAGTTTTGGATTTGCTAAAGTTCCTTTTGATAGGTAGCTTGTTGAGTAGCTTGTAATATAATGCTATATTGGCTTGACATATTTGTGTTTTCTGGTGGAGGTGGTAGTGGTGGTGGAAGATTTGATAAGATGTTTGTTGTTGTGATGAGAGGCAGTTTTGTATTGATGATTGGGATTGTAGTGGATGGTGTGATTGACATGCTTGGTTCTTGAGAGACCATGTTTTGAGTTATTTAGGGAATGGTTAATGATGCGGTGGTTGCTTGTGTTATTGGGATGGTTTCCATATGTTGTTGTGATATTGATGGCAAGATGGGAGGATTTGGTATGATGCTTTAATTGATGTTTGGGGGGTTGTTTTGAATGAGTGGCGACAACAGAGGTAACCCCAAACTGAGGGTTGATGTTGATGCTGGTGGTAAGGGTGGAAGTAGTGGAAAAGTGAGTGGCATACTTCCTTGGGGAAATAATGAAGATGAAGGATCAAAGATGCCCCCTAGTCCAAATAAGTCTCCTTCTCCTTGCAAGGTCATAGGGGGAGAGGTTTTTGTATTTAACAGGTATGTTGGTGTTGCATGAAAAGGTGATCATGGGTCATTAGGATCATGAAAGGTGAGGGGGACATATGGATGTGATGGATTTTGGGGTACAAATTTCCCCAAGATTGTGTTTGCATCCAAATCCTGGTTACACATGAGGGGGTGAGTTTGTAGTGCATTGAGAAAAGCACTCCCTTTGTTAACAATAGGTTGAGTTGGAGCAATGGATGATGTTATTTGGGGGATGGATTGGGTGATGCTTTGGAATGGAGGTGTGGATGAGATTGGGGCATGGATGAAATTGGAGGCATGACCCCAAGAGTTTGTTCCATAATAGTGCTCACATTGTAATTGGAAGGGAGTTTAGCTCCTTTTTTTGCTAATTCAAGCATGTATTGTGAGGGATGGAGCTTCATCATGATGTTGACAATTCTATGATTCTCGGGATTTTGGACCATTTCAGTGATCTCGTCTTGTGTCATTCTGAAGGCGTTATTGGTGATATCCTCTACTTGACTTTCCTCTTGTGTATTTTTTGATGATGAAGGAAAATTAGCTAGGGGATTGCTTGATCCAATGGGATTCATTTCGGAATTGGTTTGGCTTAGGTCACTTGAAGTCGATGTTTCTTTATTGGTCTATATGTCCTTGTGTTGTGATCTTGTTTGAACCATAAAATAAGGCTCAAAAGAGAAGATCTAGGATAATTAAGTATCAAAGGTGTGATGGTGAAATGCATGAAATGTGGATGATATGGATGATTTAAACTCTTAGAAGATCTTGAGGGGCGTGCTAGGCTTTTGGGACTTTTTTCATTTCTTGGATTTTGATTTGATTCTTGGATTCTTGGATTTGATCTTGACCTTGACTTGATTTTGGATTATTTTTTATTTTGGATAATGAAAAAATACATCCCAAGATGTTGGATGTTATCTATGGGATAGACTTTCTCACAAGATGATAATTTGACTAAGTGCGGGGAGAAGGATGCATCTACCCACACCTAACCAAACAAAGATGATTTGAAGATAATTTAACTAAGCATATGGAGAAGGATGCATCTACACATACCTAGCTAAAAAAATGATTTTGATGTTTTGATTCAAGGATTTTGATTTGTTCCAAGGATTTTTGATTCATGGATTTTCCAAAAAGTCTAGCATGAAGGATGATTTCAAGATTTTCAAGAGTTGTCGGTGAGATGATCTTGGTTTGATGTTTTGAAAGATGGATGGAGATTTTTTTTTGATCCTATGTGTACCTAAAAATAATCTTGCTTACAAGACCTTTGTTTTGAAGAACATGCTTTACTCTAAAAAGATTTGGATTTTTACAATAATAGAACGAGTACAAATTGGGATTGTTTCTTGAAGCTCTTCTGTAAAAGTTGAAAAGCAATCTTTGTTTGAATTCGTATAGTGTTGAGAGATGCTTTTGATGATCTTTTGGACTAAGATCTTTTGACTTTGGTTTCTATATTTTGATCTTGTGTGAAATCATTTGAGACACATGTGTGGGGTTCAATAGTTCTTAGCTTTTCTTAGTGACTTATTTTTACCACAAACAATTCTTTTAATTAGGTTTTGAAACTAAATGTCCAATGTCTTAACTTATTTTCATCCCACAAAGTACATTATGTGGAATTCTAGAAAATCAAGGCAAAAGTTACCTATTGTTGACTTTAGTAAGAAAATTGAGATATAAACCCAAATGTTTAGAAACCTCTAGAGATAGAATCCCGAGGGCAAGCAATAACACTTGAATTTTTTCAAAGATATTTGCTTCCTAAAGGGTTTGATATTTGATGAAAATGTTGAATGTTTTTTTTCCCAATGTTTACGATCAAGCAAAGTGTTTTGATTTTCAATAACATGCACAACCCTATGACTATGAAAGACTGTATTTGTTGAATCCCCAATTGGACAAGTCCAACTACGCCTACTTTTAGTGAATGGTTAGATGCTTGACCACACAAGCTCCCCCTTACAGTGCACTCGCTTCTCGAGTCATCCAAGCATCAATACCCATGAATCTCCCATTGCATACTTTCCATTTCTACTAAAAGTCATAAAAGTGTGGGGCAGCTTCAGAATGACTGTTCTTGCACCAACAAATAGATCAAGGATTTTGGCCTTTTCTAAACAAGGGTTTTAATGTGGGCATTTCATTCATGGGGGACCATCCATGCGGCGAGAGACCATTGTTTCCCTTCTCGTCAGAATAATCCTTGTGATATGTGTCTTTCAACAAGTACCCACACTTATATACCAGTTGGAAGTCACTTGGTTTTAGCGTGTTCCCAATTGGGTCATTCCCTTGGGTGAGTACTTTTTCCCACAAGGCAGACCCTCTAAGATAAAAAAAAGTGAGTAAACATATCCATAGTTTGATCGATCTTTGTTGAGAAACAAAGAGAGAACACACGCAATATGTTCCACTCACACTAGCCAGATTTGTTCAATTTTTTAAACCCAAGTGAAATGTGTAGGTAATCACTTACACAAATTAAGATCACCAAAAATCCTTTTGATTCTCAAGATTGTTGTGAGGCATGAGAGAAGTGCATACATCTTTTCAATGGTATTATTTTGTGTAAATTATTACAAGACAAAGAAGCACATGTTCATTTTATCCTTTCAAAGCAAGAGTGACTTATTTTTAAGCACCAAAGGAAGTGTGAAATTTTGATTGTTCAATTTTTTACCTTTAAACAAAATCTAGTGGATTTGTCTAATATTCTTTTTTAAGCCCTTTGTAGCAAAAATTGAAAACTTTTGTAGTGTTCTTTTTGGAGTCCAAAATAAATTTAGTGTGTCCTAAGAGCATGAAAGATAAAAAATTCTTAAGAGATTATGAATTCTCCAAAAGTGTTAAGAAAACACTAAAGTGTTCAAAAACACTTGATGTAATGGGAGAATGATGCCATAATGCCACTTCCAACCTCATTTTCCTCCTTCACCTTGATTAGAAAAACCTACAAAAATTGATTAGAACTACAAAACAGAGGTTAGAAAAACCAGTTAGCAACCTAAATTAACTAAGATAAAAAAGCACATGTCGAAATTGAGTTAACTTGAACTTTTTACTTCACTCCAGCGGCACATTCTGCAAAGGCGGTGCAATTTAAGGAAGTCAGTGACGTTGTATAGCACCCCTAGGTCTACAAGCAGCGCTCTTTGGGGTTTGAGAAAACTAGCGAATGGGAATTGACCCAGTGTCGGAGTTAGGAAATTTGAATTTTGGGCAAGAAAGACTGAGCGGCATGGTTTTCACTTTGAAGCATCGTTGTATGGTGTCGCTGGACTGGTAGCAGCATTGTATGGCATCGTTGGACTGATCATGGTGCAGTTCCTTGTAGACACACAAAACCAAAGAAAATCACTAAATTTTATTGAAGACTGTGATTAGAATTTGAGATTTGTCCTCCTTCTATCACCAAATGTAGAACCCCAATCCTAGACCTACACAAACACAAGAAATAAACACAACATTAGATCAAATGCAAGTGAGAATCAAGATTCCCCATGAAATCCATTTAAATTGCAAAGAACAAGAAATGAGATGAAGAACATAAGAAAGCAAAAACATTAAATCATATTCAATGTAAAGATAACTCTTGATCCCATGGGGGAATTGGTGCCAATTTGATGTGGAAATTGGCCCTTACCCAACTCCTATGATGCAATGTTGATGAGTGATCCACTTTGGTGAAGATTCAATTGAGCTCCATAATAAATAAATAAAAGTCTACATAACCTAGCTAAGACCTTGATAAAATTGATGGAAACAGATATGCTTGAGGATGAAATTGAGTATAGTAGACTTGTTCAAATTTTGGATGATCAAAATACAGGATGAGCCTTCTATTTATAGAAAGACAAGATGGAGGAATGAGCAAAATGGAGCAATGTGGGATCATTCAACATCCAATGGGAAAGTGCCACTTGTCAAGATGTGAATGGAGAAAGCTTGAGCACATTTTGATGAATGTGCACAATAAATGAAATTAGGTGGAATTTGAAAATCATGAAATGACATGTAAGAGGGAAAAATAATGAATTAAATGCCACTCGGTTCAATGCACAAGGACATGTAAGAGGGAATGAATGTCTTGTTGGAAGGACAAATCCACTTGGAGGGATTTTCAAACTTGGAGGAATATTCCTCTAAAGATGCCAAGCTGAAAGAAAATAGGGATTTAATAAATCCATTAAATGTATTTTCATGTGCAAGTGGCAAAATCTAGAGAAATTTGGAGATTAGGATTAAATTAATCAAGGTTTAATTAATTTAATGAGGGATTAGATGATGTGACTATTTGATTTAGATTTATGGTTTGATTTAAATCAAAAGATGAGAAGAATATGATTTAGACTTAATTAAATAAAGGATTTGATTTATTTAACTAAAGGGGGTGATATTAGATTAAATTAAATAAGGTTTAATTTATTTAATTTAATGAGATGACTTTAGAGATTTAATCAAATAAAATGAATTATTTAATTAAATAGATACCTAGGGTTAATTAGATCAGATTGATTGATTTAATTAAAAAGAGAGAATGACTTAATCAGATAAAAGATTATTTATTTAATTAAGGGACGAAGAGTGATGATAAGTTGAGAAGATGATTCAAGATGAAATGGTGTTAGTAAATCGGGATCAAGTGTATCGATATATTTTCCATGTCTACAATAACAACTTGACCAAATATTTGTCAAATATTTTAGGCCTTATTACAAACATTTATTCACCTACAATATTTAAAGACCAAACTAAAGAAAAATTAAAATTATTTTTTTTTTGGGTCGATGCAAGATTTCCAATCAACCGTGGATGCTCCTGTATCACAAATTGTGTCCCTCTATGATTTTGTTTCATTCTTAATGTGGTGTATGCATGGTGACCCTTATTTCATAATCCTATCTCATGTTCCTTCCCATGTCATTCCTTACATATCAAACCATTGGTTGACTTACTACTCTACCCACCCAAATTCCTATTATACACTTTATGTTGTTTTTTTACATTGACCAACTAGCTCACAACCCTATCAACTCAATACACATACTAATTCCCATAGTTATTGGTGCTACTGACTTCATTTCAGAACACATAGAACTTATCTCATAGGCTAGTCTTTCCCCATTAGTCATTGGATTATGTTTTTCCATAAAGGCCCCTTACTAATCATCCTCAAATTTTCCTAGCATTGGTAACTCTCACTATGTCCCCAACTAACCCTTGGTTTCTAATTATGGTCACAATACCTATTTTTGTTGCTCCTTATGCTCCTTTAATATATAGTTAAACCTAATTCATAACTTATTGTTTCCTCCAAATAACTGGTTATTTCCAGACCCACCACTCCTTTGGCCATTGTGCACTTTATTATTGTGTGTACACTTATTGGGCCTATCTTCTCCTATGTGGAAAGTGCCATATATTTGTTTCCCAACTATTATATATCATGTCATTTTGTGACACCATGGATGGTGGATCAAATTTTTCTTACTCATAATGATATGGTTCCCTTGGTAACCTATGTGGACACTATGGAAAATAAGTTTCCACCATTCATCAACTCCAATGGTGGTCATTTTGAACTTCTTTCCTCTTGGTGATATCCTAAAGATATTAACCTATTAGATACTACCATGTGCCGCATATGTAGATGAAATGTGGGTCCTGGTTGATTATTCATCATAGGTAGCTTGAGATATTATTCATTTAGGCAATGTGTGTTGAAGTGAGCAACCAAGATCTTCAATTCGCAACACCAAATAACCTCCACATGCACAATAGAGAGAAGCAACAAAGGAAGATTCTATTCCACCAAACAAGAATTATAATATGATACAAGATTCATAAAGATGTGATCAAGATGCTATCAAGATATAAAATATGCATGAGATGCCTTGCTTATAAAGGCAAGGTGAGAGATACGATTAGACAAGATCATGACAAGTTTCTTAATCCTATCATATGAGACAACTAACAGAAAACTACCTAGGATAAGATAAAATCTAGAAAAGGTAACTAAGACTTCTAGAAGAAAGCTTATATCCTAAGTAAATTTAAAATGTGAATAAGTCCCTTAAGTCCCTAGTATGGAATTAACTAGGTACAAGACTTTATTCACACCAACACCCCCCTTTAAGTGCAACTTAGGGAGGAAAAAATCAATGCAAGATGCAAAATATGAGTCTCGACAACATGGCTTGATGAGGTACCCATGTACAAAATAAACTCTCACAAGTGGAGGAAAGGAGAAAAACCCTGTGGGAGAAAAATCTTCTCCAAAAGAGAGAAAAAAAGATAGACTAAGAAGCCTCCAAAACAATTTCCCAAGAAGAATAGGAACATGAAGAACATCACTGAAGCATAAATAAGATGCAAACAACTCTCAAAATATGGCTACTATAGTGCTATAACTGAAGAAGCTCCTCTGAAAATAGGATGATCAAGATCAAGAAGACAACAATCTACATGAGTTCCCCTAATGACACTACTCAAACAATGATTAGATGAAAAACAAAGGAAAAAAATGTGTCAATCAAAGATATAGATGCACATGAATCTGCACGAGTGACCCCAATGACACTACTCAACTAATGTAAGTTAAAAATATAGGTGTCAATAGTCTAAAGAGCACTAATCAAATGAGGATAAAATATTGCCTCCATAAATAGGAATGCAAGAGTTTCTATATGGAAAATGCTCCATCTCACTAAAATGCATGGGAAATGAGCCATTGCATCCACCTAGTACATAGGAACAAATACTAGATACATAGCTCACTCCAAAGCGAAACCAAGGAAGCATTAGCATGAATAGTATAATACCCCCATAATGTTGACTTGGGAGAGACATGAAAAATCCACTAAAACTTTGTGTACCACCATGTAGTGCATGAAGGAGAAGAAAAAACATCTGAAAGTACACAAGAAAGTACCTACAACTGAAAAAGGGTGTGTAAAAACAAGGCACACGCGCATGAGGCAAGAATCACATGGATTCATTGTTGCTATGGAGAGACACTCACTTGAAAAAAGTGTGATGGAAAATAAATAAAGCACTACACAACCCCCTCCCCATGGCACTTTATAATACAACACAAGTATAAATTATGGCACAACCTTATGTACAAAATCCTCAAAATGCATGTACAATAGTATGGCACTTTATCTCAATGTGTTTATATATAATAAAGTGCTTACAAATGATGCTCAAAATATCCAAAAAGGACAAAATTTTGGATATACATATAAAACAGCCCAAAAGAAGCCATCCCATGCAAATAAAAAGATTCTAGGTACCGAAATATCCAAGTAATTAACCAAAGTGTTAAAACAAAAAAATATAAATTAATTATACCAGGGGCCAAATCTAGAAAAAGTGCATAAGTAACTTTGAGGAGCTCAGAAAGACTTTTCCAATGCTAAAAGAATTGTGAAAAAAAAAGAAACAAGGAAAATTTTATGAGTTCAGGAGTGAAAAATGAGCATTTGACTTCAATAAGCTATAAAATGCACCAGCAGTGAAATCTAAGAAAAAAAATTTCACCATTGGATAGTGTTTGAAACTACTTGTTGATATCTCATTCGTCAAAATCCGACTCTTGGATCAAAAGTTATGATGATTTTCCTAATATTGTCAAAAATAGCAAAAAGGAAAAATAAATGAAGCCCCCTTGGCCTAGGCACTGGTTGCCCATGTGACCAGGGGTTGACTGGACAATGCTAGCGTTGATGCTGAAAATACTTTATTAAAAAATATTTTTCTAAAAAAATTTAAAGATTTTTTTGTAAATAAAAAATTAAAAAGTGGTGGGGGAATTCCCCACACACGTCACCCCTAAAAAGGGGTGTAGCCTTTAATGGGATGTCACCTTATGGTGGCGGTACCATTAAAGGTATTGCACCATAAATGAGGTAGGGCCCAAGGGTATCGTGCCCTGCAAGCACAAGTACCTTTAGGACCCATTGTGTTTTTTTTTTTTAAATTAAGAACTTTTAAAAAAAATAGTAATATGTTTTTAAAAACCAAAAAAAAAATTGAAAAACCGTACTTGCATTGGGGGGTCGTACGACCCTTCCAACAAAAAAAAATTCCACAAAAAAAAGCTTTTCAGAATATAGGAAATTTTTATATCAAAATTTGTGGAATCGGCCTTTCAGATGCAATGCCAAGGTTATTTTTTGCTGAAAATGCTCCTATAAAAAGATGTCTTCCAAATTTGAGCTTCAAACCCTTGTTTACCAAAGTTGCAAATGGTGACCAAATTGAGTAAAATGAAAGTCAAATATAACTTTCTCAAGCCTCCTGGACGCAATGGGATAGCCAAAAATATTTCCATTATAGCCAAAAGTGTTGCAATCACCAAATCTTACCAAAAATAATACATGCAATATAGGATTAACAAATATTTGCAAATCCTTTATGATTCTCCGGATCGTATTGAAATGCAAGAGAATAGCATACATGAATTTTTAAGATCATAAAAGAAACTCAAATGACAATGAAAAACTTGATGATAGAAACTCTCTAATAAAAGGAAGGTGCTTTCCAAATTCAAAGCTTTGATACCATGTTGAAGTGAGCAACCAAGATATTCAATCTGCAATACAAAATAACCTCCACATACAATAGAGAGAAGCAACAAAGGAAGATGTTATTCCACCAAACATAAATTACAATATGATACATGATTCACAAAGATGTTATCAAGATATAAAATATGCATGAGATGTCTTGCTTATAAAGACAAGGTGAGAGATAGGATTAGACAATATCATGACAAGTTTCATAATCTTATCATATGAGACAACTAACTCATAACTACCTAGGATAAGATAAAATCTTGAAAAGACAACTAAGAATTCTAGAAGAAATCTTATATCCTAAGTAAACTTAACATGTGAATAAGTCCCCTAAGTCCCTAGTAAGGAATTAACTAGGTACAAGACTTTATTCACACCAAAAATGTGACATTAGCAGATTAGTGGTAGATAGAATCCTCATAAAGGCTAATTATATGAACATGTATTTTTGGTTGAGCTCCATCTACTAATGTAAATATCTAAATCGACGAGTCTTACTAGATGACCAATCTAGTAGTCAAACAAAAGAACAAGACCATCCATAATCATAATAACTTCCAATTTTTTATTCTTCTTTGAAAATTAGAGTATGCCAATTTGTCAATTTACAATTTAAATTATACATTAACAATGCAAAATCCTCCAAATTTTACCCTCCCCCAAACTAATAATCAATTGGCCATTAAATAGATTTGTGGTTAGATAGTTGAACTAGTTGAATGACCATCTAATTTAATTGGTCCATTAACATTTCACACCAGTCACAACTTATTCTAATACCCCATCAAACTTTCACAATCCACTTGATACCTACAAACCAACATATGGATTCAATTGGAAAGGAATTCCACAAAAATCCACATCCCATCGAAACTAGTCAAGACGCTTGGTTCAAAAGACTCAATCACCTTCAAAGTTACACAAGGTTCAATTCAAATTCAAAAGTCCACATGGAATAAACTGAATCAGAATGTTGGCAAAAAAATTCCTTCCATTTGAATAAGATATAGATCTTCACTTCATTTGTGCACTTGTCCCATTTAGATACAAAACCCTACATCTATACACACCTTACACCACTATGATGTCACTTTATGGAAATGTACTTTCCAATTAGCAATTTGGTTCACTTCAGTTCTTCTATATTTCATACAATTATCGGCATCATCAATTTATATAATGTTGATATCATCATGTACATTGTGACCCATATTGATGTCATTGCCACATCATTTTAACATCATCATCTAATGGCATCAACATTTTTTTATTTCATCATCAAAACTTCTCATTTGAATCAAGCAGTTAAATCATAAGGTTCATTTCACTTGGCTTGATTTTTCACGTCCCAATGGAATGGAAATCCCTTTAAAGAAGTTGAAGTCACAAAAGCTAAGGAATATGGAAAAGGTTCATATTTTTTGTTCCATATGAGATCCAAGTCTCTATAAACAAATAGTGCAAGAAATGACCTCAAACTCGATAATACATTTGGATGGTTGTTAAATCTCTATATCTAGATGAAACCATTTCTTCTACATCCAAATGGAACCCAAATCCCTGCATGGCAATAACGTAGGATTTCTTCATAAATAACTCACCAAAAATAAAGGATTAAAAAACCATTAGGATCCTTTTTGAAATGAAAAATCATCAAAACAACCATCTAAAGTCAAAAAAAATATATAAATAGAAGAAACCAAAAAGATCAACCTACAAGAAGAAAACAAACAATTGAACTAAAAGCATTGAAATAAATATTTTTAGATATGCAAGATCACATGTGGACCTGGATACTCCTACATTAGACACATCGAGTAAGAAAAATTTTGTGGGCATGGGCTCACAAAATGGAGTTCAATGATTGAACCACCCTTCCAAGTTGTAAACAACCTACAACAAACTCTACCATTGAAACAATCACTTTGTAGCACTTCTTTCTTCTCTTCTAGAATTTGGTTGGAACAACTCTCTTCTTCTTATGTCAAATCCTCCACTAATCATACTTTCCTCTCTTATTCTATCTTGTTGGGACTAAACCCACCAAAGTCTTACCTCCTCCACCAAAATCCTTCTTCCCATTCTACCTCATCTAGATGTTATTCCCTTCAACATCAAAATACAAACTTGCACTGACAATATAATAGAAATTAAATATTTCCATATGAACTTCATCTTGACACTTTTCTACCTTCACCACCATCTTCTCATCCATTTCTTCTTCTATTTGAATTTTATTTTTAATAAAAAACCAAAGTTTTTACCTTTTCCTCTACTATTTCAATAGCTTCTTCTTCACTATTTACTGCAACCTCTCCATTTCCACTCTCAACTACACATTCATCTTCTAATGCTCTCATATCCTTTGAATGACACACAACCTCTATTATAACATCAAAATTCTCCTTCTCATTTGCATATATCTCATCATTTTCTTTTGTTGCAATTTTTTTCTCCACTTATCTTTCCTTTCAAAAGAAATGCTTCAGTTGCCTTCTCGTTCTTTTCTTCTTATTTCTCCTCCTTTCCTACACACAAAAAATTTCATCAAAATAAATATGGGACTCAACCTTACCCATTTTATTTTCTTCTTCTCTTCTCTTATGTATGTCTATTCTACTCTCCCTCAAGACTCACAATATCTTTTGTATCTTGTTAATCCCAACTCTAAATCTTCTTTCTCTCCACACAAGGGTGGAAATTCCTAAATAATTTTCCACATCTAACCTCATAATTTTATTCTCTATAATTTCTACAAACACTTCCATGCACTCACAATCTGTAACTTCTTCAAACTCACTTCTACAACTTGCACACGCATCTGCAAAAAAACTCACACACACACTACTATTATCTACCCAACATAAATCTTGGAAGATGAACCTCTCAAACCTTCATCTACTCAATTTCTCTTAATGGGTGAACTATGTACACTTTCTACCTTTCTTAATCTCTACTAGAGGATATTCAACATGCTCTCACACACATTTTACCCAACCTCGGGTCCTAGTGCATACTGCTTCACATTCGGTACTCTTTCCACATTCTTAGAAACTTTGGCTCTAATACCATTTGATGTAAACATCTAAATCGATTCTTACCAGATGACCAATATGGTATCCAAATAAAATAACAAGACCATCCACAATCATAAAAACCTTCAATGTTGTATTCTTCTCTGAAAATTTAGTACACCAATTTTCTAATTTATAGTTTTAGTTATACAACAATCCAAAATCTTCCAGATTTACCCCCCCAGAACAATAATCAAGTTTTCATTAAATAGATATGCAATTAGATAGTTGAATTAGTTCAGTTATCAAATCATTGGTAGTTGAACAGTCATCCAATTTAACTAATCTATTAGCATTCTGTACCAACTACAACTTATTCTAACACCCTATCAAAATTTTGCAATCCGCTTGAGAACTATGAACCAAAATTTGAATTAAATTGGAAAGTAAGTTCTTGGAAATCCATATCCCACCAAAACCAATCAAATCATTTATTTTTAAATTCTCAATCACCTTCAAAAAAATTCAAGGTTTAGTTTGAACCCAAAATTCCACATTGAATAAACTGAATTGGAATGTTGGTAGAATTTTTCCTTCCATCTGAAAAGGATATAAACCTCCGTTCCATTTGTGCACTTGTCTCATTCAAATATAAAACCTTGGATCCATACACACCTTACACCACCATGATGTCACTCCACAAAAATTCACTTGCCAACTGGAAGTTCAGTTCGCTTGAGTTCTACTTTTTGTACATTTTTTGACATCATCAATTCATCATGTTGACAACATCATTTGTTTCTAAAATGTTGAAAAATGTGTGACCACTTAGGGGGTATCTCCCTTTGTGGGGGTTTGACTCCTTTTCACTATTTCATTAAATAAAAGGGGGGTTTGATTGGATTTAGACAAGATATATGATTGACTTACAACCTGAAAGGTGAGTCAACCTACCCTTGACCAAATCTAAAAGTAACCTAAGGATGAAATGCAATGATTCAACTAGCCTAATGATGCAAATGACTATTCTAATGCAAAAGTAGTAGGTCTGGAAAGTCACATGACTATGCACCTATGATATAAATTTGGGCCTGAAAATGTTGTTCTAAGTTGCCCAAGGTGCCATTATCCCTAAAGAGGTATTTTAGATCTGATTTCACAGTCCTTGGATGCTAGATCAGAGCTTATGCTTTCCACTTGTTGCACTATCAGATCACTATCAGATAATTTTGTATCTGAGTTTTTGTGAGTTGTCAATCTATAGGATTTGTTTGCAACAATGAATAATTGATCTTCTAACTTCCTCTAATCTTCTTCAAACCTAAAACCCTTCGATGGCATCCTTGAAGGACTAAAGTCATACAAATCTCTTCAAGGCTTGGATCTTTCTTTCTTGAATTTCTTGGAGACCTACAATGGTTAGTCTTCACAAAAAATATGAAAACATAAACATGAATGAACTCATACACACTTTGACATGATGCTTCCAATCTTGAATTGTTGCAATAAATCTCTAAACTGTTGATCTCGACTTGCTTGGTAATTCTCTTAATAATATTTATTTCTCAATAACTCATGTTCTTGCCATATATATTTAAAATGATGCAATAACTAGGTGTTTATACATAATAATTCTAATTTATTGAAAATTAAATCTTGATAGTTGACTTTAGACATTTGAAGTTTAAATAATAAAATGTTGACACCAACATATTTGAATTTGGAGCCAAAATAAGGGGGCATGGGTTCCCTAGGTGCCAGTGTCCCAAACCTATTTTTTGAGAATTAAGGATTCAAGGACAAAGTATTAAATGAATGCATTTGTTTTATGCTTTCAATTTATTAGAAAATGATAAAATGGGTCACATAATGCATAATTTAGGAAATTAGGTGTCCAATTAGGTCCAATTACTTAAGGGGGAGAAAAACATAGTGTAAATTTTTCATGGGTGACAATTTATAATGCTATATTTCCCCCACTTTAGTGAGAGTATGAACTTACGCTCATACTCACACTAAAGTAGAAAATATATGTCAAGAGGGGTTCTATTGTCCCAAATGTTGAAGAGATAGGATCACTATGAATCCAAAGGGAGTGTGCAAGCCCCTACAATCTAAGATCCCATGGCAAACCAACATAAGAATAAAGGAAGACACATGTACATAATGTATCAAGACAACAAACATACACAATGTCAACACAAGATGCAAAGAAAAGGTATGAATATCACGGGCTAGCAAGTTGTGTTATGATAGGATCCACACCTAAAGGTGTTCATGACTCATGGGCTAACAAAGTTTGATATTTTCTAGGTGAATCACAAAATGAAGGAACCACAGGGTAGTGAAGTCTAATATTCATAGGTGAACCCCCAAGACAAAGTAGAAAAATGAGAAATACGCAAGGACTAGTGAATTTTGATATTTATTAGGTGAGTACCCATGTCAACCATACCAAGAATTATACTCCCTGATAATTTTGATAAGGTGCTACATAGATGATCAAAATGCTATGCCAACACAACACTAAGTCCAATGCATTTTAACAAAATGAAACAAAAATGTCAATGTCAATGCATCACTGTGTCCAATGTGTGTGAGCAGAGTGAAGTGAAAATTTTAATTTATGGCCGCACCTTAAGTAATTGCACACCACCATGTTGTGTCAAGAAATTGCTTTAAGGTAGAAAAATAATAAATGTCATGCGATAAAGGTCATGAGATCTTATTGTGAAAGCACTATGCCAATGACATGTTTCTAAATAAATATGCCTCATGATAAGGGGTTTCGCCTAAATGCAATGTCACAAACAATACAAAATATGAACACATAATGGATTCAAGGATTTGAGGTCAGTATACGTCTTTGCTACCATAGTGTAAATGAGCTTGAAACTGACATCACTCCCCAAATACTCATGGAACAACAAAAAAAATGAAAGAATGACACATGGAGAGAAAAAAAATTGGGTCAACATGGAAGAGACCTAAATTTCTCAATTCCTTGCATCGTCCCCAAAAGGAAAACACGAGACAAAAAGATCAAATTTTACAACATATAAAAGACTACATTTACAAATAGAAGAATGTCACAACATATTTGTCCCCTTTGTGTCCTTGCACTAATAGAGAAATAAGGGTCCTCCAAAGGAAACTCATAAACATAGGGACTACCAAGCAGCACAACATGAAGGATCACATCACATGCAAGAAAACACATAAATCAAACACAACAAAGTATTGCACATGCAATTTAATCTAAAGAAAATCATCTACATCCCAATATTGCTCATCATATATGGAAAGTGGAAAACTATCCAATGGGACTACAAAAAGTTCTACACTAGGAGCATCACCAGGTTCAACATGTGGTGAATCAATCTCATTAGGAGGATCATCATGGTCGTCTCCATCTAATTCCATACACTTTGAAAATAATAAAGATAGTTCTTTATGCACTTGTTCATCAATTTTAACATCCTCATCTTCATCATCCAAGTTTATCACAATGTGACGTTTTATAATAATTTTTGTTGTATTTTCTTGTTTCATTCTTTGTTTTGGTTGGGACATGTAAGGCTCAACTTCATGTTTTGGTGAAATTTTTAATTCTTCTTGTTTTGTTTACATAGGTGTTTGGTCATCAGTTAATGTTTTGTTTTTTTCTTCCAACTAACGAGAAAGAGCGCGACATCTATGCCTACGCTCTTTAGCACTTATGTTTCTTCTTTTTTGGTTTTTAAGTTGTCAAGGGGTAAGAGCGAGTTTCTCAACCATCGGTCTCTTTTCTTCCCTTGGGGGAGGAACAAAAGGGACCATTGAGGGTCGGGAAACTACTTTTTTTCTTTAGGTCTATAAATTTTCTTATCTTTTGATGGCACAAAGGTAATCTTTTGATTGTCTCTTGTACAATATAGGTGGAGGAACTCTAGCATAAATACCTTGTGAATTTGGAAGGGGATTTGTTTCAGGAATGGGTTCATCCATAACTTGTGTGGTGGTAGGAACAACCATAGCCTTTTCAGTCTCAGGAATATTGCTAAGGGATAATTTTGTTGTGCACTTTTCCTTGAGATTTTGGTATGATTTGAAAAAGAAGTATTTGTGAGGTTTAACCAATTCCATGGGTTGAGGCAAAAAATATTCTAAGGAAAAGTTTCCATGGGAAGACAAAGGATTAAATCCATTATGATGCATTGTGTATTTTTAATTTTCAAAAGAAACTTTATGGACTTATGGATAACCAACGGGACAACATTCATGGAGCGTAGCCATGGATAGCCTAACTTCACACAGAATTGGTCTGACATTGAGATGATAGGGAATGACACATCTAATTGTTTCTTTCAATTATAGGGCAAGCAAAACCATCATGAGTTTTTAACCATGCTTTCAATTATTCGTAAGAGTCTTGATGAAGCTCATGTACATACAATAATTCCTCAATGATCACATTATCTACACACATGGGATCAATGAGTATTCCTTCTATATTTTTTCATTGATATGTCTGACGATATAGAGAGGACCATCAAACGTATGTATAGATGCATATATATGTGTGAAATCTATGTCGGGTAACAAAATGGTATGGCCCTTATGATGTTGAAAATCTATTAAAGCAACCATGTTGTCTACACCATCATCACCATCATTCTTATCATTGCAAGCTTGCACAAAGTTGGATGTAAGATTTGGAATTTAATCATGAAAATTTGTAAGTTTTAATTTGGTATGGCAACAAATTTGTTTCCTTTGTCATTAACATCAACCAACTAGATGTGATTAGAATCAATGAGGTCTTGAACTTGATTTTTAAGATGAATGCATAATTTTGTATCATGTCCATGTGTACAATGATATTGAGAAAATGGCTTAGGGTTGAAGTTTGGAGGTAGCAATTTTATTGTATCCACGGGTCCAATCAAAGGTAATTGGATTAAGTTTTTTCTCAAAAGTTGCAACATGATTGAGTGAAGGGAATCAGGAAATTGGGAAAATTTATATCTCACTTTAAATTGATATGGAGTTGAACTTATGGCTATAACTTGTGGCTCAATGTGGTTGGTTATTTGAGGTGTGTTTATCTTGATAAAGTTCTTTTTTTTCTTTTTGAATGGTTGATAGTTGTGTTGAGGTATGGATTTGGATTTCTCAGTAGGAGTTGATGAAGATTCTTCTTCATACTAACTAACTATATTCTAATAGTCATGAAGGGTTGTACACAAGTGTGTAAAGGATAGATATCTCATAAATAAAAGGTTATCCCTAATATTGGGTTGCAATTCTCAATCAACACTCTTTGAACATCTACATCAAGAAGAGTAAGATTGATTTGTGAGTATACTAACTGATATCGTCTTATGAAGTTTGTCACTTTTTCATGTTTTCCTTTTTTGCACCTCACTAAATCAGTTGATGTAATTTGTGTACCTATGTTTGCTTGGAAATGTTGTAAGAATGCATCGAAAAGTTTATTGAATGAATGAATCAATTTATTCGATAATGAGCAAAACCATTAGAAGGCCATATTTTTTAATGACTAAGGAAATAGTTTAGCTAGGAGCTTATCTTCAAAGATGAAGTATCTACATAATATTATATAAGCCAATATTTGGCTATTAGGATCTCCTTTACCATTATACTGCTCAAACCTAGGAATTTTTGTGTTTAGTGGCATGGTTGTTTTCAAATTTTCAAGTGACAAAGAGCTCCTTTTGACATATTGTGATGATTTTCCATTTTGAGCTCAGTTTATTTTGGATATTTGTTGTTACAATGAGGTTACATTTTACAAAATTTGGTTGATGATCGATTCATTGGTTGACATGTTTTGGGAATGTGGTGAATATGGTGGGATTGTGTAAGTAATTGGTGGACTACTATGTTGCATGTTTATTAGAGGTGATAAATATTGAGGTGCCACATGTGAGGTCATGAAACTAAAAGGGTGCCCACTTGAAATCCTTAAGCTTAAAGTTATGCCATTTTTTGGTTCTATCATTGAAGCTACAATTGGAAAAACATCTAGTCCTTGGGCATCATTGATTAGTTTCCTTAAGTTTTCTACTATAGGAATTGTTTTCCCTGCCAATGATTTAGTCCTTAAGTAGTCTTGCAATCCCTCTAAGTCTTTGTCTAACTGTTTCAACTAATCCTTGGGAATGTGGGTAATAGTAGTCTCAACATCCATAAAGGAGATTTTTTGTGAAGTGATCATTGGTATGGTAGAATTAAGGATAGAGTCAAAAATGAGCATGGTATTGGCAATACCTTGCATGAAAGAGTTGGAGGACCCAAGATCCACAATGGATGTAACAACAACACAAGATGCCATAAGTCTACAACTATGTCTCACTGAATTATTGGCAATAGGACACCAAGTCATGAAGCTCATAAGAGTTTCAAAACACTAAATGCACCCACTTATGAACATAAATTACCAAACAGTCACATTAAATAACTCAGAAGAAAAAATTAGAGAGAATAAACAAATAAAGGACATAGAGACAAAGGTCTGACAAAAATCTAAGCCAAAAAAGGAAAGAGTAGGGTGCCTAGGGTGCCTATATCTTGGACAAGGTTTTGTAAAATTCAAAGTTTTATTGTCTTTGACACTGTTTAAGGCTTCTATGTTTGTGTGCAAACTAGTCTAATAGTGAACATTTTTCTATATTTTACTCAAATTAAGTTTATGTAATGCAAGAATGTAAGTGTGCAACAATTTCAAAATGTTCAAACAATAAAAGGTGGTTGTAAATGAAATTTCTAGATCTAAGATGCAAAAATTGATTGATTCTAATATGCCAAAATATGAAAATGATGATAGTTGATATGCATTTTGAAATAAAATAATGCAATTGTTCACTTTTTGAGCTATATGCAAGATACCTAAATGTATTCCATGAACACTTTCAACATTGCTTTCATCTTTAAATGACATAATGTAGATTTTGAGATGCAATTTGAATGCAAATCATACCTAAGATGACTGAAACTAACCCTATTGTAACCTATGATGTAGTATTATATGCAAATTTTTAAATTTTTATGCTTTTATGATGCAAAAGTGAATGCCTAAATGAACAGTGCAAAGCAATATAATGAAAACCTAGATCTAGGATGAATTCCTTCATATCTTAGAAGGTGTGTAATGTTAACATGTCTAGTTCACCAAAATGAAATGTTGAAAAATGTGTGATCCTTTAGTGGATATCTCCCTTTGTGGGGGTTTGACACCTTTTCACTATTTTATTAAATAAAAGGGGGGTTTTATTGGATTTAGACAAGATATATGATTGAATTACAACTTGAAAGGTCATTCAACCTACCCTTGACCAAATCTGAAAGTAACCTGAGGATGAAATGCAATGATTCAACTAGCCGAATGATGCAAACGATTGTTTTGATGCAAAAATAGCAGATGTGGAACATCACAGAAGAAATCAAACTACAAAAATGGACTAAGCAAGACACTATGTACCTGTGATATAAATTTGGGGCTGAAAATATTGGCCTAAGTTTCCCAAGGTGCCATTATCCTTGTAGAGATATTTCAAATCTGATTTTGCAGTCCTTGGATGCAAGATCAGAGCTTTTATTTTTTGCTTGTTACACTATCAAATAATTTTGTAACTGAGTTTGTGTGGGTTGTCAAGATGTAGGGTTTGTTTACAACAATGAATAATTGATCTTCTAACTTCCTCCAATATTTTTCAAACCAAAAACCCTTCAATGGCTTCCTTGAAGGATTGAATTTATACAAGTCTCTTCAAGGCTTGGATCTTGCTTGCTTGAATTTATTGGATACCTACAAGGGTTCGTCTTCATAAACAATATGAAAACACAAACATGAATGAACTCATACACACTTTGACCCGATGCTTGGAATCTTGAGTTGCTATAATAAATCTTTGAAATTCTAGTCTTGACTTGTTTGACCATGCTCTTGACAATAATTCTTGTTCTTGCTAGATAGATTTCAAATGATGCAATAACTAGGTATTTATACATAATAATTCTAATTTTTGAAAATTAAATCTCAGCAGTCGACTTTAGACATTTGAAATTTAAATAATAAAATGTCAACATCAACATATTTGAATTTGAAGCCAAAATAGGAGGACATAAGCGCCCTAGGCACTAGTGTCCCAAACCTATTTTCTAGAAATAAAAGTCAAGAGCAAAGTATTAAATGAATGCATTTGTTTTGTGCTTGCAATTTGTCAAAAATGATAAAATGGGCCACAAAATACATAATTTAGGAAATTAGGTGTCTAATTAGGTCCAATTACTTAAGGGGGGGAAAACATAGTGTCAAATTATCAAGGATGGAAATTTACGATGCTATTGTTTCTACCTATGTTGATGCCATCACCACATTATCCTAACATCATCATTTGTCGCTACCCATGTTGATACCATCACTACATCATGATGATGTCATCATTTGTTGACATTGCCATTCTTTTCTACCCATGTTGACATCATCACATCATGTTGGCATCATCATCTATTGCTACCCATGATGTCATCACCACATCATCATGATGTCATCATCTACTGACATCATCATTCATTAACATCATCATTGGAACTTCTCATCTAAATTGGATGGTTAAATCATAAGGTTCAGTTCACTTGGCTTGATTTGTGCATCCTAATGAAATGGAAATCCTCGTAAAGAAGTTGAATTTGTACAAGTTGAGGTAGATGGAAAAATAATCTTTGTTGATCTAGATGAGATCCAAGTCTCTACAAACAAATAATTGTGAGAAAATGGCCCTAAACTAGATAACACTTTTTGATGGTCATTAAAGTTTTACATCCAAATGAAACCCTTTCTTTCGCATTCAAATGGAATACAAATCTCCACATGGAAATAACTTAGGTTCTCTTCATCAAAAAATCACCAAAAATAAAGGATTGAAAACCCATTAGGATCCTCTTTTACATGACATCTTTAGAACAACCATTTGAAGTCAAAAAAATTACAACTAGAATCAACCCAAAAAATTAGCCTACAAGAAAAAAACAAACAACTAAATTGAAAGCATTGAAATAAATATTTTTGGGTGATGCAGGATCACCTATGGACCTCTAGATACCCATGCATTATCTACTAACTATTGATCTCAAAGCACTTTCTTATCCACTATTAATCCAAATTGGGTTTCTCTAGCTTTACCCTTTGAGGTATGAGGCTACCCACTTCGTGCACAAAAGTGGAATTATATTTGACATGGCTTGACAAAAAATGGCCACATGTGGACATTTTCACACCTCATCCCAATAGAAACATGTATAATCATCCTTATAGAAACACGTACAACCATCCTTGCATGCAACACATCCATATGATTACCTCATATTTGTGGATCCCAACACATTTTTATATAGGTGATTGGTTGACTTGAGGGGCCTACATGGACTCTAATGGAAATGAGTGCTCACCATACACCACCTCTAGTGGGGGTGATCTTAAATTATTTTATACATGGGGACACCCTTCGTATGTTGGCCTATCAACAAGTGTTATGTGGATCTTACATGGTAGGGGTGGTGGGTTGGATCTCTTAGTGGTAACTTATGTACAAATGTTGATATTATGGACATGTGTGGTGAGCACTAATTGTCAATGTATAATAGCTTACAATGGATAAAAAATTTATGTTAAGCATCTTGGTTGAGCGTTATGTGCTAGCCATTGATTCTATTGTTCATTTTTACCTTCCATACAACTACTTATAAGGTTTTCAACATTTTAAGGGGCTAGTGATAGGATTGTTTAGTGTGCAACACGATCATTGTTCTACACAGTAATTTTCCTATGTTTTACCCACAATTGAATAGTTTATGCATCTAACCTTTAAGAGCAATAAAAAAATTCTTCTCCTTTGGATAATAAATGCACATTTCAAACTTTCTCATTGCATATAAAAGAACTCCTTTCATTAATTCAAGTATTGATGAAAAATAATTTCCATATGACATTCATATTCGAAATTCACATAGAGTTGGATACAAGTTTACATGCATAGCTTAAACAAGCTTAAAAATATATATAAATTACAAATGGTCCAGAATATCCTCCTCAAATCTTGGCCACCAACTATGTGAGGAGAAGCATCACTCAAGCACTTTTATGCCAACCATGGACTTACTACAATCCCCCGCACATCTACCAAACTAGTATGATGGTCCTACCCTTCGATAAAGAGATTGGTTTGGTAACCTCATAACCTTAGACTTTTTTGAGCATGGTGTTGTGTCCTACATATCTAGAATTAGCATACATTGGCTACAACCTACATGTATGAATATCCCTTGCCTAGTATGTAAACCCAAATCACAGTGAACTGAAAATGTAAATAGTGGCTACTTACACTACTTTGGCCAAAGTATTCATCACCTAGAATTTAGAGTGGACGTCACACGCTCACCCAACATCCTAGCTCGATTTGGTTTTATGATCATTCATACTCTTTATCTAGGCTACCCCCTTTCCCATTGATCAGAAAAATCCCAAGAATAACCCTCTTAACAACTCATATTCAAAATAACTTTCATACCAAAGTGATTCTAGCATCTTCTTACTTTCTGCTAGATACGACTAGTATAGACATCCACATATAGCGATGACAACTACGTATAGTATAAGTACATTGCATTCATAAAAACTCCCATATATAGGCTACAAACACATCTATACAATATGATCCAATATTATAGGTTTCTACAACATAATGAACAAACAAGAAACATGCAATCATTGTACAAGCATCACAACACATTCAAACCATTATTTTCCAACATAGTAAACAAAACTATTTAACCTTTCCAACATAAATGACAAAGGTATAGAAACTAGCATGCTTGTATAATGCTCCAATCAAGATTAAACTCCCTTCCTAGCTCTATTCCTCAAGCTCGCTTAATACTTCCTCCAAGATCAACT
>VDFB02168118.1:136764524-136829734 GCA_007258455.2 Sequoia sempervirens | reverse complement strand
CCATTTATAGAAAGACAAGATGGAGGAATGAGCAAAATGAAGCAATGTGGGATCATTCAACATCCAATGAGCAAGTGCCAATTGCCAAGATGTGAATGGAGGAAGCTTGAGCACATTTGATGAATGTGCACAATAAATGAAATTAGGTGGAATTTTGAAAATAATGAAATGACATGTAAGAGGGAAAAATAATGAATTAAATGCCACTTTGGCTCAATGCACAAGGACATGTAAGAGTGGAATGAAATGTCTTGTTGGAAGGACAAACTAATTTTGAGGGATTTTCAAACTTGGAGGAATATTCCCCTAAAGATGCCAAGCTGAAAGAAAATAGGGATTTAATAAATCCATTAAATGTATTTTCATGTGCAAGTGGCAAAATCTAGAGAAATTTGGAGATTAGGATTAAATTAATCAAGGTTTAATTAATTTAATGAGGGATTAGATGATGTGACTATTTGATTTAGATTTATGGTTTGATTTAAATCAAAAGATGAGAAGAATGTGATTTAGACTTAAATTAAATAAAGGATTTAATTTATTTAATTTAATGAGATGACTTTAGAGATTTAATCAAATAAAATGAATTATTTAATTAAATAGATACCTAGGGTTAATTAGATCAGATTGATTGATTTAATTAAAAAGAGAGAATGACTTAATCAGATAAAAGATTATTTATTTAATTAAGGGACGAAGAGTGATGATAAGTTGAGAAGATGATTCAAGATGAAATGGTGTTAGTAAATCGGGATCAAGTGTATCGATATATTTTCCATGTCTACAATAACAACTTGACCAAATATTTGTCAAATATTTTAGGCCTTATTACAAACATTTATTCACCTACAATATTTAAAGACCAAACTAAAGAAAAATTAAAATTATTATTTTTTTGGGTTGATGCAAGATTGCCAATCAACCGTGGATACTCCTGTATCACAAATTGTGTCCCTCTATGATTTTGTTTCATTCTTAATGTGGTGTATCCATGGTGACCCTTATTTCATAATCCTATCTCATGTTCCTTCCCATGTCATTCCTTACATATCAAACCATTGGTGCACTTACTACTCTACCCACCCAAATTCCTCTTATACACTTTATGTTGTTTTTCTGCACTGACTAACTAGCTCACAACCCTATCAACTCAATACACATACTAATTCCCATAGTTATTGGTGCTAATGACTTAATTTCATAACACATAGAACTTATCTCATAGGCTAGTCTTTCCCCATTGGTCATTGGATTATGTTTTTCCATAAAGGCCCTTTACTAATCATCCTCAAATTTTCCTAGCATTGGTAACTCTCACTATGTCCCCAACTAACCCTTGGTTTCTAATTATGGTCACAATATCTATTTTTGTTGCTCCTTATGCTCCTTTAATATATAGTTAAACCTAATTCATAACTTATTGTTTCCTCCAAATAACTAATTATTTCTAGACCCACCACTCCTTTGGCCATTGTGCACTTTATTATTGTGTGTACACTTGTTGGGCCTATCTTCTCCTATGTGGAAAGTGCCATGTATTTGTTGCCCAACTATTATATATCATGTCATTTTGTGACACCATGGATGGTGGATCAAATTTTTCGTACTCATAATGATATGGTTCCCTTGGTAACCTATGTGGACACTATGGAAAATAAGTTTCCACCATTCATCAACTCCAATGGTGGTCATTTTGAACTTCTTTCCTCTTGGTGATATCCTATAGATATTAACCTATTAGATACTACCATGTGCCACATATGTAGATGAAATGTGGGTCCTGGTTGATCATTCATCATATGTAGCTTGAGATATTATTCATTTAGGCAATGTGTGTTGAAGTGAGCAACCAAGATCTTCAATTCGCAACACCAAATAACCTCCACATGTGCAATAGAGAGAAGCAACAAAGGAAGATTCTATTCCACCAAACAAGAATTATAATATGATACAAGATTCATAAAGATGTGATCAAGATGCTATCAAGATATAAAATATGCATGAGATGCCTTGCTTATAAAGGAAAGGTGAGAGATAGGATTAGACAAGATCATGACAAGTTTCTTAATCCTATCATATGAGACAACTAACACAAAACTACCTAGGATAAGATAAAATCTAGAAAAGATAACTAAGACTTCTAGAAGAAAGCTTATATCCTAAGTAAATTTAAAGTGTGAATAAGTCCCTTAAGTCCCTAGTATGGAATTAACTACGTACAAGACTTTATTCACACCAACACCCCCCTTTAAGTGCAACTTAGGGAGGAAAAAATCGATGCAAGATGCAAAATATGAGTCTCGACAATGTGGCTTGATGAGGTACCAATGTATAAAATAAACTCTCACAAGTGGAGTAAAGGAGAAAAACCCTGTGGGAGAAAAATCTTCTCCAAAAGAGAGAAAACAAGATAGACTAAGAAGCCTCCAAAACAATTTCCCAAGAAGAATAGGAACATGAAGAACATCACTAAAGCACAAAGAAGATGCAAACAACTCTCAAAATATGTCTACTATAGTTCTATAACTGAAGAACCTCCTCTAAAAATAGGATGATCAAGATCAAGAAGACAACAATCTACATGAGTGCCCCTAATGACACTACTCAAACAATGATTAGATGACAAACAAAGGAAAAAAAATATGTCAATCAAAGATATAGATGGCACATGAATCTGCACGAGTGACCCTAATGACACTACTCAACTAATGTAAGTTAAAAATACAGGTGTCAATAGTCTAAAGAGCACTGATCAAATGAGGATAAAATATTGCCTCCATAAATAGGAATGCAAGAGTGTCTATATGGAAAATGCTCCATCTCACTAAAATGCATGGGTAATCAACCATTGCATCCACCTAGTACATAGGAACAAATACTAGATACATAGCTCACTCCAAAGCGAAACCAAGGAAGCATTAGCATGAATAGTATAATACCCCCATAATGTTGACTTGGGAGAGACATGAAAAATTCACTAAAACTTTGTGTACCACCATGCAGTGCATGAAGGAGAAGAAAAAAATCTGAAAGTACACAAGAAAGTACCTACAACTGAAAAAGGGTGTGTAAAAACAAGGCACACACGCATGAGGCAAGAATCACATGGATTTGTTATTGCTATGGAGAGACACTCACTTGACAAAAGTGTGATGGAAAATAAATAAAGCACTACACAACCCCCTCCCCATGGCACTTTATAATACAACACAAGTATAAATTATGGCACAACCTTATGTACAAAATCCCCAAAATGCATGTACAATAGTATGGCACTTTATCTCAATGAGTTTACATATAATAAAGTGCTTACAAATGATGCTCAAAATATCCAAAAGGACAAAATGTTGGATATACATATAAAACAGCCCAAAAGAAGCCATCCCATGCAAACAAAAAGATTCTAGGTACCGAAATATCCAAGTAGTTAACCAAAGTGTTAAAACAAAAAAATATAAATTAATTATACCAAGGGCCAAATCTAGAAAAAGTGCATAAGTAACTTTGAGGAGCTCAGAAAGACTTTTCCAATGCTAAAAGAATTGTGAAAAACAAAGAAACAAGGAAAAATTTATGAGCTCAGGAGTGAAAAATGAGCATTTGACTTCAATAAGCTATAAAATGCACCAGCGGTGAAATCTAAGAAAAAAAATTTCACCATTGGATAGTGCTTGAAACTACTTGTTGATATCTCATTCGTCAAAATCCGACTCTTAGATCAAAAGTTATGATGATTTTCCTAATATTGTCAAAAATACCAAAAAGGAAAAATAAATTAAGCCCCCTTGGCCTAGGCACTGGTTGCCCATGTGACCAGGGGTTGACTGCACATTGCTAGCGTTGGTGCTGAAAAAACTTTATTAAAAAATATTTTTCTAAAAAAATTATTATATTTTAAAAAAATTATATTTTTTTTGTAAATAAAAAATTAAAAAGTGGTGGGGGAATTCCCCACACACGTCACCCCTAAAAAGGGGTGTAGCCTTTAATGGGATGTCACCTTATGGTGGCGGTACCATTAAAGGTATTGCACCATAAATGAGGTAGGGCCCAAGGGTATCGTGCCCTGCAAGCACAAGTACCTTTAGGACCCATTGTGTTTTTTTTTTTTAAATTAAGAACTTTTAAAAAAATAGTAATATGTTTTTAAAACCAAAAAAAAAATTGAAAAACCGTACTTGCATTGGGGGGTCGTACGACCCTTCCAACAAAAAAAAATTCCACAAAAAAAAGCTTTTCAGAATATAGGAAATTTTTATATCAAAATTTGTGGAATCGGCCTTTCAGATGCAATGCCAAGGTTATTTTTTGCTGAAAATGCTCCTATAAAAAGATGTCTTCCAAATTTGAGCTTCAAACCCTTGTTTACCAAAGTTGCAAATGGTGACCAAATTGAGTAAAATGAAAGTCAAATATAACTTTCTCAAGCCTCCTGGACGCAATGGGATAGCCAAAAATATTTCCATTATAGCCAAAAGTGTTGCAATCACCAAATCTTACCAAAAATAATACATGCAATATAGGATTAACAAATATTTGCAAATCCTTTATGATTCTCCGGATCGTATTGAAATGCAAGAGAATAGCATACATGAATTTTTAAGATCATAAAAGAAACTCAAATGACAATGAAAAACTTGATGATAGAAACTCTCTAATAAAAGGAAGGTGCTTTCCAAATTCAAAGCTTTGATACCATGTTGAAGTGAGCAACCAAGATATTCAATCTGCAATACAAAATAACCTCCACATACAATAGAGAGAAGCAACAAAGGAAGATGTTATTCCACCAAACATAAATTACAATATGATACATGATTCACAAAGATGTTATCAAGATATAAAATATGCATGAGATGTCTTGCTTATAAAGACAAGGTGAGAGATAGGATTAGACAATATCATGACAAGTTTCATAATCTTATCATATGAGACAACTAACTCATAACTACCTAGGATAAGATAAAATCTTGAAAAGACAACTAAGAATTCTAGAAGAAATCTTATATCCTAAGTAAACTTAACATGTGAATAAGTCCCCTAAGTCCCTAGTAAGGAATTAACTAGGTACAAGACTTTATTCACACCAAAAATGTGACATTAGCAGATTAGTGGTAGATAGAATCCTCATAAAGGCTAATTATATGAACATGTATTTTTGGTTAAGCTCCATCTGCTGATGTAAATATCTAAATCGACGAGTCTTACTAGATGACCAATCTAGTAGTCAAACAAAAGAACAAGACCATCCATAATCATAATAACTTCCAATCTTTTATTCTTCTCTAAAAATTATAGTATGCCAATTTGTCAATTTACAATTTAAATTATACATTAACAATCCAAAATCCTCCAAATTTTACCCTCCCCCAAAATAATAATCAATTGGCCATTAAATAGATTTGTGGTTAGATAGTTGAACTAGTTGAATGACCATCTAATTTAATTGGTCCATTAACATTTCACACCAGTCACAACTTATTCCAATACCCCATCAAACTTTCACAATCCACTTGATACCTACAAACCAACATATGGATTCAATTGGAAAGGAATTCCACAAAAATCCACATCCCATCGAAACTAGTCAAGACGCTTGGTTCAAAAGACTCAATCACCTTCAAAGTTACACAAGGTTCAATTCAAATTCAAAAGTCCACATGGAATAAACTGAATCAGAATGTTGGCAAAAAAATTCCTTCCATTTGAATAAGATATAGATCTTCACTTCATTTGTGCACTTGTCCCATTTAGATACAAAACCCTACATCTATACACACCTTACACCACTATGATGTCACTTTATGGAAATGTACTTTCCAATTAGCAATTTGGTTCACTTCAGTTCTTCTATATTTCATACAATTATCGGCATCATCAATTTATATAATGTTGATATCATCATGTACATTGTGACCCATATTGATGTCATTGCCACATCATTTTAACATCATCATCTAATGGCATCAACATTTTTTTATTTCATCATCAAAACTTCTCATTTGAATCAAGCAGTTAAATCATAAGGTTCATTTCACTTGGCTTGATTTTTCACGTCCCAATGGAATGGAAATCCCTTTAAAGAAGTTGAAGTCACAAAAGCTAAGGAATATGGAAAAGGTTCATATTTTTTGTTCCATATGAGATCCAAGTCTCTATAAACAAATAGTGCAAGAAATGACCTCAAACTCGATAATACATTTGGATGGTTGTTAAATCTCTATATCTAGATGAAACCATTTCTTCTACATCCAAATGGAACCCAAATCCCTGCATGGCAATAACGTAGGATTTCTTCATAAATAACTCACCAAAAATAAAGGATTAAAAAACCATTAGGATCCTTTTTGAAATGAAAAATCATCAAAACAACCATCTAAAGTCAAAAAAAATATATAAATAGAAGAAACCAAAAAGATCAACCTACAAGAAGAAAACAAACAATTGAACTAAAAGCATTGAAATAAATATTTTTAGATATGCAAGATCACATGTGGACCTGGATACTCCTACATTAGACACATCGAGTAAGAAAAATTTTGTGGGCATGGGCTCACAAAATGGAGTTCAATGATTGAACCACCCTTCCAAGTTGTAAACAACCTACAACAAACTCTACCATTGAAACAATCACTTTGTAGCACTTCTTTCTTCTCTTCTAGAATTTGGTTGGAACAACTCTCTTCTTCTTATGTCAAATCCTCCACTAATCATACTTTCCTCTCTTATTCTATCTTGTTGGGACTAAACCCACCAAAGTCTTACCTCCTCCACCAAAATCCTTCTTCCCATTCTACCTCATCTAGATGTTATTCCCTTCAACATCAAAATACAAACTTGCACTGACAATATAATAGAAATTAAATATTTCCATATGAACTTCATCTTGACACTTTTCTACCTTCACCACCATCTTCTCATCCATTTCTTCTTCTATTTGAATTTTATTTTTAATAAAAAACCAAAGTTTTTACCTTTTCCTCTACTATTTCAATAGCTTCTTCTTCACTATTTACTGCAACCTCTCCATTTCCACTCTCAACTACACATTCATCTTCTAATGCTCTCATATCCTTTGAATGACACACAACCTCTATTATAACATCAAAATTCTCCTTCTCATTTGCATATATCTCATCATTTTCTTTTGTTGCAATTTTTTTCTCCACTTATCTTTCCTTTCAAAAGAAATGCTTCAGTTGCCTTCTCGTTCTTTTCTTCTTATTTCTCCTCCTTTCCTACACACAAAAAATTTCATCAAAATAAATATGGGACTCAACCTTACCCATTTTATTTTCTTCTTCTCTTCTCTTATGTATGTCTATTCTACTCTCCCTCAAGACTCACAATATCTTTTGTATCTTGTTAATCCCAACTCTAAATCTTCTTTCTCTCCACACAAGGGTGGAAATTCCTAAATAATTTTCCACATCTAACCTCATAATTTTATTCTCTATAATTTCTACAAACACTTCCATGCACTCACAATCTGTAACTTCTTCAAACTCACTTCTACAACTTGCACACGCATCTGCAAAAAAACTCACACACACACTACTATTATCTACCCAACATAAATCTTGGAAGATGAACCTCTCAAACCTTCATCTACTCAATTTCTCTTAATGGGTGAACTATGTACACTTTCTACCTTTCTTAATCTCTACTAGAGGATATTCAACATGCTCTCACACACATTTTACCCAACCTCGGGTCCTAGTGCATACTGCTTCACATTCGGTACTCTTTCCACATTCTTAGAAACTTTGGCTCTAATACCATTTGATGTAAACATCTAAATCGATTCTTACCAGATGACCAATATGGTATCCAAATAAAATAACAAGACCATCCACAATCATAAAAACCTTCAATGTTGTATTCTTCTCTGAAAATTTAGTACACCAATTTTCTAATTTATAGTTTTAGTTATACAACAATCCAAAATCTTCCAGATTTACCCCCCCAGAACAATAATCAAGTTTTCATTAAATAGATATGCAATTAGATAGTTGAATTAGTTCAGTTATCAAATCATTGGTAGTTGAACAGTCATCCAATTTAACTAATCTATTAGCATTCTGTACCAACTACAACTTATTCTAACACCCTATCAAAATTTTGCAATCCGCTTGAGAACTATGAACCAAAATTTGAATTAAATTGGAAAGTAAGTTCTTGGAAATCCATATCCCACCAAAACCAATCAAATCATTTATTTTTAAATTCTCAATCACCTTCAAAAAAATTCAAGGTTTAGTTTGAACCCAAAATTCCACATTGAATAAACTGAATTGGAATGTTGGTAGAATTTTTCCTTCCATCTGAAAAGGATATAAACCTCCGTTCCATTTGTGCACTTGTCTCATTCAAATATAAAACCTTGGATCCATACACACCTTACACCACCATGATGTCACTCCACAAAAATTCACTTGCCAACTGGAAGTTCAGTTCGCTTGAGTTCTACTTTTTGTACATTTTTTGACATCATCAATTCATCATGTTGACAACATCATTTGTTTCTAAAATGTTGAAAAATGTGTGACCACTTAGGGGGTATCTCCCTTTGTGGGGGTTTGACTCCTTTTCACTATTTCATTAAATAAAAGGGGGGTTTGATTGGATTTAGACAAGATATATGATTGACTTACAACCTGAAAGGTGAGTCAACCTACCCTTGACCAAATCTAAAAGTAACCTAAGGATGAAATGCAATGATTCAACTAGCCTAATGATGCAAATGACTATTCTAATGCAAAAGTAGTAGGTCTGGAAAGTCACATGACTATGCACCTATGATATAAATTTGGGCCTGAAAATGTTGGACTAAGTTGCCCAAGGTGCCATTATCCCTAAAGAGATATTTTAGATCTGATTTCACAGTCCTTGGATGCTAGATCAGAGCTTATGCTTTCCACTTGTTGCACTATCGGATCACTATCAAATAATTTTGTATCTGAGTTTTTGTGAGTTGTCAATATGTAGGATTTGTTTGCAACAATGAATAATTGATCTTCTAACTTCCTCTAATCTTCTTCAAACATAAAACCCTTCAATGGCATCCTTGAAGGACTAAAGTCATACAAATCTCTTCAAGGATTGGATCTTTCTTTCTTGAATTTCTTGGAGACCTACAATGGTTAGTCTTCACAAAAAAATATGAAAACATAAACATGAATGAACTCATACACTTTGACATGATGCTTCCAATCTTGAACTGTTGCAATAAATCTCTAAACTGTTGATCTCGACTTGCTTGGTAATTCTCTTAATAATATTTATTTCTCAATAATTCATGTTCTTGCCAGATATATTTAAAATGATGCAATAACTAGGTGTTTATACATAATAATTCTAATTTCTTGAAAATTAAATCCTGATAGTTGACTTTAGACATTTGAAGTTTAAATAATAAAATGTTGACACCAACATATTTGAATTTGGAGCCAAAATAAGGGGACATGGGTTCCCTAGGTGCCAGTGTCCCAAACCTATTTTTTGAGAATCAAGAATTCAAGGACAAAGTATTAAATGAATGCATTTGTTTTATGCTTTCAATTTATTAGAAAATGATAAAATGGGTCACAGAATGCATAATTTAGGAAATTAGGTGTCCAATTAGGTCCAATTACATAAGGGGGAGAAAAACATAGTGTAAATTTTTCATGGGTGACAATTTATAATGCTATATTTCCCCCACTTTAGTTAGAGTATGAACTTATGCTCATACTCACACCAAAGTAGAAAATATATGTCAACAGGGGTTCTATTGTCCCAAATGTTGAAGAGATAGGATGACTATGAATCCAAAGGGAGTGTGCAAGCCCCTAAGATCCAAGATCCCATGGAAAACCAACATAAGAATAAAGGAAGACACATGTACATAATGTAGCAAGACAACAAACATACACAATGTCAACACAAGATGCAAAGAAAAGGTATGAATATCACAGGCTAGCAAGTTGTGTTATGATAGGATCCACACCTAAAGGTGTTCATGACTCATGGGCTAACAAAGTTTGATATTTTCTAGGTGAATCACAAAATGAAGGAACCACAAGGTAGTGAAGTCTAATATTCATAGGTGAACCCCCAAGACAAAGTAGAAAAATGAGAAATACGCAAGGACTAGTGAATTTTGATATTTATTAGGTGAGTACCCATGTCAACAATACCAAGAATTATACTCCCTGATAATTTTGATAAGGTGCTACACAGATGATCAAAATGTTATGCCAACACAACACTAAGTCCAATGCATGTGAACAAAATGAAACAAAAATTTCAATGCCAATGCATCACTGTGTCCAATGTGTGTGAGTAGAGTGAAGTGAAAATTTTAATTTATGGCCGCACCTTAAGTAATTGCACAACACCATGTTGTGTCAAGAAATTGCTTTAAGGTAGAAAAATAATAAATGTCATGCGATAAAGGTCATGAGATCTTATTGTGAAAGCACTATGCCAATGATATGTTTCTAAATAAATATGCCTCATGATAAGGGGTTTCCCCTAAATGCAATGTCACAAACAATACAAAATATGAACACATAATGGATCCAAGGATTTGGGGTCAGCATACGTCTTTTCTACCATAGTGTAAATGAGCTTGAAACTGGCATCACTCCCCAAATACTCATGGAACAACAAAAAAAATGGAAGAATGACACATGGAGAGAAAAAAATCTAGGTCAACATGGAAGATACCTAAATGTCTCAATGCCTTGCATCGTCCCCAAAAGGAAAACACGAGACAAAAAGATCAAATTTTACAACATATAAAAGACTAGAGATACAAATAGAAGAATGTCACAACATATTTGTCCCCTTTGTATCCTTGCACTAATAGAGAAATAAGGGTCCTCCAAAGGAAACTCATAAACATAGGGACTACCAAGCAGCACAACATGGGGGATCACATCACATGCAAGAAAACACATAAATCAAACACAATAGAGTACTGCACATGCAAGTTAATCTAAAGAAAATCATCTACATCCCAATATTGCTCATCATATATGGAAAGTGGAAAACTATCCAATGGGACTACAACAAGTTCTACATTGGAAGCATCACCAGGTTCAACATGTGGTGAATCACTCTCATTAGGAGGATCATCATGGTCGTCTCCATCTAATTCCATAGACTTTGAAAATAATAAAGATAGTTCTTTATGCACTTGTTCATCAATTTTAACATCCTCATCTTCATCATCCAAGTTTATCACAATGTGACGTTTTATAAGAATGTTCGTTGTATTTTCTTGTTTCATTCTTTGTTTTGGTTGGGACATGTAAGGCTCAATTTCATGTTTTGGTGAAATTTTTAATTCTTCTTGTTTTGTTTACATAGGTGTTTGGTCATCAGTTAATGTTTTGTTTTTTTCTTCCAACTAACGAGAAAGAGCACGACATCTATTCCTACGCTCTTTAGCATTTATGTTTCTTCTTTTTTGGTTTTTAAGTTGTCAAGGGGTAAGAGTGAGTTTCTCAACCATCGGTCTCTTTTCTTCCCTTGGGGGAGGAACTAAAGGGACCATTGAGGGTCGAGAAACTACTTTTTTCTTTAGGTCTATAAATTTTCTTATCTTTTGATGGCACAAAGGTAATCTTTTGATTGTCTCTTGTACGATATAGGTGGAGGAACTCTAGCATAAATACCTTGTGAATTTGGAAGGGGATTTGTTTCGGGAATGGGTTCATCCATAACTTGTGTGGTGATAGGAACAACCATAGCCTTTTCAGTCTCAGGAATATTGCTAAGGGATAATTTTGTTGTGCACTTTTCCTTGAGATTTTGGTATGATTTGAAAAAGAAGTATTTGTGAGGTTTAACCGATTCCATGGGTTGAGGCAAAAAATATTCTAAGGAAAAGTTTCCATGGGAAGACAAAGGATTAAATCCATTATGATGCATTGTGTATTTTTAATTTTCAAAAGGGAACTTTATGCACTTGTGGATAACCAATGGGACGACATTCATGGAGCATAGCCATGGATAGCCTAACTTCACACAGAATTGGTCTGAAGTTGAGATGATAGGGAATGACACATCTAATTGTTTCTTTCCAAATTTTGGAGGAAGAGTGATCGAACCTATTATAGGGAAAGCAAAACCATCATGATTTTTTAACCATGCTTTCAATTATTCATAAGAGTCTTGATGAAGCTCATGCACATACAATAATGCCTCAATGATCACATTATCTACACACATGGGATCAATGAGTATTCCTTCTATATTTTTTCATTGATATGTCTGACGATATAGAGAGGACCATCAGACGTATGTATAGATGCATATATATGTGTGAAATCTATGTTGGGTAACAAAATGGTATGGCCCTTATGAGGTTGAAAATCTATTAAAGCAACCATGTTGTCTACACCATCATCGCCATCATTCTTATCATCGCAAGCTTGCAAAAAGTTGGATGTAAGATTTGGAATTTAACTTGTGAAAATTTGTAAGTTTTAATTTGGTATCGCAACAAATTTGTTTCCTTTGTCATTAACATCAACCAACTGGATGTGATTAGAATCAATGATGTCTTGAACTTGATTTTTAAGATGCATGCATAATTTTGTATCATGTCCATGTGTACAATGATATTGAGAAAATGATTTTGGGTTGAAGTTTGGAGGCAGCAATTTTATTGTATCCACGGGTCCAATCAAAGGTAATTGGATTAAGTTTTTTCTCAAAAGTTGCAACATGATTGAGTGAAGAGAATCAAGAAATTGGGAAAATTTTCTCTCTCACTTTAAATTGATATGGAGTTAAACTTATGGCTATAACTTGTGGCTCAATGTGGTTGGTTATTTGAGGTGTGTTTATCTTGATAAAGTTCTTTTTTTTCTTTTTTAATGGTTGATAGTTGTGTTGAGGTATGGATTTTGATTTCTCAGTAGGAGTTGATGAAGATTCTTCTTCATACTAACTAATTTATTCTAATAGTCATGAAGGGTTGTACACAAGTGTGTAAAGGATAGATATCTCATAAATAAAATGTTATCCCTAATATTGGGTTGCAAATTCTCAATCAACACTCTTTGAACATCTGCATCAAGAAGAGTAAGATTGATTTGTCAGTATACTAACTGATATCTTCTTATGAAGTCTGTCACTTTTTCATGTTTTCCTTTTTGCACCTCACTAAATCAGTTAATGTAATTTGTGTACCTATGTTTTCTTGGAAATGTTGTAAGAATGCATCAAAAATTTTATTGAATGAATGAATCAATTTATTCGATAATGAGCAAAACCATTAGAAGGCCATATTTTTTAATGATTGAAGAAATAGTTTAGCTAGGAGCTTATCTTCAAAGATGAAGTATCTACATAATGTTATATAAGCCAATGTATGACTATTAGGATCTCCTTTATCATTATACTTCTCAAACCTAGGAATTTTTGTGTTTAGTGGCATGGTTGTTTTCAAATTTTCAAGTGACAAAGAGCTCCTTTTGACATATTGTGATGACTTCCATTTTGAGCTCAGTTTATTTTGGATATTTGTTGTTACAATGAGGTTACATTTTACAAAATTTGGTTGATGATCGATTCATTGGTTGACATGTTTTGGGAATGTGGTGAATATGGTGGGATTGTGTAAGTGATTGGTGGACTACTATGTTGCATGTTTATTAGAGGTGATAAATATTGAGGTGCCACATGTGAGGTCATGAAACTAAAAGGGTGCCCACTTGAAAGCCTTAAGCTTAAAGTTATGCCATTTTTTGGTTCTATCGTTGAAGCTACAATTGGAAAAACATCTCATCCTTGGGCATCATTGATTAGTTTCCTTAAGTTTTCTACTATAGGAATTGTTTTCCCTACCAATGATTTAGTCCTTAAGTAGTCTTGCAATCCCTCTAAGTCTTTGTCTAATTGTTTCAACTAATCCTTAGGAATGTGGGTAATAGTAGTCTCAACATCCATAAAGGATATTTTTTGTGAAGTGATCATTGGTATGGTAGAATTAAGGATAGAGTCAAAAATGAGCATGGTATTGGCAATACCTTGCATGAAAGAGTTGGAGGACTCAAGATCCACAATGGATGTAACAACAACACAAGATGCCATAATTCTACAACTATGTCTCACTGAAGTATTGGCAATAGGACACCAAGTCATGAAGATCATAAGAGTTTCAAAACATTAACTGCACCCACCTATGAACATAAATTACCAAACAGTCACATTAAATAACTCAAAAGAAAAAATTAGAGAGAATAAACAAATAAAGGACACAGAGACAGAGGTCTGACAAAAAATTGAGCCAAAAAAGGCAAGAGTAGGGTGCCTAGGGTGCCTATATCTTGGACAAGGTTTTGCAAAATTAAAAGTTTGATTGTCTTTACACTGTTTAAGGCTTCTATTTTTGTGTGCAAACTGGTCTAATAGTGAACATTTTTCTAGATTTTACTCAAATTAAGATTATGTAATGCAAGAATTTAAGTGTGCAACAATTTCAAAATGTTCAAACAATAAAAGGTGGTTGTAAATGCAATTTCTAGATCTAAGATGCAAAAATTGACTGATTCTAATATGCCAAAATATGAAAATGATGACAGTTGATATGCATTTTGAAATAAAATAATGCAATTGTTCACTTTTTGAGCTACATGCAAGATACCTAAATGTATTCCATGAACACTTTCAACATTGCTTTCATCTTTAAATGACCTAATGTAGATTTTGAGATGCAATTTGAATGCAAATCATACCTAAGATGACTAAAACTAACCCTATTGTAACCTATAATGTAATATTATATGCAAATTTTTAAATTTTTATGCTTTTATGATGCAAAAGTGAATGCCTAAATGAACAGTGCAAAGCAATATAATGAAAACCTAGATCTAGGATGAATTCCTTCATATCTTAGAAGGTGTGTAATGTTAACATGTCAGGTTCACCAAAATGAAATGTTGAAAAATGTATGATCCTTTAGTGGATATCTCCCTTTGTGGGGGTTTCACACCTTTTCACTATTTTATTAAATAAAAGGGGGGTTTGATTGGATTTAGACAAGATATATGATTGATTTACAACTTGAAAGGTCATTCAACCTACCCTTGACCAAATCTGAAAGTAACCTGAGGATGAAATGCAATGATTCAACCAGCCTAATGATGCAAATGATTGTTCTGATGCAAAAATAGCAGATGTGGAACATCACAGAAGAAATCAAACTACAAAAATGGACTAAGAAAGACACTATGTACCTGTGATATAAATTTGGGGCTGAAAATATTGGCCTAAGTTTCCCAAGGTGTCATTATCCTTGTAGAGATATTTCAAATCTGATTTTGTAGTCCTTGGATGCAAGATCAGAGCTTTTATTTTTCGCTTGTTACACTATCAAATAATTTTGTAACTGAGTTTGTGTGGGTTGTCAAGATGTAGGGTTTGTTTACAACAATGAATAATTGATCTTCTAACTTCCTCCAATATTTTTCAAACCAAAAACCCTTCAATGGCTTCCTTGAAGGATTGAATTTATACAAGTCTCTTCAAGGCTTGGATCTTGCTTGCTTGAATTTATTGGATACCTACAAGGGTTAGTCTTCATAAACAATATGAAAAAACAAACATGAATGAACTCATACACACTTTGACACGATGCTTGGAATCTTGAATTGCTATAATAAATCTTTGAAATTCTACTCTTGACTTGCTTGACCATGCTCTTGACAATAATTCTTGCTCAATAATTCTTGTTCTTGCTAGATAGATTTCAAATGATGCAATAACTAGGTATTTATACATAATAATTCTAATTTTTGAAAATTAAATCTCAACAGTCGACTTTAGACGTTTGAAATTTAAATAATAAAATGTCAACATCAACATATTTGAATTTGGAACCAAAATAGGGGGACATAAGCGCCCTAGGCACTAGTGTCCCAAACCTATTTTCTAGGAATAAAAGTCAAGAGCAAAGTATTAAATGAATGCATTTGTTTTGTGCTTGCAATTTGTCAAAAATGATAAAATGGGACACAAAATACATAATTTAGGAAATTAGGTGTCTAATTAGGTCCAATTACTTAAGGGGGGGCAAAACATAGTGTGAAATTATCAAGGATGGCAATTTACGATGCTATTGTTTCTACCCGTGTTGATTCCATCACTACATTATCCTAACATCATCATTTGTCGCTACCCATGTTGATATTATCACCACATCATGATGATGTCATCATTTGTTGACATCACCATTCTTTTCTACCCATGTTGACATCATCACATCATGTTGGCATCATCATCTATTGCTACCCATGATGTCATCACCACATCATGATGATGTCATCATCTACTGACATCATCATTCATTAACATCATCATTGGAACTTCTCATCTAAATTGGATGGTTAAATCATAAGGTTCATTTCACTTGGCTTGATTTGTGCATCCTAATGAAATGGAAATCCTCGTAAAGAAGTTGAATTTGCACAAGTTGAGGTAGATGGAAAAATAATCTTTGTTGATCTAGATGAGATCCAAGTCTCCACAAACAAATAATTGTGAGAAAATGGCCCTAAACTAGATAACACTTTTTGATGGTCATTAAAGTTTTACATCCAGATGAAACCCTTTCTTTCGCATTCAAATGGAATACAAATCTCCACATGGAAATAACTTAGGTTCTCTTCATCAAAAAATCACCAAAAATAAAGGATTGAAAACCCATTAGGATCCTCTTTTACATGACATCTTTAGAACAACCATTTGAAGTCAAAAAAATTACAACTAGAATCAACCCAAAAAATTAGCCTACAAGAAAAAAACAAACAACTAAATTGAAAGCATTGAAATAAATATTTTTGGGTGATGCAGGATCACCTATGGACCTCTAGATACCCATGCATTATCTACTAACTATTGATCTCAAAGCACTTTCTTATCCACTATTAATCCAAATTGGGTTTCTCTAGCTTTACCCTTTGAGGTATGAGGCTACCCACTTCGTGCACAAAAGTGGAATTATATTTGACATGGCTTGACAAAAAATGGCCACATGTGGACATTTTCACACCTCATCCCAATAGAAACATGTATAATCATCCTTATAGAAACACGTACAACCATCCTTGCATGCAACACATCCATATGATTACCTCATATTTGTGGATCCCAACACATTTTTATATAGGTGATTGGTTGACTTGAGGGGCCTACATGGACTCTAATGGAAATGAGTGCTCACCATACACCACCTCTAGTGGGGGTGATCTTAAATTATTTTATACATGGGGACACCCTTCGTATGTTGGCCTATCAACAAGTGTTATGTGGATCTTACATGGTAGGGGTGGTGGGTTGGATCTCTTAGTGGTAACTTATGTACAAATGTTGATATTATGGACATGTGTGGTGAGCACTAATTGTCAATGTATAATAGCTTACAATGGATAAAAAATTTATGTTAAGCATCTTGGTTGAGCGTTATGTGCTAGCCATTGATTCTATTGTTCATTTTTACCTTCCATACAACTACTTATAAGGTTTTCAACATTTTAAGGGGCTAGTGATAGGATTGTTTAGTGTGCAACACGATCATTGTTCTACACAGTAATTTTCCTATGTTTTACCCACAATTGAATAGTTTATGCATCTAACCTTTAAGAGCAATAAAAAAATTCTTCTCCTTTGGATAATAAATGCACATTTCAAACTTTCTCATTGCATATAAAAGAACTCCTTTCATTAATTCAAGTATTGATGAAAAATAATTTCCATATGACATTCATATTCGAAATTCCCATAGAGTTGGATACAAGTTTACATGCATAGCTTAAACAAGCTTAAAAATATATATAAATTACAAATGGTCCAGAATATCCTCCTCAAATCTTGGCCACCAACTATGTGAGGAGAAGCATCACTCAAGCACTTTTATGCCAACCATGGACTTACTACAATCCCCCGCACATCTACCAAACTAGTATGATGGTCCTACCCTTCGATAAAGAGATTGGTTTGGTAACCTCATAACCTTAGACTTTTTTGAGCATGGTGTTGTGTCCTACATATCTAGAATTAGCATACATTGGCTACAACCTACATGTATGAATATCCCTTGCCTAGTATGTAAACCCAAATCACAGTGAACTGAAAATGTAAATAGTGGCTACTTACACTACTTTGGCCAAAGTATTCATCACCTAGAATTTAGAGTGGACGTCACACGCTCACCCAACATCCTAGCTCGATTTGGTTTTATGATCATTCATACTCTTTATCTAGGCTACCCCCTTTCCCATTGATCAGAAAAATCCCAAGAATAACCCTCTTAACAACTCATATTCAAAATAACTTTCATACCAAAGTGATTCTAGCATCTTCTTACTTTCTGCTAGATACGACTAGTATAGACATCCACATATAGCGATGACAACTACGTATAGTATAAGTACATTGCATTCATAAAAACTCCCATATATAGGCTACAAACACATCTATACAATATGATCCAATATTATAGGTTTCTACAACATAATGAACAAACAAGAAACATGCAATCATTGTACAAGCATCACAACACATTCAAACCATTATTTTCCAACATAGTAAACAAAACTATTTAACCTTTCCAACATAAATGACAAAGGTATAGAAACTAGCATGCTTGTATAATGCTCCAATCAAGATTAAACTCCCTTCCTAGCTCTATTCCTCAAGCTCGCTTAATACTTCCTCCAAGATCAACTGAATTTCCCTCTTCTAACTTCTCACTAATTCTCTCAACAATCACAAATACAAAATAGCAATACAGCTATCAAACTCATAAGCTCTCAACTCACTAACTCAGAAATCACAACAAAATAACATCAAGATAATCAAATTGATTAAGTGTAGCAATTGGTAAAATGAACACCTCTATTTATACTAAATTGTGAGCAACCAAAGGCTACAAACAAGTTAATATTTTGCCATCTTTCTATCCTCATGCAACAACTCATCAAACTAACTTACAGGTTTGCAACATATAACGGTCTGAGTCTCCATTTAAATGGCTGATTTGACTTGTTATAAGGGACATCAAGACTCTTTTACTGAGTCAAATAAGCAACAAGTTTCCTTAATCAAAATCCTTCTCCTTCTTCTTCCAAGTTTACTCTTGATCAAGTCTGAAGGCTGAAATATTGATTTATTGAGCTTATGTGCAACTCACAGGCTTCTTATGCATTACATTCTCCTCCATATTGGCGCCACATTTCACAAGTTGGTGCCTCATGAGAAAGTGTGGGTTTTAGACTTCTTTTACACTTTTTTAAATCTATGTTTATTTCCTACTATAATATTTACATTGCAACATCATAACTTGTATGTGCCTCTTATCTTGTTGACTTGGTTATTGGTTTACTTTATGTGTAGGTTTCATTTTTTCTATACATTTATATGGCAGCACTATATGCTTCATTTAAAGCACTTTGAAAACATAAGCTACAACACTATGTATTATGCTCGATGAATATCACAAATGGTTTCAACTTATATATATTATATATATCATATATATATATGTATATATGTATATATATATATATATATATATATATCCATTGAAATACATATATATATCAATATATATATTAATATATATTCACTTCAAAAAGTTATCAAATACATTAATTGCTTATTATCAAACATATATAAATATATAAAGAACAATACTATGTGTGTGTGTGTGTGTATATATAACTTAGTGCAACCCAAATAGAAATGAAATTTCGGTGTATTGCATACTACACCATGGTTCCCATCCTTCCCTTTGGTCTTTATAGCATCGGATAACTCGAAAGCTGAGACCGTCCATCACTAACACAAACATTTACCTTAAGCATAATAGCATTTCTTCTAAATTTAATCTTTATATCAACAAAGTTTCCCTTGATCATTTCAATCTATTATACCATTTTGATAACCTTTCCAGCCTAAGGTTAATTTCATTTCCTAGCTTCTTCTATCTTACAAGAATTCAACCCCTCTTCCGTAAATGGGTCAAATTACAATGATAGAAGTTTATTGTTTTTTTTAATATTCCACAAATCCTTCAAGATTGGATTTATCCCTTTTTTCCTATCGAGCTAACTCAAAGTAATAAATTGAGTATTCATCCAATCGAATTTTTCATAAGTTGATCATGGTTTACACAAAACCTTAAAATTACTTGCTTGTTCCCATCTAAGATAACCTTCTCAGGAACATTAAGCAACTGCTTTACACAATTTGTTGTTTAGGACCGATATCCTATAAATCTAATTTTACCAATCAAAATTAGTTACCTTGGTGATTCTCTCCACCATAACATTATGCTAGTTCCATTGACATATAAAGATCAAAACTATTCCAATGATCTACCACTTCCTCTTTGGAATTTTATGAGAGTATACAAGTCCTACCGATGATGACATCCTATCTTCATCCACTAACATACTAGACAACAACTTGCTACATAACTTGCATCATCTTACTCTATTCCCTTCTAGATTATAGTGTTTCTCATTCATCAAATAATTTTTTCATTACTATGTCTCCTAAGTACGACATCAATTTACATCATGCATTCTTTCATTTCCCAAAATTTGGCACATTGGTTCTTTCTCTGATTCATAATAGTCCATCCTGACTAAGTGAAAAACTCTTCCATGGACTTATGCCACATATAATCCTTGAAATATATTTATCATATATATTTGAGGAGTTATAGCTCCTTAATCATAGGCATCCATATCTTGGATTACTTTCATCCTTTATTCATTCCCAAAATTCATAATCTCATTTTTAGCTCAATATATTTCTTCAGATGAGCATTTTATTTTAGTTAAATAACAATTCTCTTTAAATCATATTGGATTGGTAGTATCTTCCAAATATATCAATAATTATTACATACCTAGTTACCAAGCATGAACATTTCTCGATAACTCAAATTCATGAGTACATAAATCTTCCCTTTCTGATTGCATAGGTGATAATCTTTCCTTCCATGATTAAGAATACCGCATATCCTTCTCTAAAGCATCAATTGATGTATAAAATTGTGTTGTAAATATTTTTTTCCTATTTTTCATAGACCTTGACCTTTCCACTACCTTTCTCCAATAATTCCAATGCTTTAACCTCTTAACTTTACCAACCATGTTGTGGCCATTGAGTATAAGACTTCAATTAAAAATTCTCTCCTACTAGTGATACAACATTAAACCTTATTGAAAAGGGCACTTATCTGAGTACATCTACTCTCCCTCTTTCGCCCTTAGTGTTTCCAAGACAATAGATCATCTATAAGTTGAACTCTTAACAATCATCCACTCTCTCAAAATTGATTGAATTGGTTTAGCATTCCTTGTTAGCTTTTGATGGTTGATTGACTATTACGTGTCTTTCTTACCCTCCATGGTATTCCTTATTTCCAAAATTGGATTCATCATCGCCTTCCAATCTCTCAGAATCAGCAGTTGGATCCACCATAACAAGTTCTAATGAATAATCAACAACTTATAAGCTAAGAGATATTATATTATTTCATTCCAATTCTCTTTTCCATGTATACTAATAGCCTTTTTAACCATATTCATTAGAACATCTTCTAAACATAAGTTTACTTTTGTTGACAAGTTGGTAAATTCAATTTACACTTCAACCAAACTATGTTCTTACTGAGCCCTTGTTTGAATTGCCTGATTTACTTTTCAATATTTTACCTTACATTCATCTTTCAAAGCAATTTTGTCTCAATTTTCGATAATCTCATTTTCTCATAACTTTAGACACTCTAAGGATATTCAGTTTCTTTTCCCCATTTTAATTAGAACTCCAAATTGACCTTGCCTATTCTAGTTGGTGGAATTATGTCGGCTTTTATCCTTCATAGGTTCTTGTCAATAAGGGGGATCACTTCAATCCATTCTATCCCTTAGAGTCATTTTAAACTATTTCGTAGGGTGAAGGTACTCATTGTTAATCCTCCATAACCTTCCTACCGAACCTGGTTGCATTATCTTCCTTAATTCAAAGGTGTATCTTAATGATTTTTTGGTTTAGGAGTTTCCAACTCCAGGGATGATTCTTTCCTAGCCCAAAACTTAAACAAGTTTTCAAAAATCTTAACTTCCTTTTCATTTCCCACTTTGTTCTTTTCCTCTTGCCATATTGGCATAAGAACTTTTCAACCATTAACTTCTGATAAGGTTCACATATCACTTACGTAATGAGCTCATAGGTTCTAGAGTTGAACCCGGTAGCTCTGATAACATGTGTAAAATGCCCATTATTCTATACAGGAATTTTCCTATGCTTTACCCACAAGTGAATAGTTTATGCATCTAACCTTTAAGAGCAATAAAAATTGTCTTTTCATTTGGATAATAAATGCACATTTTCAACATATTTCAAACTTTCCCATTGCATACAAAATAATTCCTTTCATTAATTTAAGTAATGATATAATTATATTTCATATTTACAATTCCCATAGAATTGGATACAAGTTTACATACATAGCTTAAACAATCTTACAAAATATATAAAGTACAAATGGTCCAAAATATTCTTCTCAAATCTTGGCTACCAACTATGTGAGGAGAAGCATCACTCAAGCTCTTTTCCACCAACCATGGACTTATTGTGGTCCCCCACACATCTACTAAACTGGTAAGATGGCCCTATCCTTCGATAAAGAGATTGGTTTAGTAACCTCATAACCTTAGCCTTTTTTGAGAATGGTGTTGTGTCCTACATATCTAGAACTGACATACAGTGGCTACAACATACATGTATGAATATCCCTTGCCTAGTATTTCAACCCATATCACAGTGAACTGACAGTGTAAATAATGGCTACTTACACTACTTTGGCCAAAGTATTCATCACCCAGAACTTAGAGTGGACATCACATGCTCACCCACCTTCCTAGCTCAATTTGGTTTTATGACCATTCATACTCTATATATAGGTTACCCCCTTTCCCATGGATCAGATAAATCCCAAGAATAAACCTCTTAACAACTCATAGTCAAAATGACTTTCCTACCAAAGTGATTCTAGCAGCTTCTTACTTTATGCTACATACGACTAGTATAGACATCCTACGTATAGCGATGACAACTACGTATAGTATAAGCACATTGCATTCATACAAACTCCCATATATATATTACATGCACATCTATACAATTTAATCTAGTATGATAGGTTTCTACAACATAATGAACAACCAAGAAACATGCAATCATTGTACAAGCATCACAACACATTCAAACTATTCTTTTCCAACACAGTAAACAAAACTATTTAACCCTTCCAACATAAATGATAAAGGTATAGAAATTAGCATTCCTGTATAATGCTCCAATTGATTAAACTCCCTTCCTAGCTCTATTCCTCAAACTCGCTTGATAAGTTTCCTCCAAGATCAACTTAATTTCCCTCTTCTATTTTCTCACTAATTCTCTCAATAATCACAAATATGAAATACAAATACAAATCTCAAACTCACAAGCTCTCAACTCACTAACTTAGAAATCACAACAAAGTAACATCAATATAATTAGATTGATTAAGTGTAGCAATTGGTAAAATGAGCACATTTATTTATACTAAATTGTGAGCAACCAAAGGATACAAACAAGTTAATATTTCTACCACCTTTCTATCCTCATACAACGAATCATCAAACTAACTTACATGTTTGCAATGCATAATATTCCTCTCCATTTAAATGGCTGAGTCAACTTGTTATAAGGCACAACAAGACTCTTTTATTAAATCAAATGAATAGCAAGATCCATAGCAAGTTTCCTTAATCGAATTCCTTCTCATGCTTCTACCAAGTTTACACTTGATTGAGTCTCAAAGTTGAAATATTGTTTTATCAAGCTTATGTGTAGCTCACAGACTTCTTATGCATTACATTCTCCTCCATATTGGCACCACATTTCACAAGTTGGTGCCCCATGGGAAAGCATGGGTTTTAGACTTCTTCTACACTTATTTAAATCTGTGTTTATTTTCTATTGTAATATTTACACAATATCATCATAACTCATATGTGCCTCTTATCTTGTTGACTTGGTTGTTGGTTTACTTTATGCACAAGTTTCATTTTCCTACGCATTTATATGGAAGCGCTTTATGCTTCATTTAAAGCACTTTGCAAACATAAGCTACAATGATATGTATTGTTCTCTATGAATATCATAAATGGTATCAACTTATATTATATGTGTGTGTGTGTATTCATTTCATAAAGTTATCAAATACATTAATTTCCAACTATCAAACATATAAATATATAAAGAACAATACTGCGTATATGTGTGTGTGTGTGTGCATGTATGTATGTATGTATGTATGTATGTATATGTATGCAACACTATGTATTGCGCTCTATGAATATCACAAATGGTATCAACTTATATTATATTATATATATATATATATTATTATATGTGTGTGTATGTATTCATTTCATAAAGTTATCAAATACATTAATTTCCAACTATCAAACATATAAATATATAAAGAACAATAGTACGTATATATATATGTGTGTGTGTATGTATGTATGTATGTATATATATATATATATATACATACATATATATATACATATATACACACACACACACACACACACACATATATGTGTGTGTGTGTGTGTATGTATGTATGTATGTATGTATATATATGATTATATATAAATATATATTAATATATATGTAACTATATTACTTTATGTATATATACATATTATCATTTCAATATCTTTATAAAACACTCATACTTATAACCATTGATCGACATGTATACACGTGTATGTATGTATGTATGTATGTATGTATGTATGTATGTATGTATGTATACATATATACATATATATACATATATATGTATGTATATACATATATATATATATATATGTATGTATGTATGTATATATATGTGTGTGTGTGTATGTCACTTTAGTCCAATCAGTATTCCCATGCATATGGGTAATCCATCCATGATCATGCATAGGTATGTCTACCTTTGTACACTCATGTATGCATTCACTCACATGTATGAGTCTACCATAGACACGTACATATATACATATATATACATTTTATGTATATATCTCATCGACATACTATAAACACTCAAAGGACTTTCACTCGACATCAGGACTTAATCACATTCTTCAAACACAACATCCACATTTAAACCAAATATTACTTACCTATTCCCAAAACTAACTTGACTCGACATAAACCAACTAGGGTGTGAGTGTGTGAATGCTCAATTAGGCTCATTAAGGGTTACCGGACCAAGTTCTTCTCTTGAATAAAATTCCCCTCTTCTGGAGGTTCAAACCTGTTCCTACAGTCAACTCAGCATATCATAACAGTAGTTAGTTGATCACAACATAATCATATGCATCATACATTTCATAGTTAGAATCATTATAAAATATCAAATTGCATCAATTATTCATTCATCATATACATATTTCAAGTATTACATTCACCTATTGAACATATTAAAGTTCTGGTTAACATTTATCATCATATTACTTACAAGGTAAAAGTAACCTTGTAACTATGAGATGGGGTATAACATAGTGATTCCTCTAATTGTGTGGCCAAATTAATTTTATAACATGTCTACTTAGTGGTTGAACTAATCTCTATGGTGGCTACAAATGACTTTTCAACACACAATATCCATGTTATCCCCTTTGGAATATATTAATTTTCATCATAGATCATAATGGAATTCCCCCACGTCAATAATGGCATGCTTTGATGGTTAAGTTGTTGCGATGTTGTTCTTGCCATCAAGGTTCAAACCCTACTGGGGTGTAATTGTTGAATGTTTAAATTGGGGATGAGTTCTCCAGTTGGTGACCTCGCCAAATCATAGCTTCGAGTCAAAAGTGTTTACGCCTTAAAATAATAATGGAATTCTCCCACATCTATAATTGGATCCATCTACTATAGTATTCAAATGTGTTAACTCTTTTTACATGTATATTTAAATGACTATCTTGCCACTATGGCTTGTTTTACAACCTCCACTATAGCAACATGCTTAAGGTTGCCTCTAGTGGGTTGTGTTTATTTTTTATGTTCTCCCTTTATTATTATACTATGTCCTTGTCGCATGGGTGTTTTATACACCATTCATGCTCTTGTAAACTCTATAGATTCATGCCTTACAATTTTTAGAGTTTTCTTCTTTGTGCATGTGAAATATTCAATAGCTATCTCTATGCAAGCAACTTTTATCTCATTAGCAATATCTTGGTGTTCATTCTTTCTTCCATGGGATTGGTCTTTTTAGGATGTAGTTTTATGCATCTTAGAAAAGTGTTCCCATGCTTCAAGGTTATGTGTGTGCTACAAGGGAACCCTATTCTTATAGGGAGGCATGATTCAAACATGCTTATACTTCCCATGGATTACTACAATGCACTAATGAACTCAATATGATGCATATAGATGAACGTCTTTTTCCTTTCTACAATCATCTTATTTCTCTATTTTAGACCTTATTGTTGATATGGAGATGGTGGGTATGCATACAATGATAACTATTATTTCTCATGGTTGACTTATGCTTATTTGTGGACCTTGTAATGATATTCCCAATTGGTATTGGTAATTGAGTAAACATGTTACAACTTGCTGCAATAATGAGAGTTTTAGGGACTAAATTCAATGCACAATGGAACTAATTTGTACCCTTAAAAATCTACATCCTTCTTGTATTTATTTTCTATAGTTAGTATGCCCCTTATCCCATGTACCTATTTTGTGATCCAATATGGAATTCCTCTTTTTTCCAAGGTGTGCTAATCATGGAAAGGTCTTATTGTTGATCTAATAAAGATTATCATGGTTTCATGAAGTCAACTTCATAGATATCTTATGCCCCTATGAAATTGAAATGTAACCTAAATGTTATTTATGTATTAATGTTATATGTATTGTTGGTTGGTTCTTAAGCCAATTTTTTAGCTATGTGTATCTTAATTTATTTGAAAGAATCAAATAATGCAAGTTAGATCTTGATAAGGAAGAGAATATATAGTATAAATCAAAGGAAAAATTGAAGCATGTAAGGAGTTGACTATAGGAGGATGTCTCCATGGGAGGATTTGATAGTTTAGGGGAACGTTTGAGCCTAGCTATTGTCTACCCCTAGACACATTTAAAAGATTGATGTAATAGGAGCTAGATTAATATGTGACATCATTCTAATGCATTTCAAATGATTTTGTAATAATATTTTCTTGTTACATTTGGAGCATTGTTAATTTGTGATGGATGTTTGAAGTAGGTTTACATATAAATTATCTTGAAGCTCTAGGTTTGTATGCATTTGCAACTCTAGTCCCACTATTAGTTTATATTATGTTCTCATTTTACTTGCAAGCCTTGACTCTAGCACTCATTGGAGTTGGTACTAGTATAAAATATGAAAGACCAACCATATTTTAAAATAATTCTCTCTTAAGTAGTTGTAAGAGTAGCTAGTAATTTATTTCATCCGTGTATGATCGAATAATACAACCTATGTCGTATTTTATGAAGTTTTAAAATTGATAAATAGTTAGAGGATCATATTAGTATGTTTTCCTTCTTTCATATGTCTATGAAATCTAAGTGGATTTATTCTTAGGAATATACACTATTGTTATCTTATGGTGCTAAAAAGAGTAATTTTTAATCTACTTGTTAGAGGTCTTGTAGCTCTATATGTAACTAGTGTTGACATGAATATAGTGACAAACTTAGGGATTCATAGCACCCTAGTTATAGTTGTTAATAAATTATTTCTAATTATTCTTTTATATTTTATTTTATGTTATGTAGACCTCAAGGACTGACCACCTTAGCTTAGTAGATGCCAAAATATGATAGTGGATTTACCCACTTATAAGGATTGGCCCACTCATGCCACAATCTAATCATAAATCCAACACTTCAACCTATGATGGCCTTCGTTGACCTTATGTTTTTTATTTTCCATTAGAATTTTTGAAGTTACATGTTTGAGAGCCAAAATACTCCATATCACAAAAGATGACGAATAAATAGGCCATGTTATTACTAAAAATAGTGAAGTGTAATAATAAAAAAATTATCACAAACATAGTGATAATAATAGATCAACAAAAATCTCAAGTCCAATGTTATATGAATTAAATCTCTAGGAAGAACAAAAACCACAGAGATAAAGATTACAAACCATACCATATCTGTCTACCAACAACACTAAATTCTCTAGCTATGAAAAATCAGATCTCCTTCCAAAAATCCCCAAACAAGAAAGATAACCACATCTAACTATTTAACACCAATGTCACACACAACAACAATAGATGAAATCTTCTAAAATGAAGGAAGGTCAATCTAACATCCATTTTAATAGTTATGGAAACCCTAAACATGATTAGACAATAGTCATCCCATGTACTCTTGAAACCAGTGCTAAAAAGTACATGCATAGGTCGACTCATTCACATGAGAAAACAAAGGATAATAAAACCAATGCCATGTACATATCAAACTATTCCTTAGTACTAGCATACATATCTCAATACTCATTCACATGAGAAAATAATGGTATTACATAAATCGTGTGACTAAGACTATGAACTTACAAAACCATTTGCCCCTCAAATAATTTTTTGGTACTAAGTTTTCCCAATATTAAGTATTTTTTCCAATTTGCATACTCACATTAAATATTTATTTCAATGTCACATACAACATACAAAGTGGTTCTAAAAACATCTATCCCATTTGATGCACACATCCCTAGATCCCTTAGGTGTGATACAAATAATATTAATTTTTACATTGAAACATTATGCAAGGTAAACAACACACCTTTTCCTAACATAGAAAAACCCAAAAATTATTTGTTACATTAATCAAATCCATTATCCTTTTTATTTGTGAAATTTTTTTATGTTGATTAAGAATGTTTGTATACTTTGAAATGAATGCTCATGATAGATTCGCATGCACATCAAAGTTTTCCATTTAGTTTTGTGGTCACATTGATGGGACATCTTTAATGCAACTTATTGATAAATGGCACACTCTTGTGTTGGGTTTGGATCATGCCCAAATATTTATGCATCGCCATTTTACTCTCATTATGGCAATATGCATGTATTCATCATTTACCCTTCATTTATTACACCCCATTCACAATCTCATACACTCACTTCTACTTCAAATAATCATTTCACTGTCTAGGTTCTTTTATGTGCCACTTGATCAATTCCACAACATGCAAGAATTAACCTTGACCACTTTTTTAAATTCATATTTTTAAATTTTCCACCACTTTCTATTAAGGGTTATGAAGCAACTCAACACATGTTTTTGCAACAAGCTATTATGTCTCAATATTTAAATATATTCAATATTCTATTTATTGATATCCATAAATTATTAGAGACAAGAAGAAATTAAAGTACACTTCAATTTTCGAAGGGACAAAATGTTTGAATCTATATCATTTGCTTCAAGGTTACTCACACCTATATACATTGTCTTTACTTTTTTGTTCAAATTTATAAAGCCAATAAATCTGGGGGTTAATGTAGGAGAACTTATCCCTAACAATCTAACAAATTCCTTTAATATACTAAAAAATGCTAGTATCCTTACATTTTTACCATTCATCATTAATCAAAGCCAATGTAAGGTACAACCCTGAAGAATTTAACCCAAGCAAATCTAAAAATTCCCTTGATGTATCAAAAAACACCTCTCCTTACAAGATTAGTACTAGAGTAATCATTCATTGGCTAATTAATTATTAGTCTAATTCCACTATTCGTCATTAATCAGAGCCAATGTAAGGTACAACCTAGAAGAATTTAACCCAAGCAAATCTTAAAATTCCCTTAATGTATCAAAAAACACCTCTCCTTACAAGATTACTACTAGAGTAATCATTCATTAGCTAATTAATTATTAGTCTAATTCTACTTCATGCACTTAAGCTAAAACTTAGTAGTGTTTTTTTTTATTAATTTGAGCTATTATTAGATCATTTTGTCTCGTCATATAGGACGACAAAATTTGTCATGATCTAATCCTTTTGTCATTTAAGGTTTTCTCTTATAAGCACTCTCCATTGTATTATTATCTTAAGTGGACTCTTGAGGTTCATTATTACTTTGAAGGTCCATTTTGTAAGTTTTCTTATTGAGGAAATAGAAAATCTTTGTTTGCAACTCTCGTGTGTGGAAGATGTTCTCGTTTGCTAACTTTTAACTCCATATCATACTTAGCTACCTTCCTATTGAATTTGGAGAGTGAGATTATATACTAGCTCCTAGCTTTAAGAATGATATGTGCTAGCCTCAATTAGATCCAAGTCTGATGTCCAATGAAAAGTGTATATCAGCCCCAAGGAATTGAAGAGGCATCAAATGTGGGTGTGGATGGGTGCGAACCTAATTGGGATTGGATATGTCCTATATCCATTCTAAGATGAGCCATGAAGGCTCCGCAAGATACAGGGAGATTTCGCACATCTCCTCTAATAGGTCCAGGTCCAGGTTGCTCGTCGAGGCGATATTCTAGTGAAGGGTTCTTCCGGATCATAGTGTCACAAGGGTCGTCACTTGGGTATGTTGTCGCAGACTTCCCATTTTGCCTTCATTCCAATCCACAAGGAAAAACTAGCTATTGTGGTAAGATACAAAATGAATCTCTAAGATGCTCTTGCATCACTTAGTCTTTCATTCGCCTTTCTCTCTTTTGAAGGAGTATTTCCCATGAGGTTTTCTCCTTTTCTCTAATTGTGAGATATTAAATTGTTTGTACATGAGTAGTTTGTTGAGACTCATCATGCATTCTTTGTTTTTTAAAGTTTTTAGCTACTCCCTAAGTTTTCACTTGAAGGGGGTGTTAAAATAATCATTCATTAGCTAATAATTAATTGATCTTCAATTGATTGTTAGTCTAATTTCACTTCATGCACTTAAGCTAAAACTAAGAGTTTTTTTTCTTTTATTAGTTTGAACTATTATTAGATCATTCTATCTCACCACATAAGATGACTAACACTTGTCATAATCTAATCCCTTTGTCATTTAAAGTTTTCTCTTATAAGCATTCTCTTTCATTGTATTATTATCCTAAGCAAACTCTCGAGGTTCATTATTACTTTTGAAGAACATTATGTAAATTCTTTCTTGTTGAAGAAATAGCAAATCTTTGTTTGCAACTCTTGTGCATGGAAGGTGTTCTTATTTACTATTTGATTTTGCATCTTGCGTTTTCATAAATCTAGCAATTACTATACATCATAGATCAAGTTGAATATGTTTTAGAAATCAAAATTTTCCTAATTCAAATTCACAACAAAGAGGATCTGCATTCATGATTGGATCTAAAAGAACTCTACACTTTTTTAGATCTGAAAACATTCCTTACACTCGGGCTATTAAATTTCTAAAAATGACAAATTAAGTATGCACGTCATCAACATCATTTTTCCACCATCAATAGTAATAATAAATTTAAATTATTAGATTTATATTATTTATTCTTCAGCTCAATTCTAATTTAATCTATATTTATTTAATTAACCTGCAAAGCATTTTATTCCATTACATTTATTTTCATCACAGTAATTTTGTTTCTGTATAGAATAATTATAAGCGATTTCAACAAAGTTGGCTTTCATAAGCTGTAAAGCGCGCAAGATTGATTAAATTACATTAGTTCTTTTTTGGATTAGATATGACCTCGACATAATCAAGAAACAAAAATAAACTAGACATTTATTCGCGTAGATTTAATATTAAAAAAATCAGCTTGGCACGCTATTCCAATTTGAGAAAGCTTTTGATATCTACTTTTGCTGAAAGCTATTCCTCTGACTTTCAATTCAAATCTATGTTTCACGACTTGTCATTCAAAACTACCCTTTCTTGAGTCATGTCACGCAAAACTACCTCATCTACCATTCACTTCATTTACCAGGTGAAAAGTTTGCATCACTCTCTATCGCCTTTATGATCTGTTTGACCAATTTATACGACATTCACCATTTGGACCACAAATCCAACGCCCACCTTCCCAGCAGCTCATATCGCCTTTATTTAACAAATTTGCTCAAGTGGTCCCCTGGGAAAGAATCTACACCTTGCACTGTTCAGTTATTTGAGCTCTTTTAGTGAACACTACCTCCAATAATGATGATTACAGTATGATCCAAAACATTATACTAAAAATCAACACACGATTACATCAGCAAACAATCTCGATCACTAACATAACTGTGTAAGTATTCTGTCTCCTATCAAAAATCATATTAAAAGAATTCCAAGAGGATCGGTTTTGAATCTTTTTGCAACCTATTTAACAGCACCTTGTAGGTTTGCATTAAACAAACTGAGAATACAATAAGCTGACCAGACCATCATCAAACAATCTGGCATAATTCCTCCCAATGTTTTACTCCATTGACCTGTTGCAGAAAATCGATTCAAATCTAAGCAGATCATTTGTAACTGCACACGTCCCAGAATTCAGTAGGAATTTAGCACTGGTGCCCAATTTCAATGCTTCTGGTGGTTTACATGGGAAGCAATAACAATGTCACATTCCTGGCCAGACATAATTAGAGGCAAGTTCATCTCGGTACCCTTCATTTCGACCTCCATGACAAAAACCCTGATCCAAATCACTAAATGCCAGGAAAAGGACAAGATGGATCGTAGCCATATGATTTTAGCCTTCTGCTAGCCTTCTGCAGTTGCAGATTAAAGATCAACGTGATTTTGCACCTTCACTTGCACTTTCAGAATAAAATTTTAAATGCTAGAGATGCTATGTCTACCATTGTTCCTGAAATCTGGCATCCATAAATTTATAATAGTGTTCTATACATCATTAACTTCAATATTCTAACAGAAAAATAATGGCCACATATATTTCAATAATACCCAAGATTTGATTCCTCGGTGGACAACCGAATCTAGGCTTCTGAACATTCCAACGACAAAAATACAAACTTCCCCTGTTCTTGGCCACAAGTATATTAACACTGCTATTATTTAAATAAATCCAAAACATCTCTACAGCACAGGAGCAGAGAGTGGCCAAGAAAAAGTATATTAACACTGCTATTATTTAAATAAATCCAAAACATCTCTACAGCACAGGAGCAGAGAGTTAACATTTGCTGCCCGAGTACCATCAACTGATTCAGATTTTATAAACCTTTCAGAGAACTTGAAACTATGATAAAGATATCCAAAAGAAGAAGCAGATTTTGAATGATTATAAAAACTCAAAAAACCAATGGAATTTCTCGAGTTCATTACTTATCTCCATTCCAAGATTATCTTCACCATGTTAAAACGTGAAAGTAGACACCGTAATGATTAAGAGCCAGTGGTTATCCTGCAGTTCGTTTGTAAAAAAAAGATGGAGAACTGTACGGTATTTATTCATATTAGTAGGTCCTGAACTGCTTGTCTTCGGATACACAAAAACACACTAAGCACGAAGAAAATCGTTAAAAACATATACATATAAACGATCAGCGCAATCGACATGATATGTATACTCGTGACATTGGGACCATACACTAAACACATCATATCCATTCATTTGCAAAAAGAAAAAAACGGCTTAAAACGAAACTGAGAATACAATTAGAAAACATGTGCCTGTATAGCAAATAATATATAGAAAACAATTAGAAAACAATTAGAAAACATGTGCCTGTATAGCAAATAACAATAACTAGCATATATATATATTATTTTAATAATATATATAAAATATACCGAGAGATATCCTTCTCGAGGCGCCTATTTTTTAATCAAATTTTTATTATAAAAATTAAATAGGCGCCTCAAAGATATCTCTCAGCGTATTTTATATATATTATTACAATAATATATATATGCTAGTAGCAGTCGCAACATGTAATATCTTAAATAAATTATTTTTTATATATTTTATTATAAAATTATTGTATTAATTAATATATTATAATATGATAGTTACTATGATTCGGGTTAGGATTAGGGTTAGGATTAGGTTTAGGGTTAGGGTTAGTATTAGGGTTAGGGTTAGGGTTTAATTAGGTTAGGGTTAGGATTAGGTATAGGGTTAACATTAGGGTTAGGGATATGATTAGGGTTAGGGTTAGGGTTATTAGTTTTGTTTAGGGTTAGGGTTATTAGTTTTGTTTAGGGTTAGGGTTAGGGTTATTAGTTTTGTTTAGGATTAGGGTTAGGGTTAGGATTAGGAATTAGGTTAGGATTGTGATTAGGATTAGGATTAGGGTTAGGATTGTGATTAGGGTTAAGATTATGGTTAGGGTTAAAACGGAACTGAGAATACAATTAGAAAACATGTGCCTGTATAGCAAATAACAATAAATAGTTACAACAAAAAGCTGAAGAACTGTCTTTTCTTATTTAATATTTTGTAACAGAAAATCTAGACAAATCAAACAGAGAGCAGGAGTATACGGGTTTCTGTCCCGTTAATGTAACTCGAAAGAAAGATAAATCCCATAAAATATTAAATACACCCCCACATAGCTGAAAGCACGTGTCCTGTCCATATACGACACGGTCCAATAATACATCCCATTAAAGTATTAGAGACACCGACATACACATAACTGGAAAACATTTGTCCTATTCATGTACCAAGTAATATTGCTCTAAATGTATCGTCTACACACCCACACAAACTTCTGGAAAGCATATGAAAACAGGCCATTTTTTTCAAACTGTACATCAGAGAGCTTAAAAAGTGAAAGTGACATTCATTATGCAATAGCCTGTATAAGAAAATCCGCACGCCAAATGAAAAAAGTCCATAATGCATCACGCCATAGTGCCATCACATTAATACAGTCTACCAGAAATTTAACAAAAGCATACGCATATAAAATCAGATTAAGGTATTGAAATACACCCACCGACCCACACGCTTTGTACATTCAACTATTAAAATGACTACTTGGAGCCATTCAAAAATATCACAACGTTTATCTTGTATGAAGGTCTGTAGTACTATTAGATGGAATGTTTAGAACATATCCATACCTCCAGAGCTATAGAAGCATGGGAGGAAGTGACTGACATAAGAGTTCTAAAAACTACATCACTATATCACAACTATACCTTTACCTACACCTACCCCTACCCCTACACCTACTGTCATCGCACAAGCAGTGAGACCTAACATGAGGTTATTCAAAAGTTAGAGTCAATTGAAGTACATATGGTACAGATCAATTCTTCCAGGGAACATCACCAAAAAGCACCCTCGAAATCTCCCGTTCTTGAAAGGCTTGGATCTAACCACAAACTGTCTTTAGTCGCTTTGCAGCTTGCACAAATCCGGCAATCACCTGCAACTCATCCAATTGCTTTACAGATAGCAAAGCAACAAATGTGTACTATGTCAGACAAATCAAATACAGATCTTGCCAGATCAAACATATAAAATAACTTTATTGTAATAATAGCAAGTAATGTAACTTATCAGAACAATTTTTCAAATGCAGAATGATAGCAACAAGAAGCCAAACACAAATCAAGCTTACAGTGAGCCCATACTGCCCATGCATAAGGCAGAGAAACATAAACAAAGGAAAAGGAAAAGAAAAAGAAAAATATATAAATGATCGAATTTTCAATAAATGTTCTCGTCCCATGGGAAGAAAGAGTCTTTTCAATTTTCCTGAACAGTTCTTCTCAGTGAAATTAGGAGATTCTTGAACAAAAAAGTCCATTGGACTGACATTTTTGTTTTCAGATCCACTAGCGACTTTTTAGAGCACCATATCCACTTAAGTGGGGGTAACAATAAAAATACAAAACCCTTAACCTCCTTAACAGTAGGTCCCCGGCTAGAGTCTACTGATCCCAGTCTCCAATCACAGATGGCCAAATGAATTGACGAAAATATAATCAACTACAAAATTTGGAATTTTTAGCTGTAACTAGAAGCGGCTACATTTTAGAAGGGGAATTTTAACAGTTTGTACTAACAGTTGTGTTCATACAGGTAGATACAATGATAAATAGAAAACAATGTGGTCTTTAATTTTTTTCATGCAGAATCATATAAACCTGTAGCCCATAAGAAAAATAGAAGTTGGGACAACTGCAAAAGCTTCATAAATTTAGTGAGGAATGCCTACTGAGAAATTTGCAAAATTAATCCCTCCTCCATTGGACTATTTAGTTAGAGATGCTTGTTTGTGTAGTGGTTCCCCTTGAATTCAGTGCATTAATATTTAAATGCCGTGAAAAATGGTGACAAGAGTTTTCTGGGCAGGTGTTGTCCATAGATGCTATGGGTCTCTTGAACAAACAGAAGCTCCACGATGGGAAGTTTCCAATTTTTTTCAGAAAGTGCTTGAGAAAAGTTAGAAGCATCATAGAAAATCTACATATCCAGGAAATTATCAAGAAACAATGTTCTACAAAACTTCTTAAAAGATGTCAAGTTGGTGCCCACGTAAAATCATGGACATAAGATATAGGCTTTGCAGTTTTGCTATCATGCAGATTTCAGCAACTAGCTGTTTAATTAAAATTCAAGTGTAGTCCACCCATGGGGCCCATGAAAATTTTTAAAAAGATAATAAGCTTTCAGCTATCTTCAGAAACCACTGCAAATCTCCATCCTAAATCATCATAGGCGCTTACTAGATTTCAACTTTTGCCAGAAGTTTTCCACCTAAATGATACACTCCAGATTCTTTACTAGATTTCAGCTAATCTTTAACCCCAAAAATATAGGGGCTTCATTTTCTTCTCCTCCAGAATTATGGAGTAAATTTAAATTTTTGATAGAATATCTCCTAAAAGATTAAAGATGAAGGCTCCAGTTTCTTCATTTTAAATTTCAACTTTTAACATTTCCCAATCATCCTTCTCATAGACACCATCGTCAACACTTTTTTATTTAGACTACCTTCTTAATGAAAAGCCAACATTTATTACGCTGTAGAAAGGAACTAATCACAGATTCATAATTCAGTTTAAAAAGTCATACCTACCTGGTCAAGGATGCAGCAAGGTTATACTTAGGGCCTGTATCAATTCCACAATCTGAACCTTCTTGTAAAGGTCATATGAATACAAAAAAGAAAAAATATTTACACAAGCAAAAGTGCATATCTGCATACTTATAATGTATTGTATATCCAGATCTCTATACACACATTTGACCTTATTTATTAATTAATTGAAATTCAGAATATGATTTCAATTTTAATTTTTTAATTAATTAATAAATACAGTCAAATCAGCATCCAGAGTGCTGGATAGTTGCTATCTACTCATAATACACGCACAGACACACATATATACACATATATACCAGAAATGCACGCACCCTCCAAACACACAAATTATCATGCTGATTTAAGAAATAAGTTTTTTTTACCTGTGATATGAAGTGCCTCTCCACGGCATGAACTAATTGCTCCTTTGAAGGGTTGGGGCCTACTTCAACCTGAATCACAAGAATTCAATATAAACAGTCAAGGGAAGCTTGCTGATGATGTTTAGTCAAAATGAAACCACTTCTTATTTTTAAAATTTAGCATATACTAGCTCAGCATAAATAATCAACTCGTACAAGGTTAAAGTGCCTCCAATATCTCCACAAGGCAGCTGTTTCCAGTTTACCAAGGTTAACCTTCTGCATGCTCAATCATAAAAATGGAATCTTATTAAAGCGCGTAGTGTGGAACAAGCTCTTTTCTCAAATAGAATAGCTTAAAATTACATGGAAATTGAATAATTTGAACTTGTAAAATTAAAGAAAATCCCATGAAACTGTATATCTAACCCACAAACTGCACTATAAAACCGTGGCATCTAAATTTTTTAACATTGATACGGTGCAGTTTGTGGGTCAATACCCAAAATGTAAAAACCATTATTATTTATTAATCATAAAAGTTTTGTGCAGCCAAAAGTTAAATCTTGAAAGCTACAGTGACAAAAGGAACCACCCATATATTTTTCAATAGCAATGTTGTGCTTTACCGGCATTCCATGTGAAGGGGGTTTTGAATCTGCAGTATGCAAGTCACTGGCATTATTTCTGCTGGCAGCTTTCGATATTGATGTTGTAGATTTATGAGGACGCACTCTGGGCTTGCAAGGCTTTTGAAACTCTTCAGAAGCTGTAACAATGTAATTAACAGCAGGTTAACAGGGGTCAACAAAAGCAGAAGATAGGTGAAAAAAACACATTTTTTGGACTGATAACATATACCCAGTTTGGAATTTCATCAAGGCCTAAGTATTTTGGCTTTACCCAAATCCGAGCTACTCCAGAACGGATTCTCACAATCAATTTCGTCTTCTTCTTCATGCCCAGTTGGAGCTTCAACTACGCTCAGTGCATTCCGCTGCAGCTTTACTTCCACCCCATTCTTCAAAACCTAAAAATGAAAAGACATGGACTAAATTAAAAAAAGTATGTTAATAAATAAAATTATCAAAACCCTTAATGCAGAAAGAAGGATCTACTGTAAATTTCAATAAATCTAACAAAATGCAACTTTAAAATCAGATAGGTATGCGTCCTGACTGGATTTCAATACATCTGATAAAATGCTGTTTAAAGCCCTGCAAACGATGTCTCTCCACTAATTTAAGTAGCATACCAAAATGCAGCTCCAAATTCAAGTATAACAAATCTAACAAATTGTAACTTCAAAATCAAATAAGGAGTTGTACCCACTCCAATTTTCAATGAATCTAACCAATTCATCTTTGGCATCAACTAAAGGGTTGTACCCACTCTAAATAGTGATACGCACCCAAAATTTCAATAAATGATACAAATACAACTTGAAAATCGCCAAAGGGAGGTCCACCCGCTCTAAATTTCGGCATATCTAGATGATTACAGCTAGAAAATCAAAAATAGAAATCTACCCAATACTCTAAACTGAGTAAAAATTCTAACTAGATGGAACTTCAAACAATCAATTAAGTGGTTGACAAAGAAAAAAAAAATTATATTTTAAGATTACAGCAGATCTCATCCATACACAAAAACACACAGAATTTACAGCAAGAATTTGGCCACAAACTAAATCCTTTTAAGTTTAGCAACTTAAAGTAAACTCCACATCTGCAACTTAGACCACCTACACAAAATTATGCTCTCTCAAGTTCCATTTAAGGAACGCATTGAGAGATCTAGAAGCTTACCAGCCAATGCCAGCCACCCAGACCCACAGCCTTCTTCACAACACCATGTAGCCCAACAAGAACAGACTTTGTCCTGTTATTTCCCGTCACAACAACCTTTGTATGCCTTGGAAGCACAGAGAGCTCTTCATCTCCGCTTTCTTCACCGCAGGGAGATAAAGGCCTGTGCGTACACGCTACAGACTCCAGCATTTGATATCTCTTCAAATTTACTATTATATCACAGCGAAATTGACCGACTCTGGCACTGGAATTTAGCAACTTCAATAATTTCTCCACCAAGTTTTATGATTTTTCAGTCTAAAATCCCTGCGGAGCACCTGGATCACATTACACTCCAACTCGAACTCAAAAGAATTCAATCTCTCTTTAAATCCACAAAATTTTAGCAGGTATATTCTAATCACTGGATATCTAGGTGTAAATCACTGTAATTTAACCGCTATTATCTCCGTCTGGCTTTTGAATCCACGATTAAGCATACGCTCATAACCGGACAAAAAAAAGTCCACAAAGTTCTTAAAAGCGGACAAAAATGCCTCTCGACAAAGCCAAATTTCGCCGCTATTTTTAACCAGGAAAATCTTGATCCCCGCAACTTTTTCAGAGAATCCTTCGGCAACTTTAAGCGGGGCAAAATACTCGTCTGAAAAGCCAGATTTCACACGTTTTCCCTCGACGAAGAAGAAGCTTCACTATCGCCATTTGTTTACACTATAAAGGAAATCCTGACCCTGAACTTTTACCGCCTCTAGCCTTCCAGAAATTTCCTGTCAGCCATATTTTTCTGCTTAGCTACTAGTGCAGGAAATGCTGCTAAATCACTTGATTTCCACAATAATTCTGACACCAGCTCCGCTAATTCTTCGGAATAGAAGATGAAAATTCTTTAAAGCTCCACTTTAACCTTAAATTGCCTCTTCAGCTTGTCAGCTCTATAACCTGGAAGAAATAAGCTCAAATTTTTATTACTCTAATTCCACAGCTTCTTCAATCTCGAAACTAATGCCCAAATTTAGTCTTCAACACCACAGCTTCTTCAATCTGCAAGAAAAATGCTACGAAAAAAAAAATGATCTCCACCTTAAAGTCTCCTGAAACTCCACATAAGAAAAATGTGGCTAAATAACTTGCTTCCAACCAAAATTCTCTCAGAACTCCACAGATTCTTCAATTCGAACTACTAAATAAAACACTCTAAGACACCCTGATTTCACCCTTGACATTTCCTCAACTCTTCATCTTAAAAATGCTGCAACTCTCTTCAATTTTCACACAATCCTTCGCTGCTGATCAACAAACTTTCCTGCTTGACACAATTTTAACAGATCCAGGACTTAACAGTGCTGAAAACAACAATTCGAGTTTATTTTGACATAAACATGGAAAGGACACCCTCCATAACTAAAAAAAAGACAAGCTTACTTAAAACACAATAATGGCCGCCACGGCGAGCTCCGAAAAAACTCCCACCTGACAAATTCAACCCCCAAAAATCGACCCACATGCTCAAAATCGCCTGAAAAGAAGCCGATCCGCGCGAATTACCGCCATTCGAACAAGGGTTTCATCCACAACTGAAGATCGCAAGCACAAAAATATTTTTCACTACACACCTCGCAAAATGCGCTTCCACTGGAAGTGACAAGGACCGAAAACTAATTAACCCATGCCACGTGGACGCACGACCCTTTGCAACCTTGAGGCCCAATTGCTGCGCTCCGAGCCCGTGCGAGGGAAACCCCACCGGCACGACCGGTACACGACCGGCTGTTCCCGTTCCCAAATTTTGAAACAGTGTGCCCGTTTGAAATATCCGAGATGACTGACACGTACTCCGAGGTTGACGGCCATGCCGGTAACCTGGCAGTTTCTGCGGCCCATGCACGCCCATACTGACGAAACCCTAATTCCCAGAAAATTAATTCACTTTTAATTCCGATTTGAGATCCTAGTCATTCTTTAGCTTTCATGTTTAAGGAAAAAGAAAGCGCTGCACCAAATTGACCTTATCTTCGTTTCGATTCTGGGTATGTCTGTGGTCCCTCTGTCAGAAACATTATTTAGGTTTTCTATTATAACTGTCAGAAACATTGTTTAAATTGGAAATTGAGTGACTTGGAGCCACAAGGGTTCGAACCTGTGACCCATTAGCAGCAAAAAGTAGGTAGCACTTGTTGAACCTGTGCGTTTGGGAGGAACATTCTTCCCAGTCCAAGACGGATTACGTTCTGTGAGTGTTGTTTGTCTTTATCTTTTCTCTTCTCTTCTTTTGAGGGAGTAAAAATTTGTTATTTCTATTTGCGGTCGAACTGTCAATTTGGGATGTGGACAAATTTATGAGGCCACCGTTCGCTTTCTATAAATCTTCAATAAACTTAATAGTTAAGACTCATATATGGGACTCTCCGGGGTAATAAATGGAGGGGCCAGCGTACGGGTGCAACGGCTAAATTTTCGTCAAGTAATGAGGAGGCCCATTTTTAAAATATTTTAGAGGTTGGTATTGTTTCCAACAAAATTTACTCCTGGCGGAGGCAGGGCTCTTATTGCATGTTATTTTTTCAAATTATGTGTACCTAATTATGTCAAATGGGTAAGCATCAGTCTTTAATGTTATTTTTTTTAAAATATCATCCATTTCTATGTTTATCTATTGGTTGATATTGTGAAGAGTCACTATAAAATAATAATAATATTAGAAAGTCAAATTAATCGAGGATGGCTCTGCAAGCGCTGCATGAGGCCGCAGCCATCTAGGCTCGGCCTGCATGTGGTCTTTTGGTGGTTGCATGTGTAGTTGGGGGTCGGATCTGTTCTCTTCTTCTCTAAAGCTTGTTGGGGGTGGGTTTTTTATGCTATTCGGGGGGAGGTTCCTTTCTTTTGAAGCAGGTGTGTATTCTGGGGTTGGGGGGTTGCGATCCTGGTGTCCAGTGGAGTGTGCCTTCATCGAAGGGATCTTGGTTTTATTTTGGCCTTGCTAGCTCATTTTGCGTTGTGTGCTCTTTGATGGATACTGGAGAATCTTCTAGGGTTTGTCCCAATATGGACTTCCGTTCTGCTTTTGGTTCAAAACCCTCTCCACAGGGTTCAAAGATTTTTGATAATAATCTTTTCTCGGTGGAACCTGAGAAAGTCGAGATGGGCTCGATAGGGGGGCCTAGAATTCCGAAGATTAATGGGTGCCTCGAACGGTGTAAAGAGAGGCCGAGTGTAGTCATTCCAATGGAGATGTTGGCTGAAGACATTGATTATTATGCTCGACATTCTCTTTATTGCAAATTCTTAGGTTTGAAAATTTCTTTGCAATTCTTGGATTTGTGGGCTCAAAAGACATGGATGCCTGAGGGAGAGATGGAGATCCGCCTCCTGGCAAATAACTACTTCATGGTTACATTTGATTGCTTGGCTGATCGGAATAGGATTTTTGAAGGGGGCCCGTATTTTTATAACCAGGTGGGCTTATTTATTAAGCCATGGCATGCTGGCTTCAACCCGGCAGAGGAACTTCCGAATCGGGTTCCGGTTTGGGTCCGTCTTCCAAGGCTCCCTGTGGAATGCTGGCGAGAGGATGTGTTGTGCCTATTAGCCTCGAAGCTGGGGAAACCTGTGGGTTCTTCTCAGCAAACACAATTCAAAAAGGTAATGACTTTTGCCCGGTTTTGTGTAGAAATTGATTTAAGTAAGCCATTGCCAGACTCGTTAGAAGTGAGTGCAGGAGATTATTCATGGGTGCAACAGCTGGATTATGAAACACTTCCCTTCCGTTGTCGTTTCTGTCATGAGTATGGTCACCTCCTGCGCAGATGTCCAAAGGCCAAGCCTTTGGAGGCTCATTCTTCTCAACCTTCAGCTAATCCACCTAGGGTGGATAAGGGCAAGGACCCCATTCAGGGTTCTGGTGGTAGGGAAGATGGATTTATTCCCGTTAGAGGCCGAAACAGAAATAAAGGTCATAAAAGGACTTTGAAGGACAGGCAGGAGGAGGACACCTTCAACAGGTTTGAGGTGCTAGAGGATCTTAGTCAACAGGAGGTGAACCCAGGATTTTTGGATCTAGATCATGGGACTTTGGATATTGATCAGCATGGCCCTTCGGTTGAGGCAATGCTTGCTCCCCAACAGGAGGGGGGTATGGGAGTGCCATGCTTAGATGAGGTTGGGAAAGATCCTAGTCAGGTATTGCTCAACTCAGAGGTGATTATGGCTCCGCTTACTGATGGGACTTTGGCTCTAGGGACAGATCGTCAAATGGAGGTTCAGGATGAGTTGGGTGGTAGTGCTGAGGTAGTGAAAGATAGTGTAGATAAGGTTCACCTCTTGCAAAAATTTGGTCCGGAGGTGGGCAAGAAGAATATTAAGGCATCCTCTTAGTTGGGTGTTCTGCAAAAAGTTCTCAAGAAGGGGGGGCTGAAAAAAATTTCTAAGCTGGGAAGGAAGAAGGATGAGGAAAAGATTAAGATGATAGGGGAGACTTTGGTGGAGTCAGGGTCAGTCAAGACTCTAGATTCGCATTTTTCATGCCCCTCGAAATGATAGTTCTCTCTTGGAATGTTAGGGGCTTGAACAGTGGCCCTAGACAAAAAGCTGTTCGGGATTTGATTAGGTGTCATTCGCCTGATGTTCTTTTTTTGCAGGAGACTAAGCTCTCTGTGGAGGGTATGATGGATTTAGTTCCTAAGTTATGGGGGAATGGTGGATGCCAATGCATTGGTGCTCAAGGGTCTTCTGGCGGGGTGGCATGCTTATGGAACCCACGTAAGATTTTCCCCCTCTGGTGGGGGTCTTTTAGGTCCTCCCTTTCCATGGTGGCCTCTTGTTTTATGTCAGGGGAAATTGCTCTCTTCTCCAATGTGTATGCGCCTGTGGAGTTGCAGGGCAAGCAACTTTTGTGGTCCAACATTCATCTAGTTCGCAGCTTATTTCCCTACCATCCTTGGATTATTGGAGGTGATTTTAATGCTATCACGGAGCTTGCTGAGAAACGAGGTGGTATTGCAAGGTTGGAGGCTTCTGCTTTATTGCTCCAGGACAATATCTCTGCTTTGAATCTTGTGGATATCAAGCCTGGCAATGGTCTTTTTACTTGGAATAATAGGAGAATTGGTGATGCCTCTATTTCTGAAAGACTGGATAGATTTTTGGTGTCTAGTTTTTGGGTGGGGGACAGGTGGTTGATAAGCTCTGAAATTTTGGATGGTCGTGGTTCTGATCATTGGCCTATTAAGCTAGTGGTTGATGTGCCTCAACGGTGTGCTAGACAGACCTTTAAGTTCCAACTCATGTGGCTTAGGGATGAATCTCTTCATGTTTTGCTCCCTAGTTGGTGGGATCAGGGGAAGCCAGCATATGGCACTGCCATGTACTCTTTCTCAAAGAGGCTCCAGTATGTTAAATACAGATTGAAAAGATGGAATAGGCAGCATTTTGGTAACTTATTTCAGGAAAAGCAAAAGGCACGAGATAATCTAGACCTAATTACCAGACAAATTCGAGATCAAGGCCTCTCAGAGGAGCTGAGTTTATTAGAGGTTGCTGCAACAAAAGAGCTTGAGGAATGGGAGTTAAGAGAAGAGATTTTTTGGAAACAAAAGTCTCGTATTGAATGGCTCCAGGCTGGGGATCGAAACACTGCTTTCTTCCATAACTCAGTTAAGGATCGGAGACAAGGTAATGCTATTTCTTCTATTCTGTTGCCTAATGGGGAATCTTTGTCCTCTTCAGCCTCTATTTCAGCTGAATGCATTCATTATTTCTCTACCCTTTTCTCTGAGGATTCGCCTCCTGCGGAGGAGGATGAAGCTAAAATTTTAGATTGTATCCCGAAGCTGGTGACTAATGAAATGAATGAATCATTGCTTGCTCCTATTACCTTGTCGGAGCTTGAGAAGGTTGTATTCCAGATGAAGAAAGGTAAAGCTCCTGGGCCTGATGGATTCCCCATTGAATTTTTTCAGGAGTTCTGGGAAGTGGTTAAATTGGACCTTTTAGAGGTTGTCCAAGAATCCTTTATGCATAAACAAATGTTGAAGTCCCTAAATGCTACATTTTTAGCTCTTATTCCTAAGAAGGTGGGAGCTAACTCCTTGGATTTGTTTAGGCCTATAGCTCTATGTAATGTTGTGTATAAAATTATTACTAAGTTGATCGCAGAAAGGCTGAAGCCTTGGCTTGATGACTTAATTTCTGAAGAGCAGGGGGGTTTTGTTGCTGGAAGACAGATCATGGATGGGGTAGTTATTGCTGCTGAGGCCATCCATTCTATGGAATCCTCAAAAGATAAATCTATGTTTATCAAGTTAGACATGGCTAAAGCATATGATCGTGTTAAATGGAGTTTTCTATTTAAAATCCTTGGAGCTTTTGGCTTTGCTGAGGGTTGGATTGAATGGGTTAGGAGTTGTGTCACTTCCTCCTCCTTTTCGGTGCTTATCAATGGTGAGCCCACTTGTTTGTTTGGTGCTTCTAGAGGCCTTAGGCAAGGAGATCCCCTATCTCCTTACTTATTCATCCTCCTTGCGGAAGGCCTGGGAAGACTCATTCGTGCTCAGGTTGCTAGTGGCTTGCTTCAGGGATGGAGTTGGGGAGATGGTATTCCCCCTCAGTCTCATCTGCAATTTGTAGATGATACTGCTTTGATGGGCAGGGCTAAGGTTGAGGAGGCTCTCAATTGGCGCAGTGTCTTGGACAGTTACTTGGCGGCTTCTGGGCAGCGCATAAATGAGGGGAAGTCCTTCATATATTTCTTCCACACTCCTAAAGGTATTCAAAGGAGAATTGCTGGTATCCTTCGGTTTCAGATTGGTTCGCTTCCTTTTTCCTATCTTGGAATCCCTCTTGCTATTCGCTCTCTCCCCAAAAGGTTTTGGCAAGAGACTCTTGATAAGTTTCGAGGATTGGTCAGTCATTGGACTTGCAGGTGGCTTTCTTCAGCAGGTAGAGTGACTCTCTTAAAGTCGGTGGTCCAGGCTCTTCCTGTTTATAAATGCTTGTTCTTTCTGCTCCTTCAAATTTTATTAGAGATTTCGAGAAATTGTCTCGTCAATTTCTATGGGCTGGTAATCTTCTTCATAGAAAATGGAGTCTGGTGAAGTGGGATGTTGTTTGTAGGCCAAAGCAGGAGGGGGGTCTTGGTCTACGGCGGGCTGATTTGAATGGGCAGGCCTTGGCTGCTAAGTTGTATTGGCGTTGGTGCTCTCAACAGCATATGTGCTGGGCTAAAATTCTGACCTTCAAATATTTGGGGGCAGTAGAAAGTATGGAGGTAGCAAGGTTTAGTATGGAGGGGAAAGGCTCTGTGATCTGGAGTACCCTTAAACGTGGTGCCAAGTTGGTTAAACAGGGACTTTTTTGGATTTGTAATGGGGGTCGAGATGCTCTTTTCTGGTATGATTCTTGGGATGGATACCCACCCATTGTGTCATCTCACCCCCATCTCCAAGATTTGTGCCAGATTTTTGTGGAGGCGGGGTGGAGTCATGTGGCAGATTTCAAATCTCAACAATCTTTGGGTCAAATTTCTGTGTCTAGGTGGAAGAGCCCCTTGGATTGGCCTCCTGGTGGTGCAGTGGAGGATCGTCAAGAGCTTGCTAAGATTTTATCGAGTCGTGTCTGTAATTCTCTCCAAGGGGTTGATGTGCTTGCTTGGGGTCCTGACTTGAAAGGAAAATTTTCGGTTGCCTCTGGTTATCAGGTTTTGGATAAACAGGTCTTTGGAAGCTCCCAGGTTTCTTGGTGGAAGCATGCTTGGAATAAATTTGCTTGGCCTAAGTGTAATTTTTTCTCTTGGCTTGTGGTTCAAGGTAAGTGTCTTACTTGGGATAATCTTTGCAAACGTGGGTTCCAGGGCCCCTCCATGTGCATTCTATGTGGTCAGCATGATGAATGCTTATCACATCTCTTTTTTCAGTGTTCTTTTGTTAAGACTATCTGGCATCACTGGTGGAATCTTTGGAGCTTACCGTGTTGCCATGTCTCTTCTTTGGAGGATTTTTGGAAGAGACAGGGTTCTTCTCCTGCTACAACCTCTTTTCTTAAAATTGCTTGGAGCATTGGTCCTAGTTTGATTGTTTGGCAAATTTGGTTGGAACGTAACAGAAGAATATTCTTGGATAAAAAATTGCTCGTGGGGCAACTTTGGAGGCGAATTCTTGGGGCTTTGCTGGAGACTTTGACTGCAAAGTGTGACCTGTCTGTGCCGATTGATCCTGGGGACTTGGGTGTTGTAAATTCCCTGGGTCTTGCCACAGGGGAGAAGTGTATTTTGAGCAAAGTGCATCGTAGGCGTGGGCGTGAGAGGGTTGCTCGTGAGGGCTTTTGGTGCCCACCTGCTCTAGGGGAGTTGAAAATTAATACAGATGGGTCATCTAGGGGTAACCCTGGGCATGCTGGGGTTGGTGGTATTGGTAGAGATAGCCTTGGAGTGGTGGTTTTCTTCTTTTCTATGTATCGTGGTTTGCAAACTAATAATCTTATGGAGGCAAGCGCTATTCTCTTGGCGATTGAGCGTGTGGTTTCCCTTGGATGGCGGCGGATTGTTTGTGAAGCTGATTCTCAGGTGGTTATTGATATGTTGAATAATCGAAATGTGGAGGATGTGAACTGGCAGCTAGCTGTGGTTGTCAAACAGATTATTTCTCTGTGCTCTACCTTGGAATCCATTGTTTTCCGCCATATTCCACGGGAGTGGAATATGGTGGCTGATGGGCTGGCTAGATGGGCATCGAAAAAGACTGATTCTTGGTCTGTGGATGATTGGAGCAATCTCCCTGTTGATATGGCCCCTGTTCTTGAGGAGTGGGTTGCTGAGGATATGAGGTGCTTCTTGGGTGTGAATTAATTCTTGTTGTTTTTGGCCCCTTGTGGCTTCCTTCTTTGGACTTTGTATTGTTGTTATGATTCAATAAAGTTTTTACCCTCTTTTATTTAAAAAAAAAATTAATCAAAATATTCCATAGTTTTTTTCTCTCGAATAGGCCACCTTGTTGTGTTGGGCCCCACTTGATGTCCCCATCGAGTTAGGCACTTGAAGTGGTGTCAATGGTTTACTCTGCTCCCATTCCTCGACTAACTAGGGGGTGTGTGGGGGGTTTCACCACAAAGTACATTTCTTCGGAAAAAAAAAAGGAATATGTACATAATATTTTTTAAGAAATCAAATTCAAGTTATAATTTCCTTAAATGTAGCACCGAATGACATGGTGGAGAAAGGAGGATGAAGTACAAAGGACGAAATTAATTGAAATAGCATGGAAAGAGGAGCTAAATAGAACAAAGTTGGGCAAAGTTGGGTCTTGTTTCAACACAATGCAAATTGCAATTAAACATAAGTCATCTTCCCTCTATAAAGATTTGGTCATTGAGTTAGATGAGAGTATCTTAGATTGTAGAGGAGTGGTAGAGAGACATTGTAAGTACAAACTATTGTTGGTTTTGTGAAGCATTTTAGGCAAATGGGATTTGCTTTTGCACTTTGTGTAGGTTTTGTTATTTTTGGGGCATGAAGTATGTCAAGCATGTTATTTGTTGTGTGCAATTATGGATTAGGGGAGAGAACCAAGTACCTGAGCATGTTATAAGAGTTGTGAGGGTTCTCATCATATTTTTGTCCATTAATAAAACATGTGTACAATAATACTAGAACATTAAAATATCAACTTTTATACATTTGTGTGTTAATTACTTAAATATAATTAATGATTTTAAATCTACTTTATTTATATTGTTGAATTACTAATATTTATGCAACTAACCATTAAGTAATACCAAAATATTGAACCATTGTGATTAATTACATATTGACTATAAAACCAAATAAAATATTTTTCAAAATAGCTTCAACTTACATTTAGAAATATAAAAAAACTAATATAAAATATTATATTCCAATTTAAATATAATTTTACAAAATTTTGGTTCAAACACATGGACAAAATGGTCAAAGCATTAATGGTTGATTTATAATAAATAAGTTGAAGTGTTCAGCTTCCAATTCCCAACATGAAATCAATAAAATATTATATTTCCATGTCATTCATCCCATCCCTCGTGAATTGCAAGGAGCACATGCTTAGCCTTTAGACTTCAACCACCTAGCCTACAAATTTCAGCCACCTAACTTGTAGACTTCAGCTGCCCAATTTCTTGTACCTGTAAAATCAATACACAAATTTGAGGCTCACCATTCGAATGAAATAAAGCACTTAACACAACAAAGATTTATAATTGCCTAGCAATTCACCCCATCACCTCATGTCCAATTAAAATGCGGGATTTTAAATCCACGGATCAAACAATTTTTTAAAATCTGGAAGGATACAAATATGGAGGGAAAAAAAACTATAACAATAGCATACGATGCTACAGTCAAAGTTGTCTAGCATATCAGACCATATGTTCCTACAGTTTTCAACAATTACTTCCTCTATAGATTTATCAAATTGCACAAAACATTCTCTGTTATTTTCTATCAACATATTTTGTTTTTTCCTACAATATATTTTAACATAGTTTTACAATTCATTACTTTTGTTGCAAGAAGTGAACAGTTACATTTTGTGAGCATATGTTGTTTTGTTGAAGTTCTATTCAACACCCTCTATAAATAAATATGAAATGATGTTCTAGAACTGAATTAGCATTGGTTCTTACATGGTATTTAAATTTTCCTTACATGGTTCATCCATAAAAAAGATAATATATAATGCCAATCTCGATAACCATTTCTCTTTAGAACCTTGTTAAGGTGTTTTGCTTCTTTTATGAAATATTCTAGATATAATATTCTAAGAGCCTTGATAAAATAGTGCATTCAGGTGTGTTAAAAATATTATTTATTCAATTTATACCATGTTAGGAATATATTTATTTAATCTATACCATGCACTTAATGCACACTTATGATGTCTTCCATAAATTGATGCCACCATTTTAGTTTCAATTTTGATTATTGAATAACATTTTCTTGAAATGTTGGATTATGTTAGCGGTTTTAGAACATTCCAATGGATTATATATATGTCTATTAACATATATTTATATAAACATACACATTGGCCACCATTTTAGTTTCAATTTTGATTACTGAATGATATTTTTCAATTCTCAAAATCTAGATTTTGTTTAACTATTTTAGGAGGTTTTAATGGTTTATATATATATATATATATATATATATATATATATATATATATATATATATATATATATTTGTGAAATGAAAGAAAAGGGGGGGATCTATAAGATGTGGATAAATCCCCTTAAAAGTGCAAAATGTGTGTGAGGGACCTATGTCCAATGCAAAAGGGGGTGTCCACCTAATCACAAATCCACATTTTCCATGTTTCATTAGGAAGAAGGATAGTACCACAACTAATTAGAATTGACTTACAACCCTCAAGGTGAGTCAACTCCAAGTTTCAGGGCGCTATGTGGTCTCTTCTTCCTTAAATGATAGAAAACTCTAAAATATGACTAAAAAGCAATTTTCAGAGAAGAATAATAGTGCATTAACAATCTAATATATATCACTTGGAATGCAAAGCATTATGAGTGTTATTAGAAATAGCAACCAACTAGAAGATCTAAGAAGGTTAAGACAATTTGTACTTGGCTTCAAAAATGTTGTAAAGCATCTGGTTAGGACTCATTCACCCAAGGAAAAATTTCTCCTTGCATTCTTTTCTAAAAATTATTTTTGCAGTCCTCTGATGTTGGATCTAAGGCTCTAATTTCTCTGGGTTTGACTATTGGAAGGTCAAAAATAAATTATGTAGGTGAGTTTCCATGTCTTGACAACTTTGATAACTTTGGAAAATTGCACTTTTGATCCAATTCCAATTATTCTTCACCTACAAATCTACACACACAAAGAGAGGAGAAAAATGTTTTTTAGTGGATAAGAGTTTTCCTTGGTCAAACCCTAGTTTGGTAATTAAACCTTGATAAAAAAAAAATGAAATCATAAATGGAAAGAATGGTGAATGAACAAAGATTGTTGCAACTCACCAAACCCTTTAATGGTTTCCCTTAGAGGATTGAAGTCTAACACATCACTCCAAGGATTGGATCTTGCATGAAATGGCTTGATTGGATGCTTGATTTGACACTTGATTTGATGCTTGAAAACTTGAAACCTACATCACAATGTTAGCTCCAAAAACATGCATGAACACACATAAATCTTGACATGATGATACTTGATTTTGAATGCTATTGTGGATGACTAATAAGTCTACTCTCCAATGCTCTTGACAATAATATTTGCTATAGGAATGCTCTCATAAAAATTCTAGATTGCTTCTAGGTTTGAATTGATAAAACAACCTTGTATTTATAGGTAATTCCTTAATTTATTGACAATTAAACACCACAATCTGACCTTTGCAATTTGAATTTGGATCATGAAAATTCCACTAAAAACATGTTTAAAAATGGGATCCTAAACTTAAAGGTGAATGAGTCTTAGGCCCTAAACCTAGGACACACATTCTTCAAGATGTGTAATTAAGTGTAGGCATTGATTAAATATGGGTTCCCCTTTCAGAAAACAAAATTAAATAGGCTTGTGAATGCATAATTGGGTCAATTAAAGGTGTAATTAAGCCCAATTAATTAAGGGGGATGCAAACATAGTGTGAAAATGCAAAGGCATACATTTTTTGACACTATATTTAGCCCTCACTTTAGTGAGAGTATGAACTTACACTCAGATTCACACTAAAGTAGAAAAATAAGTCAATAAAGGTCCAATTGTACAAGTGTTGGGAAGATAAGATGACAAAGGTCAAGGAAGGTGATCAAGCCCCCAAGATCTAAAATTTCATGGAAAACCAATAGAGGCACAAAGAGACACATGCTTATGTTTGGTATGTAGTAGCACCACAAGATGCACAATCATACAATGTCAAAATTAATGCAAAAATAAAGAAAAGGAAGGATGGACTAGCCATGGTTGCACTTGTGTCCATAAAAAAAGTTTTCACAAGTGAAAACCCATTGTCCATTATGCAAACAAAATATACTCACAAGGGCTAGAGTAAAACCCATTGTCCACTAGGTGAGTCCCAAAAAAAAGGTCTAGTTGATGGAAAATTCATGCCATGTCTATAGGCTCTCATACATCAACCATACCAAAAGTTATACCTCCTGATAACTTTAATAAGGCACCACAAAAATGGTCAAAGGTTCCACAAGGCTAGCTAGCTACATTATGCTAGACACTCATGAAAAACAAAAAGGAACCATTGGCAAGCAAGTTGTGTTATGCTTGGTGGCCATGAAAAAATATTTAAATACAATAGGATAGGATAGTCAAAGGGCTTTTTCTTAATGCATGAAAGGTCACACCTTAGGGAACATCGTGCTTAATATCACCACCAAGAGAGGACAAATCAAGGAATAAAGGATTCACAACTTAGGGAATGCAAGCCATAGCATTACTACCAAGAGGAATGTCATATGCCAAGAAAGGTCACAATTTTGAAGGACATTAAACCTAATGTCACCAAGAAGAAGACATGTCACATGAATTAAGAAGACCACACTTTGAAGGGAATATGCAAAAAATGAGTGAGGACGTGTATGCCCCTACTTTAAAGAAATTGCTAAACACCATGTTGTGAGCAATTACTTTAAAGTAGAAGAATGATAAGTGTTAATACATGAGAGATTTATTTAGAAATCTCTATGCAAAACATATGTTTCCAAGACAGAACTACGTCATGGAAAGGATGTTGCCCCCTATATGCAATCCTAAGATAATACATAAGGGATCCACGGATCTAAGGGTAACATATGTCTTTGCTATAGTGATATAATCGATCTTGGAACCGCCATCATTCCCTGAATACTCATGGAACAACAAGTAGAAATGAAGAATGACAGATACAGAGAGAAAACAAAGGAAAGGATTTTGAGTCAACATGGAAGGGACCTAAATATCTCAATGCCTTGCGTCATCCCCAAAAGGAAAATACAAGACAAGAGAAAAATAGAGGTTTATGACATATAGAAGAATGTAGATAAAAATAGAAGAATGTCACAACAAATTTGCTTCCATTGTATCCTTGCACCAACATAGTGACAAGGGTCATCCATAGTAGGCTCACAAACATATAAATACATACCAAGCAACACAATATGGGGGATCACATTATACACATGCAATCACAAAGAATGTGAAAAAGAAGACAAAGAAAAGACTCGTATGGCACATGTGTGTCAACCTATAGCAAGCCATCTACATCCCAATCTTGTTCATCATAGGTGGAAGACAAAAAACTAGCCAAAAGGACAATGATAACTATTGTACTAGGAGCATCACCAAGTTCAAAATGTGGCAAGTCGCTCTTTTTAGGATCATCATAGTTGTTATGATCTAAGCTTATGGAAGAGGAAAATAATAAATTCAACACATTATGCACTTCCTCATCAATATTCGCAGTCTCATCATCATTAACCAAATTAATCACAATAGGAGGCCTAATGATAATGTCTATAGAGGTTTCATGTTGTTGTGGTGAAGGTGGAGAATCATCATGGTTTATTTTAATTGGTGTTTGATCTTGGTTTTTTTATTTGTTCTTTTCTTCTAACAAATGAGAAATAGCACAACTTCTACGCCTACAATATTTGGCATTTGTATTTCTTCTTGCATGATTTTCAAGTTATGAACGTGTAGGAGCGAGTTTATCAACCATCAGTTTATTTTCTTCCCACAAGGGAGGAATACAAGGAACCATGGAAGGTTGTTCAACCATTTTCTATTTGGCTTTATAAACTTGTTTGACTTTAGGAGGAACAATAGGACTTATATGGTTATCTCTTGGTCTTTTGTAGGAGATAGGCAGGGGAATCATGGTTGAATTGTCTTGGTTTCTTGGAAGGGCTTTTGGTTCAATCATGGCTTCAGCAATGATAGGAGGCTCAAGCATGTCTTGAAGCATGTTGCTAAGGGATAATTCTGCTATACACTTTGTCTTGAATTTTTGGTAAGATTTGAAAAAGAAGCTTGCACAAGGCCTAATAGATTCCATAGGTTTAGGCCAAAAGAAATTCAATGAGAAATTCCCACAAGAAGATACAGGATTAAATCCATTATGATGCACAATGGAGATGTCATTTCCAAATGGAAATTTTAAGCATTTATGCACTATCGATGAGACAACGTCCATGGAGCATACCCATGGATAACCAAGTTTCACATGGAATTGGTCTAATGATAGGAAGGTGGAGAATGAGACATTTAATCAAGTTTTGGTCTAACTTTTAAAGGAAGAGTGATCAAACCTATCATAGGGCAAGCAAAACCATTATGTGTTTTGATCCATGCTTTCAATTGTTCATAAGAATTTTGATAAAGTTCATGCACAAATAATAATTCCTCAATGATCGTGTTCGCTACACACACGAGATCAATTAATATCCCATTAGTAGGCTCGTCGTTGATTCTTCCAGCAATGTAAAGAGGACCATTAGGTGCATGTTTGATTATGTCATTTTGTGAGAAAGAAATGTTCATATACAAGTTGGTTTGGCCCTTACAAGGTTGAATGCCAATGAGGTTAGCCATAGTATCTATAGAATCATCCTAATTATCACTCATGTTACCATCATTCATGTCAACAGTCATCACATCATTCTTCATGTCATTAGCTCTCACAAAAGAGATGTTATGATTTAGCATGGGAATAGTAAATATTTACAAATTTTGGTTGGGTAGGGCAATGGACTTATTTCCTTGATCGTTAACACCACCATTTTGGGTGTGATTAGAATCAATGAGGTCTTGCACAATATGTTTAAGACACTTACTATTTTTTGTATCATGTCCATTTTTTTGTTGATAATGGAAAAAGGCATTAGCATTATAGTTTAGAGGTAAAGGCTTAGTGGTATCAAGGGCCCTAATAAGTGGTAAGGTATCTAAGTTCTTACACAAAAAGCTGCAACATGATGGAATGGAGGGTATTAGGTATTGGGGTAAATTATCTATCAAGTGTTCTCTAAATTGGTATGGAGTTGTTTTTATGGCAGCCACTTGAGATTCAACATGTTGAGTCATTTGAGGTGAATTTATTTGCAAAAATCCTTTATTTTGTTTCTTGAATGGTTGGAAATTGTTATGGGGCACAGGTTCAAATTTTTCAAGACGATTAGGAGGAGTTTTCACTTCACAATGGCTAACCAAATTCTAATAGTCACATAGAGTCATGCACAAATGTGTGAAGGAGGGAAATTTCATCATCCCAACCTTGTCTTAGATTTTGTTTTGCAAGTTTTCAATGAACATTCTTTGAAGGTTAGCATCAGGAATCTTAATATTGACTTGTGAGTAAAGCAATTGGTATCATGTTATAAAATTAGTGATCTTTACATCATCCCTTTGTTTACATTTCATTAAATCTTCTAAGGTCATCTTGAGACCAATGTGCACTTGGAAATGGTTTAAAAAGGTGCCATCAACAAGTTCATTGAATGAACGAATTGAATTATTTGGTAAAGAGAAAAACCATTTCAAGGTTGTGTCTTTCAAGGATCTAGGAAAAAGTTTATCCAAGATCTTATCTTCAAAAAATGAAGTCACTACATAAGGTTGTATATGCTGAGACATGGTTGTTAGGATCTCCTTTACCACCATATTTCTCAATTCTAGGAATCTATATACCTTGTGGCATTTGTTCTCTCAATATCTCCAAGGATAATGGGCTTATTTTGACATATTATGAAGGTTGGCCATTTTGATTTTGGTTCAATGTGGAAATTTGTTGTTGGAAGGATGAAACATTTTGCAAAAGTTTGCTAAGGATGGAATCATTGGTTGTGTTTTGAGATGGATGTGAATAAGGTGGAGGTGTATATGTGTTTGGAGGACAAGTGAAATGAAAATTTGTGGGAGATGATGGATTAGGAGATATGAGATGTGAATTCACAAAGCTATAAGGATTCCCAATGGAAATACCTAAGGTTGTATTGATAGTGCTAGTTGGTCACCTTGTTGTAGTAATAGTTGGATGAGTGTATGTAGGAATAGAAGTTATGGTTGTAGGAGGAATTTTATTTCCACCTTGACATTAAGTTTACCCCAAAGTTTGAGCACAACTAGCCATTGTAGGAACATGATTTTCAATGATATGAGCTAGGCTACACAAAATTTCTATTCCTAGTTCATTATCAAGAATTCTCCTCATGTTATCTATGACATGAACTATAGTACCAGCAATGTATTCAACACTCACAAAGTTTTGAAATTTTTCTAATGCTTCATCCATTTGTTTTAGCTTCTCTTGATGGATATTAGCAACCATTGTTTCAACATCAATCACATTGTTTGTTGGTAAAGTGGTCATGGGAAATGTGGTATCAAAGCTATGATCCATAATGGGTTGACTAATATCAACACTATGAGTGAAAGGGTTAGAAAAGTCAAGCTCCATGATGAATGTACTAGTGTGGGATGGCATGAGTCTTGAACTACATCTCACTAAAGTATTGGTAATAGGACACCAGGTTGTGAAGCTCATACAAGTTTCACCAAACCCAAAAGTGTACCCAAAATGGACAAAAGGCATAAGCAAGTGTAATAAATACCCAAAATTAGGATTCACAATGCAAGTGTGTTTAAAAGGATTTTACAATTTTTAGATTTGAAACATGATAATTTACTGATTACGCTATGCAAAAACCTAAAAATGATGTCTTTTTAATGCCACTTTTGACTTCAAACAATGCACATGATTTGACCAATTGAACTTAATGCAAGAAAGTACATAATTTTTTGTTTTTTAAAATTGAAACCTAGATCTGACAACAAAATAAAATGAAGCAAAAAGAGATAAAATGATGCCCAAAAATTTGAAAAAGCACCTGTACAAGGATAGGTTCACCCAAGGGTGAATGAATCCTTGATCAGGGTTAGGAAAAATTCAAGTTTGTGTTTCTAGTTTGATGTTTGAGTTGGTTGTTTCAGGCTGTAGACTGTGGTCTCTATAGTAGTTTTTTTTTAGTTTCAGGGGTCTTAATGCAAGTGAAAATAATAATAAATAGTGGACAAAGTGACAACTTTTAGAATTCAATTTGAATCTAAATGACTGAAAACACTCTTGATGTAACTACAATACAAGATGTATGCAAAATTAATGCAATTTTTTTTATTTTTACGAATTTAAATGATGCAAACATGCAAAATTAAACCCTAAATGCAATGCAAATCACACTAATGCAAAAAAAATTAGTGTAAACCTATACCTAGGGTTTTGAATGTCTCCAATTAGAATTTAGGATGTACATTGTCAGGTTCACCAAAATGAAATGAAAGAAAAGGGGGGGATCTATTGGTGTGGATAAATCCCCTTAAAAGTGAAAAATGTGTGTGTGAGGGACCTATGTCCAATGCAAAAGGGGGTGTCCACCTAATCACAAATCTATCTTTTCCATGTTTCATTAGGAACAAGGATAGTGCCACAAGTTATTAGAATTGACTTACAAGCCTCAAGGTGAGTCAACTCCAAGTTTTCGGGTACTATGTGGTCTCTTCCTTATGATAAAAACTGTAAAATATGACTAAAAATAAGGTTTGGGAGAAGAAAAAAAGTGCATTAACAATCTAATATATGAGATCTATCACTTGGAATGCAAAGTATTATGATAACACTATCAGAAATAACAATCAACTGGAAGATCTAAGAAGGTTAAGATAGTTTTTACCCGACTTCAAAAATGTCGTAAAGCATCCTATCAGGACTCATTTTCCCAAGCGAATATGTCTTTGCACTCTTTTCTAAAAATTGTTTTTGCAGTCCTCTAATGTTGGATCTAAGGCTCTGATTTCTTTGGCTTTGAATTTCGAAAGGCTGAAAATAAATTCTATCTAGGTGAGTTTTCGTGTCTTGACAACTTTGACAACTTTTCAAAATTACACTTTTGATCCAATTTCAATTCTTCACCTACAAATCTACACACAAAAAGAAGAGAAAAATGTTTGTTTTTGGTGGATAAGGGTTTGTCTTAGTCAAACCCTAGTTTGGTAATTAAACCTTGATAAATAAATTAAATCATAAATGGAAGGAATGATGAATGAATAAAGTTTGTTGCAACTCACCAAAACCTTTAATGGCTTCCCTTAGAGGACTAAAGTCTAACACATCACTCCAAATATTGGATCTTGCATGAAATGGCTTGATTGGATGCCTGATTTGACACTTGATTTGATGCTTGAAAACTTGAAACCTACATCACAATGTTATCTCCAAAAACATGTATGAACACACATAAATCTTGACATGATGATTAGATCTTGAATGTTGTAGATGACTGGTAAATCTGCTCTCCAATTCTCTTGACAATAATATTTGCTATAAGAATGCTCTCATAAAATTCTGGATTGCTTCTAGTTTTGAATTGATAAAATAACCTTGTATTTATAGGTAATTCCTTAATTTCCTAATAATCAAACACCACAAGCCAACCTTTGTAATTTGAATTTGGATCATGAAAATGTCACCAAAAACATGCTAAAAATGAGATCCTAAACTTAAGGAGGATTCACCCTTATATAAACAACAATATTTTATGAACCTCAAGAGTCTTTAAGGAGATCGAGAGATAATAGAAGGAGGGTGAGTGATTTATAGGAGCAATCCTAAATGATAAAGGGATTATATCATGACAAGTGTTTCCATCTTATGTGATGAGATATAATGATCTAATAAAAGTTCACTCTAGTCAACAAAAAAACTTTCCTAAGTTTAGTTTCAATGCATGAAATGAACTAGCCAATTATTATCTAATGCATGATTACTCTAACATGTCCCCTCTTAAGATGAGCTTAGAGAGTAGTTAAAAAGCCTAAAAATCTAATGAATAAAAAGAAAAGAATGATTGATGGTGAAGGGCACACAATATACTAAGAAGGGGGTGAATTAGTATATTTAAAAATCTTTAATTCAACATCAATGATCATTAATAACTTCTCTAAACATGAATCTTAAATCATCAAACAACAAGTATTAATCAAGCAACATAGATGCACACATTCACACAATGAACACTAGATATATGTGGAAACCTGAAATGGGAAAAACCATAGTGAGAAGAGTTGCTTGGAGCTACTATATAAATCCAACCTCACAAAAAATATAATGAATTACTTGCAATCATGATGTAAGCACCAACCTATCGGAGACACTGGTCTCTAATTGTATTTGTAGGAACCAACCTACTAGAGACACTAATCCCCAAAAGATAGAACTAAACACCAACTCAATAGGTAAGACACTAATCCTACTAAATTATAGAAATATGATTTGCAAATCTTCACTATTGATTACACAACTTGCACTTGATTTTATCTACCTTTAGACACTCTTCTACACAACATATGATCTTTTAATAATAGCGCACAATGATTAGGATGAAAATCCCATTACACCATCTGAATATATCATTCACACTCACTCGTACATCCACTCTCACAATCATTGAATTATTCCTACTCATAAATATATCTATCCTAATGCATTAACAATATTTCATGTCGACCAGGAATCTCTTAACACCATCCACAACCAACTAAGATGGCTAAAGGCGGACCTAAATTCAAAATGACATGAAACATGTAGTGGGTTGGTTCTAAATCAATTTTGTTGTCACCAATAATAAATGATGTTATGCACTTCCTTGAGAGAACTTAACTTGGTCCTATTTCATCTTCACATGCTTCCTCCAGTTGGCACATGCTTCCCTTCTCTCTAGTGCAAACACTCTGACATTATTCACAGTCAACCAATCAACACAAATAATACTCTATTACATCCAAATTTCTATCTACTAAAGCTCCACCTCTAAAATTTTGGAATCTAATACAACATGAGTAACTTTACTTTAGGCCCAAGTTTCATAACACAACCCATTCAACTATGATATAATGCAAATCAAAACACTATTATAGTATAATACAATATATGAGTAGTGATCCACATAATAATTTCATAATCACTTCCAGACTACTTCCAACAATTGGAATAGATACAAGAATTGTATTTCAATCCCACACTTGAACATTATTCTCAAAAGCTCTAGCATTACATGATCATGATAGTAATGCTTTAGGTGATTTCAAAAGCTCAGGCATGATAGAAGTAATTAGATTTAATTCTCATTGATCTTCTAACATCACTCATTTGACATCAATGAGCTCCTTTGACATCAATAACAACATATGTTCAATAATATCCCCCTTTGTCATTGATGGTAAACAACAAAATTTTGTTAGCACACCAACATAGTTCATCTGAAACTCCCCCTATGTGATACAATCTAGAGTTCTCGAGCTTTTGAAAGATATAGCATGTTGAATTCCTTTCTCCCCCTTTGAAATCAATGGCAAAGGACAACATTTGAGAAATATAGCAATTAGAATCCCTCCAGATTCATTCCTCTTTTCATTTTGAGCTTCTCTCTTCCCCTGTGTCATTTCATTTCTGACAATTATTTTGCAAGGCCACCAAGTATACTCGAGGTAGGGAGTCAATACTCCCCCTTTCCCTATACTTCCTCTTAATTCGGGAGGAGGGGGCAACAACTCCCAACTTCTACCGGAGATACTCAAAGGTTTCCTTGGGAGGAGGTTTTATGAAAATACTTGCTATTTTCTCCTTAGTCTCAACACACTCCAATTTCACTTCTTTTTTTGCAACCTTCTCTCTAAGAAAATGATAATTGTAATATATTTTGTCCTTGAATGCATCACCAAATTCTTGGAAATATTTATAGCACTAGTATTATCACAAAGAATGGAAATAGGTTCATCAAGCTCTATTTTCATCTCTTTTATGTTCTACTTCATCCATAATACTTGAGTGCAACATGAAGCTATTGCAATGTACTTTGCTTTTGTTGCAGATAAAGATATTGGATCCTGCTTTTTTCTTAGCTAGGATACATGACTGACACCAAGAAAGAAAACTCCACCACTTGTGCTCTTTCAGACATTTATGTTTCCTACCCAATCTGCATTTATGCATGTAGTTAGTGTGAAGTTTTCACCCTTAGGATACCGCAAACCAAAATATATTGTAGCCTTTTGATATCTAAATATTCTTTTTACAGCCTTGACATGAGTTTCTTTAGGTTCTGCTTGAAACCTAGCTATCATCCCTACTGCCTGTATTATCTCTGGTATGAATGCAGTTACATACAATAAGTTGTTAACCATTGATCTATACAAAGTCTAATTTTTTGAAGAAGATTCATCATCCTTAATCAATTTACATCTAGTAACCATAGGTGTACTTATCGGTTTGCATTATTCCATTTTAAACTTGCTCAACATCTTTTATGTACTTGTTCTAAGAAATTAATATACCTTTGTTTGATTGAGAGATCTATAAAACAAGAAAGAAATACAACTCAACAAGCATTGATATTTCCAACTCATTCTACATTACATCTTGAAACCCTTTACACATAGCATCACTACTACTGCTAAAGATAATGTCATCCACATAAACAAAAATAATCAATAATTGATCACCTTTTGATTTTATGTATAAGTTGTTATTTGTACTACCTCTCTTGAAACTTTTTTGTTGTGGATATTTATCCAACATGGAATTTCATGCTCTAAGAGCCTATTTGAGTCCCTAAATAGATTTTTTTAGTCTACACTAAAAATATAGTTTATCTGAATAGTGGAAACCTTTCAGTTGCTCAATTTAGACTTCCTCTTCTAATTCTCCATTTAGAAATGTAGATTTGACATCCATTTGATATACCTTAAAATCCTTGAATGCTGACAAGGCCAAAAACATTTTGATAGCTTCCAACCTTGCTACCAGAGAAAATGTATCTTCAAAATCAATTCCCTTAACTTGAGCATATCATTTGCATACAAGTCTGGCCTTGTTCTAGATCACTTTTCCATCTTCATTTAAGTCATTTTTAAAGACCCTTTGGTACCAATGACATTTTTTTCTTTAGATCTTGAAACCAATTCACAAGTTTCATTTGTATTAATCTGAATCAATTCTTCCTCCATAGCATCTAACCAACCTTTCTCTTTTCTTTCTGCCGCATAGGAACTTGGTTTAATTTTTGATAATAATGTAAAGTGTATTTGTTCATTTTATTTCTCAATTCTTCTTTGCCTGGTCTAAACTCCATTGTCCTTATCTCCTATGATTTGATCTTCAAAATGGTTCCTCTGAACATATCTAGTCAAAGTCTTTGTAATTATATTCTCTAAGTCATTTTTTGAGTTTTCATCATTGCTATAGATTAGATCTTCATTATCTTCTTCATCTAGAGTATCATTGTTCTATCAATACTCACATTGGCACTTTCCACAATCATTTTCAATATTTTGTTATAACATCTATATGCCTTGCTTATTATAAAATAACCAAGAAAAATACATTCATCAGATCTAGAATCAAAATTACCCAAAATTTCTTCATCCCTCTTAATGTAGTATTTGCTTCAAAATATTTTGAGATGTTTGACTAAAGCCGACCTTTCTTTCCATAGTTCATATGGTATTTTGGCAGTCTTTGGTCTGATTTGAGCTTTTTTAAAAATGTAAACTACTATTTGAACTGCTTCTCTCCAATGCATATCTGATAACTTTGGTTGACTTAACATTGTTCTAGCCATCTCCTGTACGGTCTGGTTCTTCCCCTTCACTACTTCATTTTTTCCTCCATAGCATCTAACCAACCTTTCTCTTTGCTTTCCTTCGCATAGGAACTTGATTTAATTTTTTATAATAATGTAAAGTGTATTTGTTCATTTTCTTTCTCAATTCTTCTTTGCCTAGTCTAAACTCCATTGTCCTTATCTCCTATGATTTGATCTTCAAAATGGTTCCTCTAAACATACCTAGTCAGAGTCTTTGTAATGATATTCTCTAAGTCATTTTCTGAGTCTTCATCATTGCTACAGATTAGATATTCATTATCTTCTTCATCTGGAGTATCATTGTTCTATCAATACTCACATTGACACTTTCCACAACCATTTTCAATATTTTGTTATAACATCTATATGCCTTGCTTATCATAAAATAACCAAGAAAAATACCTTCATCAGATCCAGAATCAAAATTACCCAAAATTTCTTCATCCCTCTTAATGTAGTATTTGCTTCAAAATATTCTGAGATGTTTGACTGAAGTCAACCTTTCTTTCCATAGTTCATATGGTATTTTGGCAGTCTTTGGTCTAATTCAAGCTTTTTTCAAAATGTAAACTACTATTTGAACTGCTTCTCTCCAATACATATTTGATAACTTTGCTTGACTTAACATTGTTCTAGCCATCTCCTGTATGGTCTGGTTCTTCCCCTTCACTACTTCATTTTGTTGTGGAGTTCTAGGAGTAGAAAGTTGTCTCTAGATCCTATGCAACTCACAAAATTCATCATACCTATCAGAAGTGAACTTTCCACCTCTTTTTGATCTTAGGAACTTGATTGTTCTTCTAGTTTCATTCTCAATCATAACTTTAAATGCTTTAAACTTCTCAAAAGCTTCTGATTTTTCTTTCAAAAAAGTAATCCAATTCATTCTAGAATAATGATCAATAAGCATCATAAAATACATGTTAATTTGAATGCTCTTGTCCTCATTAGTTCACATAGATCAGTATGAATCAAGTCCAATGGCTTTGTTGTAGAATATTCCTTAGTAGGAAATCTATTCCTTATCTGTTTTCCCTCATGACATGGTTTACAACTTGTAGATGGAGGCTTCTTGATCTTTGACATGTCTCTTACCATTCCTTTTGCTCACAAGATCATCAAAATTGATGTGTCCTAATATTCTGTGCTAGATCCAACTCTCTTCTCTTTGTATGACAAAGTAGTTTTGTACATTTGCCTCACTAAGATGACACACATCACTGTTAGTCCTGCTTCCTTCTGCAACTAACTTGGTGGTATCAATATTTCTGATTTCACAACCTTTAGTACTAAACAAGAGCTTGCAGCCTTCATCAAAAATTTGATTTACACTCAAAAGATTATGATTCAATCCTTCTACATACAAAACATCATGAGTTTTTGTCTTCCCACCATCAAGACTCAAAATACCATTACCGGTAATCTTAGCAATTTAATTGCTACCAAGGGTTACAACTCTTCCATCAAACTTCTTGAAGTGCATGAACTTGCTCTTGTCTCTAGTCATATGACTTGAACATCCACTATCAATCATCCATAGATTCTTCTCCTTTTGGGCATGTAATATAGTCTGAGCCACCATGGATTTCTTTGATCTCTTCTCCTTTGGTTTCTTCTTCCAAACTTTATTTGTTTCACTATTCTAACATACTAACTTATTTCCTTGTGTTTGATATAGGACTCACAAAATTGCTTCTATAATTTTTAGAAATATGTCCAAAATTGTTGCATTTGTGACAAATAATATTGAAATTATACAAAGGTGCAAATATATTTCTACTAATAAAGTTATTTCTTCTTGTCAAATTCTTTCTCCAATTTATAACCTTGTGACCAAAATGATTGCAATTAAAATAACCAAAAAAAATGTTTGAACTTAGTTTTGTATCCTTGTCCTTTTGAAGCTTGTGTTCTAGATCTTTTATTCTATCTATGCACATGGATGAAACCATCATTCAACACCTTGCTTTCAATTATTACTGCAACTTGTTTAGATTTTGAACTTTCAAAGTCATTATCTTCCAAATTCTCAACAACTAACTTTATGGGTTGCTCAGTCACCTTATTCTTTTGTATATCAGTAAAATTAATGTTAGTTTTGATATGTGGTGATCTCTGAATTTCTATTATTTGATCCAGGATCTCAATGTCTTTCCTAAATCTCAAATTTAGTTGATGATTTACCTTTTCAAGATCTTTCCTTAGCGACATAATCTTCATTTTTTCCCGCAATCCTGATCTCTTATTAGCAACCTTTCTATCAAAACTTCATCAATCCTCTTT
>VDFB02168118.1:136618746-136764424 GCA_007258455.2 Sequoia sempervirens | reverse complement strand
AGAGAGTGGGAGAGTGTGGGAGAGGGTGGGAGAGAGTCAAAGAGAGTCAGAGAGCATCAGATAGGATGGGAGAGGGTGGGAGAGTTTTGGAGAGAGTGGGAGAGAGTTAGAGAGTGTCAGATAGGATGGGAGAGGGTTGGATAGAGTGGGAGAGGGTGGGAGAGAGTCAGAGAGAGTCAAAGAGCATTGTATAGGATGGGAGAGTTGGAGAGAGTGGGAGAGAGGGTTGGAGATTCAGAGAGCATGGGAGAGAGGGTGGGAGAGTCAGAGAGCATGGGAGGGAGTTGGAGAGACTGGGAGAGTGGGAGAGAGGGTGGGAGAGAGTGGGAGAGGGTGAAAGTGTGTGGGAGATATGGTGGGAGTGGGCATACCATATAAATCTTAAAAAAAACTAAATTTATTATAGTGCGAGCGCGTTATTGGTAAATAGAGAGATGGCCGTTTAGTGAGAAATAACACGAGCGTGTCATAACGCGTGCACGTTATTTCTTGCACTAAAAATGGTTAAAAAACACAATATACCAGTGATGTCGGCCCACATTTTGCATATTCTCCTTGTTTTGAGCATGCTCTGACAAAAAGTAGCCTTTTGGTGATTGAGTGAAGTGTGCATGCATGATATTTAGATTCCACCACCTTTTTCATGATATTTCCATCACCTTTGCATGAAATAGTAGAGTTTTCACGTTGGAAGGCATGTAATATGAATTCAAGTTTGAATTGCAGTGATAATTGATATACAATTGAAGTTTGGAGGGAAACAAGCTTTTGAAAAAGTCAAATTTTTGAGGAATTTGAGGAAAGAAGCAAAGGCTATATAATTGGGTAGAACTCCTCCATTTGAAACTTTGATTTTTTAGGTATGTGAAGTCTTTGTACATTTTTTTTCATTCTATTATGGCTTGCTTTCATTTTTATTGTTTTGCTTATTCCATGTTGATCAAATTGTTTGTTTGTCATGTTACAACCTTAGGTTGTCAATAGACATTTTAAATTACACAATTCTATACACTTTCCTATTACATTTTTATACCACATCTCTTTGAGGCATTTTGTTAAATTTAAGAATTGACTTTCTTTGTGTATGCTTCCAAAGCTTTCATTGAGGTATTTTGTCAAAAATTTATACAAACTAGCTGATTGCCTTGTCTATGCTATCAAATTTTCCATACATGTCTCTAAAAAATTGGAATATACTCCTAATCCATGGTCAAATAGGTTTCCAATGCAAAAACCCTTAATTTGCTCATAAATATCTAGGGTTTTCTATATTTCACAACTCCAAGGCCTTCTTGATGCAGAGCCAAGGTGAATATTAACTCATAACAACCTAATGCCAATTCAAATACTGATGTAGACAAGGTGGAGCAACACAACAACCAACCCAATTTGATCAAATGCATGCAAAGAAACAACATTCAAAACTTCATTCTCCCAAATTGTCCAAAATAATATCCTTTGCTTTCTAGGTCTCAAAATTCATCCAATTGACCTATCTTTTAGAGAAGGCCATAAAAGGTCCAACACATCATCCATTTAGCATCCACTCAGACCCCAAGTATAATGCCCAACAAATCACACAAGGTTCCCTTGCAATAGTATGGAGGTCAAATAGGTTACCCTGCCCAATGGCTACTAGATTAGCCCCATTTTACAAAGGAGGTCCCTCTCAAAGACTTTGTTTTTACTCCAAACCAATGGACAGTCATTTGATATGTTCTAAAACAACAAAATCCATGGTTAGTTCCCAGACACAAACATTCTAAAGTGTTGTCTCAACAAACCCTCCTTTTACATGCTAAAACCCAAGGGTTTATTGAAAGTCATATGCCCAAGCCTTTCCAAACCCCCACAAAGCATCAAACACCTTCCAAATACCCTGCACAAACTTAAAAGTTCATTAGATCAACAAGTTCTTCATCATTTTGAAAAACCCCACCATCTAACCTTCAAATTCACAAGGAAATTTGACTTTTCCAGCCCTAGGCATCACTCCTACTCACTCAAATGAACACACGTGCACAAAATAGACCACCAAACATTTAACCCTACCTATTATGATCCATTCCACTGAGTTACAATACCTATAGAAGGTGGAATGGATCAAGCTTGCATTCTTTGGACTCTCAAACCCTTAATTTTTGAGTTACACAAATAGTCTTTGAAAATCTACTCTAAAACCCACAAAACTAATGGAAATCACAATAGAATCACTCCACTATCATTCCCAATTCATTTCATGCCACAATATTCACTGTACGGACTGTTTATTGCCAACAAAGTTTAGAAAAATAGGGAAAAACGTGGAAACAACAAAAGATTTCATTTAAATTTTCAAATGGAGTCATGACAACCTCCCTCCAAAGTTTACATGGATTTTTTTAAAGGCACTCCTACCTCTACAACCACCTAAAACCACCTTACAACTTCCATTTACCAACTTGACCTTTCAATTCCCTTTTTAGTGCAACTTTGCATTTTTTTTCTTTTTTTGCAATTTTTTCACTTTTTGACACTAAAACTGACTTTCAACCTATTCTAATGACCTTATGATGGCCTCATCACACTACTTTTACCTTTACATTTCCATCTTATAGGTATTTTCATGTTTATGCCATTGAAGGTTTCATTCCATCATATTGACAACATTTGCCAAGACATGGCAACTTCATAAAACTATCAACCTAACATGACTCAAAACAATTCCTAATGGTCTTTTGAGACCTTATTACATCACACTCATGATTACAAAGAAAAAATTCATCACTTGACCAACTAATGGTCCTAGCTGTCCTTGGTGCTCCTGCACCATACATCCGGCCATGAAAGCTTTCCAAGTCTCTTGGAATTCTACAACACCTTGACCTGCAACAAATCTCTGATGATCCTCCTTGTTCCTGCCATTGCTCCCTCTTTCCTTCATCTTCACCTTAGGCTTGGCCTTGTCCTTGCAAAACAATTCCTCTCTTGATTGATCACCTTGAACCTGCACCTTCCTGCTCTATCCTATCATCCATGGCTGCATCCAATTGCTCCTAACTTGTTCCATGGTGTCACTTACTTCAAAACAGTCCACTCTCTGTCCTTCTTTTATTTTTCACCCTTGGCTTCACCTCCATCAACATGATCATCAAAACAAGGAAGTAATAAAGCACTCCCTTCACTTTTTTCCTCTTATCCATCCTCTTCACCATCTGCTTCAGGTTCTCCATCTTGTCTCCACTTATCTTGCCTTTTCCTTACATTAGGGTCTCTACCCCAAGGTTCTTCACCTCACATTTCTTTTTATCAAGTCTGCATACCTCTGTTTTGATAGTATTAGACTGTCCTACACCTGTTCCTACCTTTTCTTGACTGAAATAAGTCCTTTTCTTGTCTCCAACTTGCTTTGCAAACATGTCTAGATCATGTATAAATGATTCCCTTTCTCTTATCACTATTTCTCCATCCTTTTTCCTTTCTAACATTACTCCTTTGTCTACTTTTTCTACCTCAACTCTTTTCTTTGTGTAAGTAGCTACACCTTCACCATGTTTATCTTCCTCATGCTTGAGGAACTCCTTCCTTCCCATCATCACTATCCTTGCCATTTTGTATTGTTCCCTGTGATCTCCCTGCAATGGGGTTAGCTTGAACTTGATTCCATCTTTCACAATATCATACTTGAAAACTAACATTTGAAAGAGGTGACCGTTGGACTCCCTCTTTAATAGACTTTTACAACCCTTCACTATTAGTTAATTTGACTTGACTTAGCACTTTTTGCACAGGTAAAATTATTCGTCATGCTGAAGAAACGAATTGTTAAAAGGAAAAAACTAACAGATGATCAGCTCCAAGCCTTCATAGATAAAGAGAAAAAAATGATGAGGGAATATCATGAAAAAAAAATGGGGAACGATTGACGAAAACAAGTCACATGAAGAGGAACCTCAACTGTCAAAAAGAGAAAAGAAATTGGCAGCACAAAGGGCACAAATGTGAAAGAGTCATGCTAGGGGAGATGCAAATACCGCAATTGGAGACACACCCTCTACCACAAGTGAATATCAAGGGACACCATTATGCACAAGCGAATATGGAGGGACACCATCTACCACAAGTGAGTATGGTTGGACACCATCCACCACATCTGAAGTTGAAATTACATCATCACTCAGATTTGATGAACAAGGTATGCCATCATCCCCACGTGAACCTCAAAGCATGTATTCTATTCCACCCTTAGTTGAACGTACGCAATCTAGCCCACTTCATTAAATATTGATGAAATTGATAATGTTGAGATGTATGTACCTAAGGGAACACCACCTAGAATTTTGCGTAGAAAGCCAAAATGTTTGATTAATATTGATGAGAATATTTTGCAGCAAATGGAAGGTAAGATTCCATAACGCACTTGTAGAAGATATGTTGATAAGATTTGGCAAATGTTCTTTGAAAGGCTAAATGAGACCGGAAGATGTCAACTATTTGTTCAAATGATGCGGGGTTTAAAGTACAAAAACATCATGAAGACTCTTGGGTTGAGAACATCAAATGCATCAAGTAAAAACACTATTGTGAAGAATCTAATGGATTCTTATGAGAGTGTGGGTAAGACCTCACACTCAAAGGATAGTAATGTCACCCGATGTGTCATTACATAAACTTTGGTAATCTATCAAACAAAGAGATCTCGTCTCATTAAAAAGACAAGTGAACAAATGGAAATTAGTAGAAAGACTTTATCAAGAGCCATTCGAAGGCGGCAAAGAATTGAGGGCACCGATTCAAATGAATTATGGGAATTCTCAGGAAGACTGCCACATAAAGATAGAAAAGTTGTTGAAGCATTGAGAACACTAATTGAAGATTATTAGAAGAATAATACAAGGCCATCTTCGAATCAAAGGGATGTCGTAAGAAGGAGAATCGGTAGTCAAAACCGTGAGCCACATCCAAAACATTTTTTGGATACGACTCAAACCCAATTTTTTCATAAATTTCAAAATGCTTATCCTCAAATTAGTACTTCTAAAAGATTATTTGAAATGTTTAAACCTTTTTATGTCAAGATAAATCGCACACGCACTACTTGTTGTTGTAGAATACATATTGAATTCACTAACCATTATGATTTTTATTGTTCTATATGTTTAGATTTGTATACTAACAATGTTTTGCAGGATTGTGGCATAGAAGCCCCACCAAAATCTTTAAGAGAGTTCTTATCAATTTTTTTATGTCAAATAGAGGATGGCCAAATATTCTACAGGAGAACATGCTTGGATGGTTCATGTGAGCGTTGCAGTGGCTTGCAACGAATGCGAGTATGTTAACATATGGAAAACACAAATGAGGTGGGGCATAAACTAGTAGATTTTAGAAAGTTAAAAACAGTGGCATATGCTACAAAAGATGGGTCTCAAGCAAAAAGGTGTGATTTGGTTATTGAGAAGATTCTAGTGTATCAGTTTATGTCCATGTTTAGTGAGAAACTAGTGTATGAGTATGCAAGGCATACCCATAGAGCTCGATGGCTGGACACACAATTCAAGCTATGCAAGGACACCTTTCCAGTTGGAAGCATAGTATCAGTGGTTGAATTTGTAGAGAACTACACTCTATAGCCACAGTGTGAGGTGCTGTCACAGTATTACAACTCCACACAGGTTTCGATATTTGTGCACATAACATTCATTCATGCAGTTGATAGTATAGAGGACCAAAGGAAGCTATTAAGGGAGTGTCACTTTTATATTAGCAATGATCACACACATTCTCCATAACTCATGCAAGGTTGCTTCCAAATGTTCTATAGTGATTTGGCTCAGAGGGGCATAACATACGGTCGAGATATAATATGGTCAGATAACTGTGCAACACAGTTCAAGAACGCGCACATGTTCTACTAGTTGTGTAGGATGCATCTCACTATAGGTGTTTAGCATATGTGGAACTTTTGTGAGGTTGGGCATGGAAAGGGGGAGCATGATGGTGCAGGAGCATGCGTGAAAAGAGCATTAGCATGAGAAGAGTTAAAGTACAAAGATAGTGCAAAGTTGACAGATGCAAGTTCAATCATTGAGTGGTGTAATGCTTCGATGGGTCCAGGTAATGAAGGTACGTCTTTAGTTTGTAGATTTTTTTGGTTGATGGATAATACTAACATTGCACCATATGAGGATTGTTGTACACTAATAGGATCAAGTGAGCTACACTCTTTCCTTAGCTCAAAAGTAGGTTCATGGAGTATCGATACACATAAGATGGCATGCTTTTGTTCTTCATGTACAATGCAAGCCTAGAATGATTGTGAGTTAGGGGAGTGGGTTGACAAATGGTTGACAAGTTATCTTACCCCACTTCACACATATCGCCCTCGACAACATTGGAACTAACACAGATGGAATCATCGGTCGACTTTGACCACGTATCAGATCTAGTTCAACCAGGTAATATATCTACTTGCTTAGTTTTTCAAATTCCATATTGTTATCTTACTTGGTACTGTATTCATAATGTTGACTAATTTCGAGTGATTTTATGCACATATCAATGTAGGGCATGTTTATGTAGTTATTGCAGATGGAGACAATGAAGAGAGAAAATACTATTACTTGTGTCATTGTGTTGAGGCTAAAAATAAATTGGAAGCCCCAGTTATAGATGGAGAAAACATCGAATACCCTACAGGCTCAGTTGTTGTTACTGGAACGTGGCTTAGAAGGTACCGACATATGAGTGTTAAACATTGGCTGTTTGAGGACTTTGACATGCATCGTAAGATTCTTCATTACTTGAACCTTGTTGTGGCATCCAATGTTCATTTGAGCAAATATGGGGGAAAACCTTTGAACAAGACCTTCTGGAAGGTTCGTGAGTCTGACCATGAGGCAATACTTGACACAATAAAGAGTAGAGCAGATCCAAATGGTTCATTAGATTAATTTGTAAGTATATGCACAATGGTTCTTATTAATTTATACGTGTATCCACATTAATTTGTTTGATGCCAATGCTATTATGTCTTATTTTACTTTGTGTATTTGTAAGTAACCCGGTAAACATTAAATGGTGTCCCCTTGTAGAAAATGTAGATTTATGAGCCATCCAAGAGAATCTCAGGCATAAAAGCAATGCAACATCCCTATTTTGATTATCAAGCCAAATCTAAATTATGATTTTTAGCCATTACAAAAGTGTGTGCGAAGTTTGGTGAGGGAATTTCAAGTTATTTATTTGAAGTTAACCTTATCGTGAGCACCTATGATGTAGACATTATAGGAGCATCTTGAATTTCAAGATATTCTAGATTCATGAGAGGTGTTGTGTGCAATAGGTATCTTGGAACTCGCAGTGAAGATGTATGAGTAGGAGTGACTAAGTTGATAGACTGCCATGCCTATCTGTAAGTGCCTTCCATCTATTTTCATTTCATTTCCATTTTGGACATGAGCTCTTTCTTTTTATTCTTTTACTTTGCCTATCTGTAACTAAACTAGTAAAAATTGATTGGTCTCTCCTTGCAGAAAATGTTGATTTTGGAGCCATCAAAGAGAATCTCAACCAAAAAAGCAATGCAACATCCTTATTTTGATGATCTTGACAAATCTCAATTTTTATTTCAAGCCATTATAAAAGAGTGTGCGAAGCTTTGTGAGGGAATCTCAAGTTTCTCATTTGAAGTTAACCTCTAAATGAGAACCTATGATGTAGAAATTATAAGAGAATCTCAAATGTATGAGTGACATTGTAAAATATCTATGAGAACAGAGTACTTCAGGCATTGTAATGAGATTTACTTGTAATGACATTTATTGAAATAATGAAATTTGGTGTAGGGGCACCAAGGTTATTGAGCAAATTTGGTTCACGTAAATCTTTTAAGTTAGTTTTGTGTTATGAGTTTTGTCAATTGAATAAGTTCATAACACATCCATAATTGATTTATAATGTAATAAGTCATGTTAGTTACAAAAAGAATATTTAGGAATGATTGGAAAGATGTAGAATCATTTGTAAAGGCTATTTAAAGCCTCTTGAAGGCTATTTAATTCAATATTTGAATTTGTAGCCTTTTGAAGGAAAATGTTTGAATATGGTTGTAAATGTACTATTAGTGAGATTGAGATTGTTAACCTTCAGGGAGTAGTAGCATTTATGTTGATGAAATTTCCTTTAGATGCAAGGATTCCAAGCACATCAACCATGTGGTACAAATGATTAAATCCCAAAGACGATCTGTAGCAATGAAAGAGTCTGAAAAGGAAGAGAGAGCTACACTGGTGACTTAGGAGAAACTTTAGTCATGCAGAGTCAAGGTTGAGAAGACTCAAACAAATCAAATTTTAGTAAATCAACAACCTTTGTTATTTCATTTGGCCATCTTGGAACAACTACCAACAAAAATGCTTTGAAACTGAACAATTTGGCTTAAATTTTAGAGACTGCCTCTCAAGGACCATCTCATCATCAATATAGCATCTACTCAAACCCCAAACACCATTCCCAAGCCAAACATACAAGGTTTCTTTGCAATTTCTTGGAGATCCTTCAAATTGCCCTACAAAAAGGCTAGAAAATTAGCCCTATTTTATAAACAAACTGCTCTTTACACTTCTTGTAACCCCACAAGCTCTTGGAAAGTCATCAAATAGGTCACAAAACTCTCAATTCCATAGGTTTTAGAAAAGCACTCAACATCTAAGCCATAATTGATTAAAACCCTCAATTTTCTAACAAATACATAGGGTTTTTAGCATCTCACAACTCCAAGGCCTTCCAAACCTCACCAAACCATCAAACAAGTTTTTTAGGGTCTGCACACACATAATAAACCTTCACCTAGCCTTTAGACTCAGTAGATCTCAAAAACATCACTTTGGTTCCTCCATTTCAAGCCAAAATTTGACATTCTCAACGTAAAACAACATCACCAGCCCTATAAATGCCTTACCATTATTAAAAGAGTTAAGGAAACTTGAAAAAAACACATTGTAAACCTTTCCTCTAAGTCACAATTCACCACATTAGGAGGAAGGGCTCCATCACAAAAATTAAAGTAAACTCAGACCCTGCTAGTCTGTACACGCTGAATAAAGAAAAATGGATTTTCCTTTCACTAAAACAACAAAAGGTGTATCAAAATAGATTGGTCTATTAGACCTTATTCGAGACAAAAAGACCTCAACATACTAACATTTACCAACTGTCCTCCCAATTTACCATCAAACAATCACAAATTGAGGGTGAGGTGTGGGTGCTCATGCACCATTCAGCTTTCAAAAACAAAGTCAATTAGGCTGGTAGACATCTAGATCGAGCTAGCATTTGGTGGAATAGGAAGAAAGATGACTGGAACTCTAGAGGCCCACCATACTAGATTTTGGTATTGAACCATGAGAGTAGAAGAGAGATCTGATATCATGTATCAAAACATTAAGCATGCATTATTCCAACCAATGGAGAAGGAGATGATTACTTTGCTTCATTTTCATTTGCATAAGCATATCAAGGCATGGGAACCAAGAAGACCAAGGATGTCTAGTTTTATGTGGAGGTAATGGATGTGGTCCAAAATTTAGGAGGGTCAAGAAGGTTAATGTATGATCTTGATGAAATTGAGGAAGAACAATAAGAGAGGGATAGGAAAAATAAAATCAATACAAAGTTTCAAGGTTTTTTCAAATGAGTAAGAGAGCTATGGGAGCAGCCTCATCAAAAAGATTTTGAACTAGACTTTGATATGTACCATTTAGAGAGCTTGGTTTTCATGGAGTTAACCTTGAGAGAGTAGGACTTGGGCAAAAGGAATTTGATATGGCTATTGCTTTCAAAGACTTCAAGCAAGATGTACTTTGCATTAACCCCATTCCTCAATCTTCACTTGATGGCATCAAGGAATGGATGAACTCCATGGTTATAAAGTATTAAGAAAGCATAATGAACTTGTACTAGCAGCCAATTTTGAAGACTATTACTAATGATTCAAAGCACATCAAGCATGTGGTACAGATGATTAAATCCCAAAGACAATTTGTAGCAATGAAAGAGTTTGAAAAGGAAGAGAGAGCTACATTGGTGACTTAGGAGAAAGTTAAGCTTTCAAAAAACAAAGCCAATTAGGCTGGGAGATGTGTGGATCAGGCCAGCATTTGGTGGAAGAGGAAGAAAGATGACTAGAACTCTGGAGGCCCACCATATTAGATTTCAATATTCAACCATGAGAGCATAAGAGAGAGTTGATATCATGTATCAAAACATTAAGCATGCATTCTTCCATCCAACAAAGAAGGAGGTGATTAATTTGCTTCATTTTCATTTGCATAACCATATCAAAGCATGGGAAGCAAGAAGACCAAGGATGTCGAGTTTTATGTGGAGGTAATGGATGTGGTCCAAACTTTAAGATGGGAAAGGTCAATGTATGATTGTTAACCTTCAGAGAGTATTTATGTTGAGGAAATTTCCTTTAGATGCAAGGATTCAAAGCACATCAACCACCTGTCGCACAAATGATTAAATCCCAGAGATGATCTGTAGCAATGAAAGATTTTGAAAAGGTAGATAGAGCAGCACTGGTGACTTGGGAGAAACTTCAACTTTCAAAAACAAAGTCAATTAGGCTGGCAGACGTGTGGATTGGGGAAACATTTGGTGGAAGAGGAAGAAAGATGATTGAAACTCTGGAGGCCCACCATACTAGATTTTGGTATTCAACCATGAGAGTAGATGAGAGAGCTGATATCATGTATCAAAACATTAAGCATGCATTCTTCCAGCCAATGGAGAAGGAGATGATGACTTTGCTTCATTTTCATTTGCATAACCATATCAAGGCATGGGAACCAAGAAGACCAAGGGTGCTGAGTTTTATGTGGAGGTAATGGATGTGGTCCAAAATTTAGGAGGGACAAGAAGGTCGATGTATGATTGGTGTAGGAGCACCATTCAATAGGTTTTGTTCATCAAGGAAAATAAAGAGCAGAATATTATCAATTTACTAAAACTGACTCGAACTTGTACATTTGAAAGTTTTGAGTCAATAAAAATAGCTTGTTGACACATTTCTCTTTCTATAGCCTCTGTAACTTGAGGAATGGGTCTGCACTAACATTATTAAGGTGTGGGAATGATGTGTTTGAGTTGGGGAGGACTGAAAGTGAGATGGGTGTGAAACCCATGTGTGTAAAAGTGAGTTTTCTTTAAGAAAAATGGTGGTTTTGAAGAGTTAAATTGTGTTTTTGTGTAGGGCAGCATTATTTTATGATTTTTTGAGCTTGTGTAGGGTATCACAAACTTGTTTTAGTAATTTATAGGTTGTGGTTAGCTTTGGAAGTATCATTTTCAATAAACCCCTAGGGTTTAGGCTACAATAGAGGGTTTTGCGGTTTACCCATTGTATGGTGGTATAACTAAGATCTAATTGTGAATTTTGAAGTTTTGACACCTTAGAATTTTTTCCCCAAGAGTTGGTAAGGTTTGGATAAGTTTAGAGTATAGACCCTTTATTCAACTGGATCGATCCCTTAAGGGTCCAAAGGGAAAAATGGCTGCAAACTTTAGCATGAAGTTACTCAGACACCGTGATGCTTAAAAACTTCTTGTTTGATCCGATGGGATCATGTTGGGTCCCTCTACAATAACCTCTCTCAATTTTTGTTATCTCGAAGTGGTTTTCCCATGGTGTCCAGTTTTTAGTTGATAAAAAAATGTCAAATGAAAGTAATGAAAAGTTGTAAAGTGGTGCAACTTTTGTTTTCCAACTTGTGTGACCAAACGGACTGTTCCAATGCACCCAAATAGGAATTTTTACGCTAGGCATGGTCCTCTTTCATACCCAAACACACGGAATCGCTCTGAAGTATGTTCAACTAGATCAATCCCTTAAGGGTCTAAAGGGAAAAATGGCTGCAAACTTCAACATGAAGTTACTCGGACACCGTGATGCTTAGAAACTTCTCATCTGATCCTATGGGATTGCATTGGGCCCCTCTACAATAACCTATCTCAGTTTACATTATCTCAAAGTGGTTTTCCCGTGGTGTCGAAGTTTCAGCTGATGAAAAAAGTGTCAAATGGAAGTAGTGGAAAGTTGCAATGTAGTGCAACTTTTGTTCTACAACTCGTGTGACCAAACAGATTGTTCCAACATATCTAAATATGCATGTTTACACTAGGCATGGTCCTCTTTCGCACCCAAACACACAAAATTGCTCTGAGCTATGTTCAACTAAATCAATTCTTTAAGGGTCCAAAGGGAAAAATGGCTACAAACCTTAGCATGAGGTTATTCAGACACCGTGATGCTTAGAAACTTCTTGTTTGACCCCATGGGATCGCGTTGGGCCCTTCTACAATAACCTCTCTTAGTTTTCATTATCTCAAAGTGGTTTTCCTGTGGTGTCCAAATTTCAGTTGATGGAAGCAGTGAAAAGTTGCCAAGTGGTGCAACTTTCGTTTTGCAACTCATGTGATGAAATGGACTGTTCCAACATGTCCAAATAAGCATGTTTATGCTAGGCATGGGCCTCTTTCACACCCAAACACGTGGAATCGCTCTGAACTACGTTCAACTAGATTGATCCCTTAAGAGTCCAAAGGGCAAAATGGCTGCAAATTTCATCATGAGGTTACTCAGACACCGTGATGCTTAGAAACTTCTCATTTGATCCTATGGGATCATGTTGGGCCCCTCTACAATAACTTCTCTCAGTTTATGTTATCTTGAAATTATTTTCTTGTGGTGTCGAAGTTTCAGTTGATGAAAAAAGTGTCAAATGGAAGCAATGGAAAGTTGCAAAGTGGTGCAACTTTCGTTCTGCAACTTGTGTGACCAAAAGAACTATTTCAATGCATCTGAATAGGAATTTTTACACTAGGCATTGTCCTCTTTTGCACCCAAACATGCGGAATCGATCCAAGCTATGTTCAATCAAATCGATCCCTTAAGGGTCCATAGGGCAAAATCGCTGCAAACTTTAGCATGAGGTTACTTGGACACCATGATGCTTAAAAACTTCTCGTCTAATCCCATGGGATCGCGTTGGGCCCCTCTACAATAAAATCTCTCAATTTTCATTATCTCAGAGTGGTTTTCTCATGGTGTCCAGATTTCAGTTGATGGAAAAAGTGTCAAATGGAAGCAGTGGAAAGTTGCAAAGTGGTACAACTTTCGTTCTGCAAATCGTGTGACCAAACAGACTGTTCTAACACATTTGAATAGGCATGTTCACGCTAGGCATGGTCCTCTTTCTCACCCAAATGCGCTGGTTTGGCCAAAAATTTTGGGAGGGCGGTTTAGTTTGTTTTCGGTTCGTTAGTACAAAAAAAATGTAAAAACAAAATATATATCTATGCAACCTAGAAGCATGAATTAGGATTAGAATATCACATATCATCATATAAACAAAAAAACCACCATAAACTTGAATGTCATTTAAAACAACAAAATTGGCAAAAAAAAAAAAAGTGTTTATAACTTGCAAAAAAATGTGAATAAAATCACACTAATTTTTGCGTGAAAAAAAACCATGAGACCATAGCTTGTTGCTTACTATTATGCTTTGATAGATTTTTTCCAAACATCCATAGCTATTTTGGAAGCACCTATTTTATGATTTTAGCCATAGCAGCAAGGAGGTGAACTATTTGATAAAATGCTTTGGTAAAGTATGAAAAATGTGGTAGCATAGACAAGGTGTAGTGTTTCAAAAAATGCTCAAAGAAATGTGGTCTCATGGTGATGGAATGGCATGACGAATGCCATGACAAGCAAATTGCTATGGATTGTCATGGAATTCCACCACCATTGAGACCACATTTCTTTGAGGCTTTTTTCAAATAGTTCGCTGCCTTGTCTATGCTATTGCTTCTTATTATGCTTTGATAGATTTTTTCCAAGCATCCATAGCTTGTTTGGAAGCACCTATTTTAGGATTTTAGCCATAGCAGCAAGGAGGTGAACTATTTGATAAAATGATTTGGTAAAAATGTATGAAAAATGTGATAGCATAGACAAGGCATGAACTGTTTGAAAAAATGCCTCAAAGAAATGTGGTCTCATGGTGATGGAATGCCATGACAAATGCCATGACAAGCAAATTGCTATGGATTGTCATGGCATTCCACCACCATTGAGACCACATTTCTTTGAGGATTTTATTCAAATAGTTTGTTGCCTTGTCTATGCTATTGCTTATTAAATTATGCTTTGATATATGTTTTCCAAGCATCCTAGCTTGTTTGGAAGCATCTTTTTAGGCTTTTAGCCATAGCGGCAAGGAGGTGAACTATTTGATAAAATGCTTTGGTAAACACGTATGAAAAATGTGGTAGTATAGATAGAGGCAGTGAACTATTTTTAAAAATTGTAAAGAAATGTGGTCTCATGGTGATGGAATGGCATGAAAAATGCCATGACAAGCAAATTTCTATGGATTGTCATGGCATTCCACCACCATTGAGACCACATTTCTTTGAGGCTTTTATTCAAACAGTTTATTGCCTTGTCTATGCTATTGCTTATTATTATGGTTTGATAGATTTTTTCCAAGCATCCATAGCTTGTTTGGAAGCACCTATTTTAGGCTTTTAGCCAGAGCAGCAAGGAGGTGAACTATTTGATAAAATGCTTTGGTAAACATGTATGAAAAATGTGGTAGCATAGACAAAGGCAGAAAATTGTTTGAAAAAATGCCTCAAAGAAATGTGGTCTCATGGTGAAGGAATGCCATGACGAATGCCATGAAAAGCAAATTGCTATGGATTGTCATGGCATTCCACCACCATTGAGACCACATCTCTTTGAGGCTTTTATTCAAACAGTTTGCTGCCTTGTCTATGTTATTGCTTATTAAATTATGCTTTGATAGATTTTTTCCAAGCATCCATAGCTTGTTTGGAAGCACCTATTTTAGGCTTTTAGCCATAGCAGCAAGGAGGTGAACTGTTTGATAAAATTCTTTGGTAAACATGTATGAAAAATGTGGTAGCATAGACAAGGCAGCAAACTATTTAAAAAAATGCCTCAAAGAAATGTGGTCTCATGGTGATGGAATGCCATGACGAATGCCATGACAAGCAAATTGCTATGGATTGTCATGGCATTTCACCACCATTGAAACCACATTTCTTTGAGGCTTTTATTCAAACAGTTCACTGCCTTTCTAACTATTGCTTATTATTATGCTTTGATAGATTTTTTCCAAGCATCCATAGCTTGTTTTGAAGCACCTATTATAGGCTTTTAGCCATAGCAGCAAGGAGGTGAACTATTTGATAAAATGCTTTGGAAAACACGTATGAAAAATGTGGTAGCATAGACAAGGCAGCGAACTGTTTGAAAAAATGCCTCAAAGAAATGTGGTCTCATGGTGATGGAATGCCATGATGAATACCATGACAAGCAAATTGCTATGGATTGTCATGGCATTCCACCACCATTGAGACCACATTTCTTTGAGGCTTTTATTCAAAGCAGTTCGCTGCTATGCTATATTAAATTATGCTTTGATATATTTTTTCCAAGCATCCATAGCTTGTTTGGAAGCACCTATTTTAGGATTTTAGCCATAGCAGCAAGGAGGTGAACTATTTGATAAAATTCTTTTGGTAAACACATATGAAAAATGTGGTAGCATAGACAAGGCGAAGGCTGTTTGAAAAAATGCCTCAAAGAAATGTGGTCTCATGGTGATGGAATGCCATGGCGAATGCCATGACAAGAAAATGCTATGGATTTTCATGGCATTTCACCACCATTGAGACCACATTTCTTTGAGGCTTTTATTCAAACAGTTTGTTGCCTTGTCTATGCTATTGCTTATTATTATGCTTTGATAGATTTTTTCCAAGCATCCATAGCTTGTTTGGAAGCACCTATTTTAAGCTTTTAGCCATAGTAGCAAGGAGGTGAACTATTTGATAAAATGCTTTGGTAAACATGTATGAAAAATGTGGTAGCATAGATAAAGCGTGAACTGTTTGAAAAAATGCCTCAAAGAAATGTGGTCTCATGGTGATGGAATTCCATGACGAATGCCATGACAAGTAAATTGCTATGGATTGTCATGGAATTCCACCACCATTAAGACCACATTTCTTTGAGGCTTTTATTCAAACAATTCGTTGCCTTGTCTATGCTATTGCTTATTAAATTATGCTTTGATAGATTCTTTCTAAGCATCCATAGCTTGTTTTGAAGCACCTATTTTAGGCTTTTAGCCATAGCAGCAAGGAGGTGAACTGTTTGATAAAATGCTTTGGTAAACATGTATGAAAAATGTGGTAGCATAGACAAGGCAGCGAACTGTTTGAAAAAATGCCTCAAAGAAATGTGGTCTCATGGTGATGGAATGCCATGACAATCCATAGCTTGTTTGAAAGCACCTGTTTTAGGCTTTTAGCCATAGCAGCAAGGCAATGAACTATTTGATAAAATTCTTTGATAGACATGTATGAAAAATGTGTTAGCATAGACAAGGCAATGAACTCTTTGAAAAAATGCCTCAAAGAAATGAGGTCTCATGGTGATGGAATGCCATGAAAATCAATTTTTTTTTATTTTCATGGCATTCCATCAATTTGATTTTCATGGCATTCCATCACCATGAGACCTCATTTCTTTGAGGCATTTTTTCAAAGAGTTCACTGCCTTGTCTATGATATTGATTACTATTATGCTTTTAATAGATTTTTTTGAAGCATCCATAGCTTGTTCGAAAGCACTTGTTTTAGGCTTTTAGCCATAGCAACAAGGCAGTGAACTATTTGACAAAATGCTTTGGTAGTCATGTATCAAAAATGTGGTAGTATAGACAAGGCAGTGAATTGTTTGAAAAAATGCCTCAAAGAAATGTGGTCTCATAGAATGCCATGACAAGCAAATGCAATTGGGAGATGCTCCTAGTTATTAGTTATGCAATATGAAGTAATTGCATAATTGCTTAGGTTGACTTTGTAAAAACTATACTGTAATTGAAATTTTGTCATCTATCAACATCTAGTTATTAGTTATGCAATGTGAAGCAATGCTTTGAGTTTGAAATATGTGCAATGCAATGTAATCAAAGATATGAATATAAACTACAAAAATCTATTTTTTACAATTTATTAGTTAAAATCTTTATTTTATTTTCTCTCTATATCTCTATGCTATGGAAATGCCTTTAAAACAATTTTATATCTCTATATCTCTTGTTCTACCTTTTTTTACCTTTTTTAAAATCTGATTTTTTTTATTTTTTTTTTTTTTTCTGATTTTTTCTAGACTTTTTCCCAAATTTTTCAAAAAATCTTATTCTTTTGGTTTGCCAATTTTTTCCCCAAAATATTTTTGCTACTATGGTATAAACACATATCTTTTTGTAATATCAAGGATACTTTTTGAAACTTCCATGCGTTGCTAATCTAAAAGGAAAAGTCTTTTGCCTAATCTGTATGCAGCCATGCTTTTGACATTGTCAAAAAGAGCAAATATGGACACCATCGATAAAAGAGATTTGTATTAACCAAATATCCATGTACACATACATCAATATAAGTCGATATAAGTATAAAATTTAGTTACAAAATAGCCATATAGGCTTACGCTCGAATGCCATATAGGCATACAATGTCAAATATATCCAATACAAGATATGTACAAAATTGCCATGTCTAGGCATACAACAAAGAGCGCTAGAATCAAAATTCATTTCTCTCCATGCTCTAGAAATAAATTCTTTCCCTTTGTTTGGCGATATGATGGTGATAAGTCTGTCACTCATTTCTGCTATGCTCGAGGAGTGCTCCTACTGCTCCTATAGTTTAGCTCCTAGTGAAGTCTTAACTGTTACAATAAGAAGTAAAGACATTAATATACAGAAATTACATTATAAGAAATGATATATTTAACAAAATAATCACTTACTGCCATCAAAATTCATTTCTCTCCATGCTCTGGAAATAAATTCTTTCCCTTTGTTTGGCGATATGATGGCGATAAGTCTGTCACTCATTTTTGCTATGCTCGAGGAGTGCTCCTACTGCTCCTCCTACAATTTAGCTCCTAGTGAAGTCTTAACTGTTACAATAAGAAGTAAAGACATTAATATACAAAAATTACATTATAAGAAATGATATATTTAACAAAATAATCACTTACTGACATTAATATTTGCATGTTGATGCTCAGGCGTGCTCAAGCCCTATATAAACCATCCAAATAGGAATTAAACTGTGAATCAATAATGGTTTGAATTTTCACTAGAACTAACATCTATAACAACAAATGTAAATATGAAACAATGATATCCATTTCCTTTGTAACATTTGGAGGTGTTCCCACAACCAACATATGAAAATAAAGAAACAAATTATTCAATCACAAAAAAGTCACAATAGCGAGATCCACGTCATGACTTATAATGTATGAGATCTAATGAACAAAATTTTGAGTACAAGTATTAAGATATATATTTCTAGTAGGCCTTTGTAGTTTGACAGGAAGACCAAGCATGATGGGGAGAAGAACACATACTCCATTGTGAAGGATGGGAAGACTTACAACCTTTCACCTCTCCTAGAAGAAGACAAGGAAAAGCATGAAGGGCCTAGTGTTTTGATGGTGGGTGAGAAGGAGTTCATGAAGACCTTGAACGAAGGAGGAGGAAGAGGATTCTTCTTGATTATGAAGCCAAAAAGTGAAACAGATCTTCCCACAAAGAAGAAGGAAGATGCACCAAATGAAGTCCAAGAGTTGTTGGAAATGTACAAGGACATAACGGTGAATGAATTACCTAGTTCCCTACCTCATTAGGGATATAAGCCACCATATTGATATGATTCTAGGGGCTACATTGCCCAATAAGGCTACATACAAGATGACAACTACTCAAAATGAGGAGATTGCAAGACAAGTGTAAGAGTTGATGGATAAAGGGATAGTGAGGAAGAGTTTGAGCCCATGTGTTGTTCCTACTATCCTAGCACCAAGGAAGGATGGGAATTGGATGCTTTGCACTGATTCAAGAGCCATTAATAGGATCGTACAATCAGATATAGGTTCTTGATGCCAAGAATGGAGGACCTCATGGATTGTCTATCAGGAGCATCTTACTTTTCCAAGATTGATCTAAAGAGTGGGTACCATCAGATAAGAATCAAAGATGGGTATGAATGGAAGACAACTTTTAAGACTAATGAAGGGCTCTATGATTGGTTGGTGATGCCCTTTGGGTTATCAAATGCCCCTAGTACATTTATGCGCCTTATGAATGAGGTATTGAGACCTTTCATTGGAAATTTTGTTGTAGTTTATTTAGATGACATCCTTGTGTTTAGCAAGTCTAAACATTTAAAGCACCTTGACATGGTACTAAGGAGGTTACAAGAGGAGAAGCTGCCGATTAACATGGAAAAGTGTGAATTCATGAAGGAAGAACTAGTCTACCTTGGTTTTTTCATCTCTAAGGGAAGTTTGAAGATGGATCCTTCAAAGGTGCATGCTATTCTTACTCAAGGCCAACACCAAAATCCATGGGAGATGTGAGAAGCTTCCATGGACTTGCAAGCTTTTATAGAAAGTTCATCAAGAATTTTAGCCAAATTTGTGCACCAATCTCGGACACCATCAAAGGAGGTAACAAAGGTAAGTTTTCTTGGACCAATGAGGCTGATAAAGGGTTTGAATATCTGAAAATGAGAGTAGCACAATAGCCTATAATTGTGCTCCCTAATTTTGATAAAGTTTTTACCATTGAGTGTGATGCTAGCAATCAAGCAATAGGGGCTATTTTGAGCCAAGAAAGCAGACCGGTTGCATTTTACAGTGAGAGGATAAATGAAGCAAAGAGGAAGTATTCTTCCTATGATTTGGAATTGTATGCTATGGTCCAAGCCCTCAAAAAGTGGAGGCACTACTTGTTACCTAAAGAATTTGTTGTTTATACTGATAATCATGCCTTGACTTTTTTGAATGCATAGGACAAACTCAGTCATAGGCACATGAAGTGGGTAGAGTCTTTGCAAGCCTATACTTTCACAATCAAGCATGGGCCAAGAAAATAAGGTGTCAGATGCTCTCAGTAGAAGGGCACTTGTAGTGCAAGAGAGCCAACTCCAAAGCATGGGGGTTGAAGCATTGAAGGATATGTATCATGAAGATTCAGATTTCAAGGAGGTATATAATGTTTGTGAGCAGCATTTGAATTCTTTTCATGGTGAATTCTCTGACTTTTTATTGCAGAATGGTTTTCTCTTCAAAGGAATCCAATTATGTGTGCATAAATGCTCAATTAGGGAGAATATCATGAAGGAGAAACATAGTGGGAGTCTCAGAGGTCACTTTGGCCTTGACAATACCTTAGAACAAGTTAGGAGATTTTACTATTGGCCAAAGTTGTAGGTGGATGTGAGAAGGTATGTGGAAGGCTGCACAATATGTCAAAGGGAAAAGGGAACTTCATCAAATGCAGGACTCTATCAACCACTACCCATTCCCAATAGGCCTAGGAGTGTGTAAGTATCGACTTTGTCTTGGGGTTGCCTAGAACCCAAAAAGGTTTTGATAGTATCTTTGTGGTAGTTGATAGATTTAGTAAGATGGCACATTTTCTTCCTTGCAAATGCACCAATGATGCATCTCATATAGCAGGTCTCTTCTTTAAGGAGGTTGTTAGGATACATGGATTGCCTTTAAGCATTGTTTTTGACAGGGATTCTAAATTCATTGGTCACTTTTGGAGGACCTTGTGGAAGAAACTCAAGACAAAAATTTGTCCTTTAGTTCAGCATACCATCCACAAACAAATGGACAAACTGAAGTGGTGAATAGATCATTGGGAAACCTCTTAATATGCCTTACCCAGGAGCATGGACAAGCATGGACAAGCTTGGGATCTTATTTTACCTTAGGCCAAATTTGCATATAATGACTCCATGAATAGGAGCATTGGTAGAAGCCCTTTTGAGGTAGTCTATGGAATGCACCCTAGAGGGGTCTATGAACTAAGAGATATACAAGGAGTTGCTAGGAGAAGTGCTCAAGGTGAGGACTTTGCTGTTACAATTAGGGATATTCATCAAGTGAAGGAAACCCTTCAAAAGAATGTTGAGAAGTATAAGGAAAAATGCAGATTTAAAGAAGAGGAATGTCCATTTCAAGGTTGGAGACTTGGTGATGGCACACTTGAAGAAGGAGAGACTTCCAAAAGGAAAGTATACCAAACTCATGATGAAGAAGATAGGACCTTGCAAGGTGGTCTACAAGTTTGGCCAAAATGTTTATGAAATAGAGCTACCTCCTGGGGTGGCAATCTCTCCTATCTTCAACATTTTTGACTTGTATCCTTTCAAAGCTTTTGTGATATGATTGAGTGCTTGGTTACTATCAAACTAATTATATGATTGATGTTACTAGATTTGGTTAAGGTGTATAAGACAGGTTTGGTGACTTTGATGGTTGGATGGGTGACTATTATGAAGCCTTTTGAGCAAATTGGTGATTAACCATAAGTTGATAATCAAGATTTTGTTGTAGGAGTTTGTAACCTATAAAGAGATTATTGCGGTCAAAATATGGTGAGTACAATGCTTGATAATGGACTGATAACAATGAGGTATGGTTTAATTGATTTGTTGCCTTGGTGAATAAATGAAAGGATGAATTATTCAAGTGTCAATAATTAGGTTTATGTTGTTTTTATGGTGGTTGAGAATGATGTGAATCTAATTGATTAAGTCAAAATTTTCTTTAATATGGTTTTTGCTTTGAATGAATCAATTGGAATACTGATTAGTGGAATGATGAATGATGGCCTATAGAATGTCTAAGAGAATTTGAGTAGATTTTGGTTGAATGAAAAGTAGATTTTTGATGAAATTATATTTGATATTCTCCTAATTCTATTTGGGATTGAAACCCCTTGAAGAAATGATGTTGATGGTGTTTGTTGGATGCTCTGCATCAAATGTACCCTGATGATTGAGTGTTTTGATATGATGCTTTGCATCACTAACTACCTTGTCTATGCTATTGCTTACTATTATGGTTTCATAATTTTTTTTCAAGCATCCATAGTTTGTCGTGGTGGTGCACCTTTGCTAGCACATGCCTCCATGTGAAGTAATTGCATCATGCTGCTTATATTGACTTTCTAAACAACTATATTGTACAGTTGAAATTTTGTCATCTATCAACATCTAGTTATTAGCTATGGAATTTGAAGTAATGCTTTGAGTTTGAATGATGTGTAATGCAATGTAACCAACAATATGAATATAAACTACACAAATCTATTAAGTAGAATTCATTAGTTAATTTCTCTTTATTCTATTACCTCTGTGCACGTTTGAGTGAATCCACTGGCACTAGGAGGTGTTTGCTTGAAACCACCAATATTAGCCTGTTCAACATCCAAAATCACATGTATTAAAATACCATTCGTAAAACAATGATATTAACATGTAATAAATTTATAATTGTTTACTAGTTACATACCCCACTGATAGGTGTACTGCAGAAATAAGTAGGTGGAGGACCGGTGTATCTAGTCTCAACACTGACCCTGCAATTTTATTAAAATAATAAAACTAAATTAGTTAATCATGCATTTCAGAATCAGAATTTAATAAATTAAATTCAATGAACATGCTGACTTTTACCTGACTATCAATGCCATAAGCACGATGTAAAATGTTAGCCATCCTCTCCATCCCCGTAGCAACATATAGATCATGTGTAGCAGCCTCCTAAGTGTCGGCGGGGTCATATGAACAAGTCGCCCCGCAAGATTGACACACATGAGTTCGAAGGCCACCACCTGAAGACTCCCCTGGATGGCACTGTACAATAGGGCTAGTATGATGGATGACACTCTGGGTCAAAGTGTTGATCGGTTGCAATGTCTCCATGTAAACAATCTCCTTCACAATGGCAGGCATAATAATGTGCTCACGAGGTGGCCTAGCGAGAGGTCATCTCCCTTGCTATGCAAGATCTGGCTATGCACTAGGCCTATCCTAAGCTGACCCCCCACCTCTCCCTTGGAACTCCCTCATATCAAAATAATTTGGGATTTGGTTCAATATAAACTCACTGTATAGTTTCTTAAGAAAATATTGGGGGACTTCATAATTATTGCACGGTGGGTAATCAAAGACCAAGTACCACCTATTATAAAAATGGTTCCTAATCTCTTGGTGGTGGAAACAATGAATAGGAAACCTCTTCTCATTGAGGCTAAGATTTTGATTTGTTCTAGGGTCAGTGAATAGAGAGCACAAATCACCTTTAGTAATTTTTAAATCTTTTACTTGTTTATATGATAGTTTATCTGCATAATATGCCTTAGTTGCCTGCCTCCTATCTTGCCATCCCATTATTTGTTGGGTTATTGAATCTACATTTTTTAACATCTCTTTCATTGAATTTGCTAGTGTCATTATTTCTGCGGTTGAAGCATTTGGATCACTCAACCTACTGATAATATCCTCAATTTTTTTTTGTTGTTTTCAATTTCACTCCTCAAATTTTGTTGAGTGCCAGGAGGGTGTTGAGTGATTGGTGGGGGAGGTTGATTTTGTTGAGGAGGATTTTCCTGTTCTTCTTGTTGAGGATTTTCAGGATTATTTTCATCTCCTACAAATTAAAAAAAAAATCAAATCTAACCTAAAACAAACAAAATCAACTTGAAATAAGAAATTCAAAACAAATAGCAAACAATACTCACCTCCTGCACCTCTTTGTTGTCATGGTGCCATCTTTGTGAATGAAAAGCAACTATTGTTGATGAATTTTGAAGAATGCCTTCTCCTAGAATGAGAGCGCAAAAATGAGGGTTTTTGGCTATAGGCAGTGCAAAAAACATAAAAGAGAAAATGAATAACTTTCACTTTTTTTTGTGCTTTTAAAATGAAATAACGTGAGCTCATTATAACGCACTCATGTTATGTCATTTCCAAACTTTTTTAAAAGTTGGCCACAAAAGTGTAACCCAAATTCATGCACCCGTCCATTATGCACTTCCTTTAGAGAACTTAACTTGGTCCTATTTCATCTTCACATGCTTCCTCCAATTAGAAAAGCTTCCCTTCTCTCTAGTGCAAACACTCTAACATTATTCACAGTCAACCGGTCAACACAGAAAATACTCTATTACATCCAAATTTCTATCTACTAAAGCTCCACCTCTAAAACTTTGGAATCTGATACAACATGAATAACTTTACTTTAGGCCCAAATCACATAACACAAGCCATTCAACTATGATATAATGAAAATCAAAACACTATTACAGTATAATACAATATATGAGTAGCGATCCACATAATACTTTCACAAACACTTCTAGACTACTTCCAACAATTGGAATAGATACAAGATTTGTATTTCAATCCCACACTTGAACATTATTCTCAAAAGCTCTAACATTACATGATCATGATAGTAATACTTTAGGTGATTTAAAAAGCTCAAGCATGATAGAAGAAATTAGATTTAATTCTCATTGATCTTCTAACATCACTCATTTGACATCAATGAGCTCCTTTGACATCAATAACAACATATGTTCAATAATCTCCCCCTTTTTCATTGATGGTAAACAACAAAATTTTGTTAGCACACCAACATAGTTCATCTGAAACAACCCCTATGTGATACAATCTGGAGTTCTCGAGCTTTTGAAAGATATAGCATTTTGGATTCCTTTTTCCCCCTTTGAAATCAATGGAAAAGGACAACATTTGAGAAAGATAGCAATTAGAATCCCTCCAGATTCATTCAATGGAAAAGGATAACATTTGAGAAAGATAGCAATTAGAATCCCTCCAGATTCATTCCTCTTTTCATTTTGAGCTTCTCTCTTCCCCTGTGTCATTTCATTTCTAACAATTATTTTGCAAGGCCACCAAGTATACTCGCGGTATGGAGTCAATACTCCCACTTTCCCTATACTTTCTCTTAATTCAGGAGGAGGGAGCAACAACTCCCAACTTCTACCAGAGATACTCAAAGGTCTCCTTAGGAGGAGTTTTTATGAAAATACTTGCTATTTGCTCCTTAGTCTCAACACACTCCAATTTCGCTTCTTTTTTTGTAACCTTCTCTCTTAGAAAATGATACTTAATTATAATATATTTTGTCCTTGAATGCATCATCAAATTCTTGGAAATATTTATAGCACTAGTATTATCACTGAGAATGGAAATAGGTTCATCAAGCTCTATTTTCATCTCTTTTAGGTTCTACTTTATCCATAATACTTGAGTGCAACATGAAGCTATTGCAATGCACTCTGCTTTTGTTGTAGATAAAGATATTGGATCTTGCTTTTTTCTTAGCTAGGATACAAGACTGACACCAAGAAAGAAAACTCCACCACTTGTGCTCTTTCGGTCATCTATGTTTCCTACCCAATTTTCATTTTTGTATGTAGTTAGTGTGAAGTTTTCACTCTTAGGATACTGCAAACCAAAATCTATTGTAGCCTTCTAATATCTAAATATTCTTTTTACATCCTTGACATGAGTTTCTTTAGGTTCTACCTGAAAACTAGCTACCATCCTTAATGCCTGTATTATCTTTGGTATGAATGTAGTTACATATAATAAGTTTTCAACCATTGATCTATACAAAGTATAATTTTTTGAAAAAGATTCATCATCCTTACTCAATTTACATCTAGTAACCATAGGTGTACTTATTGGTTTGCATTATTCCATTTTAAACTTGTGCAACATTTTTTATGTACTTGTTCTAAGAAATTAATATACCTTTTTTTGATTGAGAGATCCATAAAACAAGAAAGAAATACAACTCACCAAGCATTGATATTTCCAACTCATTCTACATTACATCTTGAAACCCTTTGCTCATAGCATCACTGCTACTACTAAAGATAATGTCATCAACATAAACAAAAATAACCAACAATTGATAACCTTCTGTTTTTATGTATAAGTTGTTATTTGTACTACCTCTCTTGAAACTTTGTTGTTGTAGATATTTATCCAACTTGAAATTTCATGCTCTAGGAGCTTAAATGAGTCCTTAAATAGATTTTTTTAGTTTGCACTAAAAATCTAGTTTATCTGAATAGTGGAAACCTTTCAATTGCTCATTGTAGACTTCCTCTTCTAATTCTCCATTTAGAAATGTATATTTGACATCCATTTGATATACCTTAAAATCCTTGAATACTGACAAGGCCAAAAACATTTTGATAGTTTCCAACCTTGCTAACAGAGAAAATGTATCTTCAAAATCAATTCCCTCAACTTGAGAATTTCCTTTGCATACAAGTCCGGCCTTGTTCTAGATCACTTTTCCATCTTCATTTAACTTATTTTTAAAGACCTATTTGGTACCAATGACATTTTTGTCTTTAGATCTTGAAACCAATTCACAAGTTTCATTTGTATTAATCTAAATCAATTCTTCCTCCATAGAATCTAACCAACCTTTCTCTTTGCTTTCCTCCGCATAGGAACTTGGTTTAATTTTTGGTAATAATGTAAAGTGTATTTGTTCATTTTCTTTCTCAATTCTTCTTTTCCTGGTCTAAAATCCATTGTCCTTATCTTCTATGATTTGATCTTCAAAATGGTTCCTCTGAACATACCTAGTTAGGGTCTTTATAATTATATTCTCTAAGTAATTTTTTGAGTCTTCATCATTGATACAAATTAGATCATCATTATCTTCTTCATCTGGAGTATCATTGTTCTATCAATACTCACATTGACACTTTCCACAATCATTTTCAATATTTTTTTATAACATCTATATGCCTTGCTTATCATAAAATAACCAAGAAAAATACCTTCATAAGATCTAGAATCAAAATTATCCAAAATTTCTTCATCCCTTGTAATGTAGTATTTGCTTCAAAATATTCTGAGATGTTTGACTGAAGTTGACCTTTCTTTCCATAGTTCATATGGTATTTTGGTAGTCTTTGGTTTGATTCGAGCTTTTTTCAAAATGTAAACTACTATTTGAACTGCTTCTCTCCAATACATATTTGATAAATTTGCTTGACTTAACATTGTTCTAGCCATCTCCTGTACGGTCTAATTCTTCCCCTTCACTACTTCATTTTGTTGTGGAGTTCTAGGAGTAGAAAGTTGTCTCTAGATCCTATGCAACTCACAAAATTCATTATACCTATTAGAAGTGAACTTTTCACCTCTTTTTGATCTTAGGAACTTGATTGTTCTTCTAGTTTCATTCTTAACCATAACTTTAAATGCTTTAAACTTCTCAAAAGATTTTGATTTTTCTTTAAAAAAAGTAATCCAATTCATTCTAGAATAATCATTAATAAGCATCATAAAATACATGTTAGTTTGAATGCTCTTTGTCCTCATTAGTTCACAGAGATCAGTATGAATCAACTCCAATGGCTTTGTTGTAGAATATTCCTTAGTAGGAAATCTAGTCCTTATTTGTTTTCCCTCATGACATGGTTTATAACTTGCAGATGGAGGCTTCTTGATCTTTGACATATCTCCTTTTGAATTGATTCTCACAAGATCATCAAAATTGATTTGTCCTAATATTCTGTGCTAGATCCAACTCTCTTCTCTTTGTATGACAAAGCAGTTTTGTCCATTTACCTCACTAAGATGACACACATCATTGTTAATCGTGCTTCCTTTTGCAACTAACTTGGTGGTACCAATATTTATGATTTCACAACCTTTAGTGTCACATTGTGACAAAGAAAACAAGTTAAAGTCATGCCCCAATGAAGGTACAGAGTATCGATGACCCCTTGAGAAATTTTTTGAATTTTGGCCAGGTGACAGAAAAATTTGGAAAGTGTCCCAATAAGTTAATTTAATGATCAGAAAGACAATGGCGTAGATGGTTTTGAATTCTACCATGTTTAGAGTAGCCAAAAGGGTGGTCAAAGTTGGTTAAAAGGGCCTCCAATAATAAAAGAGTTGAAAAATGTCATTTTGACTTTATAAATAGGTTGACAAAGGGGTAAAAGTTAATTCATTTTCACTATTCACCTTAGCAAATTTGAGAGTGTTGAGCAAAGAGGACTATAGCAGACATGGTGATTCCAGTGACCGAGCATTGTAGAGAGATAGTGTAGACCTACAGGTGGCCTGAGGGCTCAGATTCAGCAGTATGTACCCCTAACCCACTTTGTCATTTTATCGTTTTGCATGCAAAATTTAGGGTTTCAGAGTCTAACAATTGCGTTGTGCCACATATGTGTGCACGTAAGCCACATTTCCTTCGCGTTTGACACATTTGATGCATCGTGATGCAAGTGCCAAAGATTTATAGGATAGAGTCATGGATTGTGTCGCATTCTCAAGAAATCGTGACATGTTCACCAAAACGAGTCACAATTGATAGGCGAAATGACACATTCGCAATAGTGCGACACATTTGAGGTAAAAAATGATGCATATGCAAAAAGTCACGACTCAAAAGCCCTATTGCGATGCAAATGACAGCTAGAACAACACATTCGACGTATCACGATGCAATTGGAGTACATAACGACACAATTGCCTCCTTGTGATGCATTTTAAGTCAACGCGACACATTTGACTTTGATTTTGACCAAAGCTAATTTTGATGGGTTTCAAATTTTTAATGCTCTTGAGTGACACAAATGATAATGATGATTGTCTATAAGGTACTAATAGATTGTTTGATCATTCACAGAGACAACTAGTGCCCATCTATACTAGAGAGAGTAGGCCATCAAACTTCTGGTTCTGAGATCAATTGAGTCCATGAGAGCGACGATGGTTGATGCAGCTGGGTTTGTATTATGTTGCCTATATGCCTGTTATTCGGGCGAACAGGGGACTGTTGACTGCATTGCATGAGAGATGGCACTCTAAGACATACTCTTTCCATTGCCAACAGGAGAGGCTACCGTGACTTTGGAGGATGTCTACTGTATTTTACGTTTTCCAATTCAAGGAGAGTGGATCGTCTATGACCCTCAACATGGCTATCAGACCTTTACAACCTACTATCATGATCAGGGTGCAGAACTCAGCATCAAGGGATACGAGATTTGTTGGGAGTTTATGGTCAGTTTGATGCACTGCTAGTGACATTTATCGGTGGGATACTGATTCTTGATCTCCGTGGACACGAGTTTCCCATTGGTTGGGGTGATGTGCTAGTGGGCATGAGGTGAGACAAGACAATTTATGCTTGAGGGCCCTGTTTGTTAGGCATGCTCTACTATCAGCTTCACGAGGTGGCCTATAGGAGGGCACAGAGCATTAGGTGTGGCATGACACTTTTGATAATATGGGCATGGGAGCATGTGGCCATATTCTGACCTCCTATCCAGAGACCACAACTAGCCGAGAGGATGCCATATGCTTATTCCTATGCTGGTGCTCTATAACAGATGAGGGTGGGAGAGACAGGTTGGTGGCACCATCAAATTGATACCATGATTACATTCATTTGGAGGCCCTACAGAGACTATGAGCAGTGGGATGATGAGGATGATCACCTCAGATTATGTAGATAGTACCATTATTTGATTGGGAGGACAGTGTAGAGTCAACTCATCATAGAGATGTATCTGCCACAGTGTGTACTAAGACAGTTTGGAGAGTAGCAAGGTGTACTAGTAGGCACAATCGAGTATGCCAGATCTTCAAGGGTGGGAGCCTGGGGTCCACCTATTCCTGTACCATTTTGCATGCAGTAGATTGACGGTCTAGTGATGCAGTAGTGGGGATGGAGGGGTGGGATTGCAGATTGGGGATGACCGCTGATGATGACTTGTGGTGATAGGCACGTCGACCAGTGCCATTGATAGATCCAAATGGGCCAACACCAATTAACAGGAGATCAGTGATACCCCATGTGCCATGAGCTAGATGAGGGGGCAGAGATGGTGACAGAGATAGAGGCAAAGGGAGAGATGGAGGTAGGGATAGAGGTAGGGGTGGAGGGGGAGACAAAGATGACAAAGATGATGGGGCTGATGGAGGGGATGGCCAAAGATGGAGGAGAGATGGCAGGAGGCAAGGAAGGAGGGTGAGATAGCATGCAGCGAGAGGGGCATTGGATGCCATCCCAGAGGCAAGCGAGGAGGAGGAGAGAGATGAGGAGGATGTAGGTCACGAGCACATGGCTAAGGAGGAGGCCAGATAGGTTCAGGAGGTCAGGGAGGAGGTTCAACTAGAGGCCAAGATGGATGTTGATATGCCGTGAGAGGAGGGAGTCAGAGGAGAGGAGGATACAGGGGAGGATGATGAGGATGAGGCCATTGGTGAGGCTGAGAGACTGTTGAGATGGAGTATGGTGGAGGGAGAGGAGGAGGTACCATCCATCTAGGCATTACCCCATGACACGATGACAGACCAGAGGGTGGTAAAATTATAGAGGATACTGGATGAGAGTGCCACATAGGTCAGAGCACTACAGTCAGAGCTAAAGGTGGCTCAGGTAGAGTAGGATCAAGCAGTGATCCACCAATAGGAGGCAGCGCAGTGGTGTACAGAGTTTGCATGACTATGTACAGGACCATCTATAGATCTAGCTTAGGAGTTTGGCAGGATTAGCGTACGACTCAGGTGATACAGATAGTTGTATGAGTAGGCCGTGTCAGCTAAGATGAGAGATCCCTCTCTAACTAGGACATAGACAAGTAGTGGTAGCAGGTTGGGTAGTGGAAGTGGTAGTCGGACTAGTGCATGGTGCTCGACCTCTTTAGGGTATACTTCAAGTCATAGGTCCCATCATAGACACTCCTCCAGTCATAGGTCAAGAAACTCACATGGGTCATCGGGTTCAGGCCATAGATTAGTACCTGGTCCACCTCCAGTGACAAATCCTTCAGTTTCAAAGAGTCAGGTCATAGTGTCATCACAAATGTATATTACAGTGAAGATGATGCCATCAGTGTCAATTCCATTGGGTTCATAGACAGAGGCTACTATAGTTCCACCCCTATTACCTTAGTGCTAGGCATAGGTCCTTAGTCACCACACTCTTCGCCACAAGGGGATGAGGAGAGCATTTCTTAGGGACATGCTTATTACATTTGGTTTCATGTTTCATACTTTATGTTATGACACATTATGTATTGACTATCGAGCTTGCGAGCTCTATATTTTGGGATATCTCTTGACTTTATCCTATGGCATTATATTTTTTGAGATGATATTATATATATGATGCAGTTTTGATGCGGCCTACATGTGTGTTATGTGATATTATTTGATTTATGCACTATGATGTATGATGGATGATTTATGTATGATATGCATTTATGATGGATGATGGTATTTATTTATTTATTTATTTATATGTCCTGTAATGTATGTCCTATGATGGTTACTTATTTGAATGGATGCCATGTTTATGATTATGTTAATGCATGACTATGTATAATGTAATATGTAATAAAATATATATGATTTAATGCTATGGATGATGTATGTATGGACATAATGCAATGTCTATATGATTATGTATGCACTTATGTTTTTGTATGTCATAGGATATCATCAAGAGACAGATGATAGAAGATGACAAGAAAGAAGGAGATGCATGTTAGTTCCTAGACCAAATCCTTCAAAACTTTACCATAGGGTTTTTATATTTATTGCTCTTAATCATCATTGGGAAGATTGTTGTGATGGCCAATAAATACTATAATATGACATAAATCAAGGTGTGCAAGGTCATACCATCACATAAGAGAAGAAGTCATAGACAAGGATGATCATGACTCATACTAAGAGTGCAATTGCCCCAGTCTTTTTGTCATAATCAACCACAAGTAGAAAAAGACAAGAAGAACAAGTCATGAAACGTCATTGCTCCTCTAAATCTTGTCATCAGGACATCCTCGAGGAACTAGCAACATGACTACAAAAAAGAAAAGATGAGACAATCATCATAATACATTGCTACTTTTCTAAGTCCTATTGCCAGGACATCGTTAAAAAACTAGCAGCATGATGAAAAATAAAACCAACCATCATGATACGTCACTGCTTCTCTAAATCCTGATATTAGGACATTGCAGAGAAACTAGTAACATGATAGTTTGAAAAAGATAAGACAAGTCAATCATCATTAGACATCGCTTCTTTTCTAAATCCTATTGTCAGGACCTCGTTGAAAAACTAGTAACATGATGAAAAATCCAAAGACAAGATAAGACAATCATGATACGTTGCTACTTTTCTAAATCCTATTGTCAGGACCTCACTAAAAAACTAGTAACATGATGAGAAAGACAAATACAAGTTCCAAGTGTCTTAATGTCAAAATGTCAGGTTTGATGATGCCAAGATGCCAGTGTGTTAAGGTTTTGACAATGCCAAGATGATGAATGCCAAATATTTCCAAATTTAGGAAGGACACATCTTGAATAATGTTGATGTCAAGAGGATTGATCCCTAATGTCAAAAAGGTCCCTCAAATTTTCATATGACAATGATGATGCCTAGGAAGGACACATCCTAAGGCATATATGACATAGGTTGTTCTTTAGAAGGACATATCTGAAGAATACTGATGTTGAGAGGAGTGATCCTTAAATATCGAGAGGATCCCTCTAAAATATCGGATGACAATGATGATGCCTAGGAAGGACACATCCTAAGGCATGAATGAGAGAGATTGTTCTTCAGGACACATATGAAGAATACTAATGTGGAGAGGAGTGATCCTTAAATGTCAAGAGGATACCTCTAAAATGTCAAATGACAATGATGATGCCTAAGAAGGACACATCCTAAGGCATGGATGAGAGAGATTGTTCTTCAAAAGGACACATCTAAAGAATATTGATGTGGAGAGGAATGATCCTTAAATGTCAAGAGGATCCCTCAAAAATGTCGGATGAAAATGACTATGCCTAGGAAGGACACATCCTAAGGCATGGATGAGAGAGATTGTTCTTTAGAAGGACACATCTGACGAATACTGATGTGGAGAGAAGTGATCCTTAAATGTCAAGAGGATCCCTCAAAAATGTTGGATGACAATGACTATGCTTAGGAAGGACACATCCTAAGGCATGGATGAGAGAGATTGTTCTTCAGAAGGGCACATCTGAAGAATACTGATGTGGAGAGTGATCCTTAAATGTCAAGAGGATCCCTCAAAAATATTGGATGACAATGACGATTCCTAGGAAGGACACATCCTAAGGCATGAATGATAGAGGCTATTCTTCAAAAGGACACAACTAAAGAATACTGATGTGGAGAGGAGTGATCCTTAAATGTCAAGAGGATCCCTCTAAAATGTTGGATGACAATGATGATGCCTAGGAAGGACACATCCTAAGGCATGAATGAGAGAGATTGTTCTTCATAAGGACACATCTGAAGAATACTGATGTGGAGAGGAGTGATCCTTAAATGTCAAAAGGATCCCTCTAAAATGTTAGATGGCAATGGCGGTGCCTAGGAAGGACACATCCTAAGGCATGGATGAGAGAGATTGTTCTTTAGAAGGACACATCTGAAGAATACTGATGTGGAGAGGAGTGATCCTTAAATGTCAAGAGGATCCCTCAAAAATGTCAGATGACAATGACTATTCCTAGGAAGGACACATCCTAAGGCATGGATGAGAGAGATTGTTCTTCAGAAGGACACATATAAAAAATACTGATGTGGAGAGTAGTGATCCTTAAATGTCAAGAGGATCCCTCAAAAATATTGGATGACAATGACTATGCCTAGGAAGGACACATCCTAAGGCATGGATGAGAGAGATTGTTCTTTAGAAGGACACATATGAAGAATACTGATGTGGGGAGGAGTGATCCTTAAATGTCAAGAGGATCCCTCAAAAATTTCATATGACAATGATGATGCTTAGGAAGGACACATTCTAAGGCATGAATGATAGAGACTATTCTTTAGGACACATTTGAAAGATAACCAAGAGTTGAAAGTTTGGTCGATTGTGACAATTTGACCTATTTTGACCAAGTTTGACCTAAGTTTGGTTGAGTTTGACTTGAGTTGACCAAATGTCAATATTGACATGCTGGTGTGATTGTCATGTTTGAATAAATGATTGCCAAAATTTGGTTGCAGTAATTGGATTATTTTGAGATTACTTGTTTGACTTGAATACTTTTTGATGTGTGTGCCAATGTAATGTCATGAACCTTAATGGACTAACCTAGTGTGGCCTCAGGGGTTCATTGACATATGGCCTTGCCTACATCATACACTCAAAGATCTCGTAGTTCGACATGGCCAATGACTTTGTCTTGATGACCAAAGATTACATCATGATTTTATTTTGACAAACCTAAAAGGACTAACCTAATGTCTCGGGGACTCAAAAATGAGTCTTGCCTATGTAGCAAATGCGTAGAGACAATGTAGTTCGATGAATGACAAAGAACGATTGATTGACATGACAAACTTTCAATGGGAAATGACTTAGTTTTGCATTCTTGAGATAATTTGATGTTGTTGGGGTTCCTTCAGGACGTTTTTCAATTTTTAGGTCTTTTTTTCAGGACATTTTATGATGTTTTTGGCCTTTCTTTAGGATGTTTTATGATGTTTTTGTCTTTTTCTTAAAGACTTTTTATGATGTTTTTGTCTTTTTTGGGACTTTTGTAATTTTTTCAGGAGTTTTGTAATATTTTTGTCTTTTTTAAGGACTTTTTGCAATGTTTTTGTCTTTTTTTCAAGACTTTTGTAATGTTTGTCTTTTTTTAGGACTTTTTGTGATGTTTTTTGTCTTTTTTAGGACTTTTTATGATTACCTAGAACATGCATGATACCCATTGCAGTCATATGATAAAAAAATTGCCCCTAGTCAGGTCCAAGACTTAGCCAATTTTAAAGGATGTGAAAAGGAAATGCATGGGATACCCAATGGGCAGTATGCAAGACTTGATGTAAATCGTTTGTCAACCCTGAGAGGCAGGGTATGATGTCATAGAAATTGTTATGGTGGTGATGGAAGATGTGTTTCATCATAGGCCAAGACAAATAAAGTGATAATAGATGGTAGAGCAATGATTGACTACGCATGGCGCTTGTTTGCCAGGTTCTCACCATGGTACTTATCCAAAGCGCCTATTTGCCAGGTTTTCACTATTGGACGAATTATTTCTCTTTACTATTTTTGTCATTTTTTTGGTGCCCCCAAGACGCTTGTTTGCCAAGTTTTCATCAAGGCAACAATTTTTTTATCATTTTTCAATTTTTTTGTGTTTTAAGGTTTTTGACTCAACTTTTTGATGCTATGCATAAAAATTCCAAAGATGTAGACTATTGATAGGCTCTGTCAATTGTTCACCATTTGGAGTAGCCAACTGATATGCTTCAGAACTAAAGGAGGATATGATGATGTAAGGACCCAACCAGTTTGGTTCAAACTTTCCTAGCTTTTCTCTATCAGCCAGATTCTTAGGGTTCTGCATGAGGACTAAGTCACCAATGCCAAACTTCCTAACCATGAATTTCTTGTTGTAACTATGATAAAGATGATTCTAATATGCCTATAGATGGTTCAGGGAATTATGCCTTCTTTCCTCTAACATCTCCAGCTCGTATAGGTGCGACTGTCTATACTCTTTATCATCAGTTAGACCCTTCAAGGAGACTCGTAAGGAAGGAATTTCAACCTTTATGGGAAAGATGGCCCCACCTCCAAAGACTAGGATGAATGGAGTGGCTCCTATGGGTGTACGAATGCTGGTGTGGTAAGCCCATAGAGTAGGGTTGAGTTGAATATGCTAGTCACGACCAACGTCATTGACAATCTTTTTCAAAATTTTAACAATGGTTTTATTTGACGCCTCAGCTTTACCATTTCCTTGCAGGTAATATAGAGAGGAAAAATGATGTTGGATGTGAAATTTCTCATATAACTCATGAACATCTTGGTTCTTAAACAGATGTCCATTGTCAGTGATGATGGATTGCGGAAGACCATACCGGAAAATGATGTAGTTAAGAATGAATTTGGAGATTTGTTTGTCAGTTATGTATGTAAGGGGGATGGTTTCAATCCACTTCATAAAATACTCAATGGCGGTGATGAAAAGTTTGTGGCCATTTGACGAGGTAGGATAGATCTTTCCCATGAGGTTAAGTCCCCATTGTGTAAAAGGCCAAGGAGAAGTGATCGACCTAAGTTCTTGTGTTGGAGCATGAATCAAATCACTGTGAATCTGGCATTGGCAACAAGTCTTGACATATTCGAGTGCATCTTTCTCAATGGCTAGCCAATAGTACCCAAGTCTCATTATCTTCTTGGCTAGAGTAGGACCACTTGAATGAGACCCACATATACCCTCATGTACTTTGCATGAGGTTGTGTGTGCTTCGTTGGTGTCGAGACATCTAAGGAGGGTGTCATCAAAGCTATGACAGTAAAGGGTGTTGCTAACGATGGTATATTTTCTGGCTTTTTGGATAAACAACTTCCTCTGGTTATTGGATAGATTAGGGGGAAGGTTTGGGACTTAAGGTAGTCATGAATGTCTTACCAGGGAGAATCGAGACAAATAAGCTTGCAGACCATTTTTTATTCTGGAATGTCATAGGCAGGGACCAACAATTGTTCTATTAGGAATTCCAGCTAAGGCATATTGCTTGGAATTTGAGAAGAGAGCCTATTGTAGCCATGGAATCTGTCGCCTTATTCTGTGCTCTTGGATCTTGCTCAAAAGTCACCATGTGAAAATATGTCTGAAAGTTGTCAACCATTCATTTGTAGGGCATTAGTTTCTCATCCTTGGTGTCATAGTCATCGTTAACTTGGTTGATGACTAACTGAGAATCCCCATAGACATGTAGTGCTCTGATTTTCCATTTAGCGCCATTCTAAGTCCTATGACCAGTGCCTTGTATTCTACCACATTGTTTGTGCATGGAAAAGCTATGTGGAAAGATTTGGGAATGGAATCTCCTTGAGGGGTGATAAATAGTATTCCTGCCCCCGAGCCATGATTAGTATGTGATCCATCAAAGTAGAGTCTCCAAGGTGACTTAGGTTCCGTATGGAATATTGACTCATATGGGAAATCTACCACTAAAGGGTAATCACTTTGTATAGGTGTGTCTTCTAGTTGGTCTACTATGACTTGTCCCTTTATTTCCTTTCTTTCTACATATTGAAGGTCATTACCTATTTTTCTAGACGTCCTGTAAATGCTGCACGACTCAATAAATATTTGAGGGGGTCAATCTTTGCTACCAACTATGTCTCATGGCTCAACATATAATGTCTTAGTTTCTAGGCTGCAAAGACCATTGCTAGACAATCATGTTCAATGGATGTATAATTTAGTTCATACCTGACCAGTGTCTGACTCATATAATATATGGCCCTTTTTTTCTCATCATGGTTATTATGTGCTAGTAATCCCCCCAGTGCTGAAGTTGTTGCTAAGATGTATAGAATTAAAGGCTTTCCTTGAATGGGAGGCATAAGGACTGGTGGTGATAGTAGGTAGTCTTTTATTTTCTTAAAGGCCTCTTGACATTTATCTATCCACACAAAATGGATGCCTTTGCGTAGAAGATATTGGAATGGTTGACACTTGTCAACCAATTGTGCTATGAAGCATTGGATAGATTGCACCCTGCCTTGTAAGGTTCTGAGTTCATTGATTCCTCTAGGAGGAGGCATGTCCATGATGGATTTGAATTTGGTTGGATCGACTTCAATGCCTCTTCCAGAAACTATGTATCCCAAAATTCTGCCAGATGTTACGCCAAAGACGCATTTCTTAAGATTCAGTCAGACTTTATATTCTTCCAATCTTTTGAAAATTGTGTCTAACACCTTCAGATGATCTTTTCTTGTTACTGATTTAGCCAAAAGGTCATCCATATAATATTCCATTATCTTATGCATCATGTCATGAAATATTGTGTTCATAGCCCTCTAATATGTGGCACCTTAATTTTTAAGACCAAACGACATGACATTCCAGCAATATGTACCCCAAGGGCAAGTGAATGTTGTTTTATGTTGATCTTCGGGGGTCATACGAATCTGATTCTATCCTGAAAAAATGTCCATGAGGGACAACATCTTGTATCTTGCCGTGAGATCAACAATAATAGCTATATTTGGTAGTGAAAAATCATCTTTTGGACATGCCTAGTTTAAGTCTCTAAAATCTATGCAAACGTGGATCATCCCATTTGGATTTGTTACTGGCACTAGGTTAGATATCCATTGAGCATAATCAATAGACCGTATGAACCCAACATCTAGAAGTTTCTTCAACTTAACCTTGACTAATAGAGCAACCTAAGGATGCATTTTGCGTAGCTTCTATTTAACCGGTTTGGCATTTGGAAACAATGGTAGATGGTGTAGAACCAGTTCTGGGTCTAGTCCAGGCATGTCCACATAAGACCATGTGAAGTTGATTTTACGGTCAGGAAAGAATTTGTGAAATTCTGGTTTCTCTTCTTCAATCAAGGACGCCACAAGGAGGACCATTTTTGGATCTTCTGTGGTTGATATGTTGTCTTCTATTGTGTCCTCTATGAGCATAGCTGATTTATCTTGAGTTACGAGGAGAAAGTCCAATCCTCCATCTTTGGGCACCTCAAAGAGGTTTTCACCTACAGATATGTCCTTTGCTTTTACTTTTTTGTCATCAGAAGGTGCCTTTCAGTTTTCACCTAAAGACATTTCATTTTTTGCTTTATTCTTATTTTTAATTTTGTGACTGGAGGACAGAGCAGTCTCCTCGAAGTAAGCTGCACAATCTAGGTCAATGGTGAATTTGGCCTTGTGATCACCACTGGGTATGCCCTCACGTAATCCCATAAATTCTACGATGGCCTCGTCATTCTAAAAGGTATCTAGGACTAGCAGGCCTTGTTGGTCCCAATCAATTAATTGCGGATAGACTAGGGAAATGCCATCGTCAATGTTGGTGAATTGAGGGGAGGATGTAGAAATCATGCAGACATATTTAGATACATTGAAGATGAAGTTTCCATCATCTAATTCCACGTCAGACTCTATCCAATATTCCCCTTCACTTGTCTCATAGTCATTGTCAAAATAAGAGGTGAAGGACTCAAAGTCGTGGGTATCAATTTTATTTGTCAATTCAGATTGATTCAACTAATGGTTATGGCTTTCAGATGGTGGGGCTTGTATGTCATGGGGGAGGCAAATGGGACTGCCACTATTTGGTGCTTGATCGATTTTAAATGTTTGCTAAAAAAATTGTTCAAAGGTAAGCTCCCCAGTTTGAATGAACAAATCATCGAGGCAACAGTCACTTAAGGATCGTTGGGAGCCAAATTCCCACTGTTGGGAGTCAGTTTCAGTAAGGGATTCTTTGATAGTCTCGACACTTTCTGAAGCATGCACACACTCACTCAAAAGTCCATTGGTACGTCAGTCATCATTATTGGGCAATCCATACCCTAATCCAAGATACTTTGGTATTTTGAAAGATTCTATGGGCTCTCTTCATCCAGTTTTATGTCTGCCTAGGCCACTAGTTCCATCGTAGCCCTTAGTCTTCATGTCATATCCCTTGCCATATTTCTTAACTGGTAATGGGGGTAGGTCTGCCATTACTTTATAGAGCCATCCTATAATATCGACAATGTCTTCATTGCTCATTTCTCCCCATTTGATAAAAACCATTTTTGATGAAACTTTGAAAATTTCCTTGGGTTCCGTTCTAAAACATGGTCTACCATAGATCTTTGGTGACTTGGGTATTGTTGTGATGCTATAAGCCATATGCAATTTGAATTCTCCACAACCTATGTCTTAGATCTTGATAGTGGGCTCAGCCTTAGGAAGTGTGGAAGATGGTGGTGTGGTAGAAGATGTGGATAGAGTGGACGTGGATGATGATGCGAGTGTGGATGAGTTAATGTACTTGGATGTAGAAGACTTAGGAGTCTCTCGGTTGATGGGCACTCAATTTTCAGAAATACCCCTTAGGTTGGTACAATATTGAAAGGGGTCAGGGTCTCCATATATGGTGATTTTTGTGTCGTCAAATGGGAATTTCAAGCATTGGTGATATGTGGAGGGGACGACCTTTAAGGCATGAATCCATGGGCGACTAAGCAAGATATTATAAGGTAACTCTAGATCTAGGACATGGCAAGTTGTATCCACAATGACTGGTCCCACTCTGATAGGAAGAGAAATAGACTCTGATAGGAAGAGAAATAATGCCTCTAGAAGAACATTCCTCATCATCATATGCTTTTATGACTATGCTCTTTGTAGGGTCTACGCATGCATTAGAAAATCCTAGAGCCTTAACCAGTTTTAAGGAGCATTTGTTTAATCTTGCTTTTCCATCTACTAAAAATATTCTAACCTTATGCTTATGGATGAAATTTTCAATATGTAGTGCATCATTATGGTTGGTCTTAGGTGACGAAAAATCCTGATTATAAAAGGTGACGTGGTGAGGTGTAGTGAGGTATCCCACCATGGTCTCAAATTGGTTGACATCAATATCCTTAGGGATGGATCACTCTTGCAAGGTTTTATCTAGTATAGCCTTATGTGTGGGAGAAATGCGAAGCAACTCAAGTATGGAAATCTGTGCAAGGGTTTTACCTAATTGGTCGATAAGATTAAATTAACTCTTGGGTTACCATTTCTTTGCAGATGAGCTAGATTGTGGTTGTTGAGGAGATGGACCAGGTATGGTGATCTTAGGTTGCCTAGTAGGAGGCAAACTAGCTATGGTGATCTTGCCGCTTCGAGTAGTGGTGTTGCATTGAGGTGCTCTTTTGACTGTGATGGTATTGACACACTCATTATCAGTTCAGACATTGTTTATAGTAGGCTCAATAGAATAGTCATATTTGGCGCAGGCATACTTGGCTTGATTATTGTTTGTCTTAGGACTTGACATGGAGGCATTATTAGAACAATGGTCTTGCAATGGTTTCTTATGAATGGTATGGTCAAAATTTGATGGAAATTGTGGCCCACCCAATTCAATTACTTGGCTTTCAATAAAGTCTTGCAAAATATTTCTGAGTTGTCGACAAGATGATGTCTTATGTCCTTTAGCCTAGTGGCACTCATAGAAAGGATTATCATCCCACCATGATGGTTTAAACTACCCTGGGTCATATGGTTTAGGTTCTTCAAGTGTGATGATACCATTTTGGAGGAGTTTCTTAAGGACATCCTCAATTGGTTCTTCCAACGTTGAGTATGTTCGTCTTTTTGGGAATTGTCTTGTTTGGCAAAATTGTCCTTGATTTTGATTGTTTAGACCATTTTGGTTGTTTGGAGTGACATTGGTAGGGGGTGTTAGTATCGTTGTTGGTTTGTTTTGTGGTTGAACCCCTTTTAGAGCCAGTATAGGACCCATAGTGTTGACAACCTTGGCATTGACAACACCACATTGGTAACGCGTTTATTTTTTACCCAGTATTTATTTTTGTCAGTGGGGGGATTTACAGTTGTGTTTTTAGGACCATATTTTAGCTCTCTTTTTGTAATAAGAGCTTTCTCAATGTGGAGACCCTTTTCAACTAGGTCTATGAAGGTTGTGCAATAATGCACTTGCAATCCATATTTTAAGGAGCCTAGAAGTGTTTGAACAAACATGTCAACTTTTTCCTTTTCGGGTATGTTGATGTGACAACAACTAGCTAGACTTCTCCATTTTTGGAAGAATGGGATGAATGTTTCACTAGCATCCTCTTGTGTGAGATTACATAAGCTAGTAATAGAGGTGTCCATGTCAATGTTGTACGAGTAATTTTTTATGAATTTTCGTTTAAGTTCATCCCATGTTTGGATATCCTTTTGAGTGGAGAACCATTCAAGGGTAGGACCTACAAGACTTTTAGAAAAGAGTCTCATCAATTATGTTTGTTCATAAGTGTCATCCATACAATTGGTTGTGAATTCTTAGACATGTTCGATAAGATTTGTCTTTCCCTTGTATTGGTAAAATTAGGTGACACATATCCCGAAGGAAATGGCTGCATGTATAAGTTCATGTCAAAGGGATATATGGATAAATCATATGACACTTCTAATTTCTTGCCGGATACTTGAATGTTTTCTATGGTCTTCTCTAGACCTGTCAGCTTTTCTTACAAGGCATCAATTATAGGGTCAATTATGGCCCCATACATTGGATTGATTGGTACACCATGGTTCCCCATTTGTTGTGAGTGGATGTTGGTGTGTTGTTGAGGGATGTGTTGTTGTGACATGTATGGTGTGTTCTAGTTTGTGTGTTGGTACTGGAAGTTTAGATTGGGGACATGTTGGTGGGTATGAATATGGGATGAATATGTCGAAATGTGTCCCCCAACCATTTGGGTCGATATTTGGGGAATATGGTGACCATGAACATTTTGGTGTGTGAATGATGCCATAGGTTGTGTGTTTTGATTGCCTTGTCCAAATTGTTGGGATTGTACAAGGGGAATGTTTGTATTTTGTCCTTGGGAGGTGATGGCATTAAGTTGTGTTGACATGTTAACATTTTGTTGTGGTCCTTGAATAAAGATACGTCATTTACTTCCTCCCAAAGGATTAAGTGAGGTACCAATGGGGGGATTTGATGAGGATGCACTCATGGTACTAGATGTAGTTGTCAATGGAGAATTTGTATGGCTTGATGATGCCCCCATGGCACTTACCATAGTGGTAAAGAGAGGATTGGAATAACTTTCCCACATTCTTGAGGACCCAAACATGGCTCCAGCTGATTGTGACGATATTGTGGATATTGTGGGCAATGTGACGGATTGTGTTTCTCCAATGGATGTAGCATTGATTGAATTGGAGTTGTTTGGAATGTTGGAGGTAGCACTCATGGTAGTTGTGACATTTTGTGAGGTAGCATAAAAAAAGGTATTGCTTGTGGTGTTTGGAGGTTGACCACTATTGGACATGTTATGTGTGTTGTTGACGTTATAGTTAGGAGATGTCGTTCTCAACATATTAATGTTGAACCCATGGGGTAATTTAGCTCCTTGAATTAAAAGTATGGCCAAATATCTGTCTCTATCATATACTACCATTTGTTCTATGAAGTAGGATGCTTCTGGATCTTGTGCTACTACTTCTAGGTTTTCCTCAAGTATTTTTCCATATTCATGCTTACGTAAGAATGGTTCAAAGGGGTTGTTTGATGAGGATGGTATGGTGATGAGAGGTTGAGTATTTGTGTCACTAAATGGGTCATACGTGTGATTGGTGACATTGGAATTAGAGTCTTGTCCAGAGTTTTCCATTTGTCATTTCTTTCTTTGGAGTCTAGTTTCCATCATAAAAGGAAATTGCTCAAATGAGAGTGACGAGAATGACAACTAAATGCAAGGATGATGCTAGCCTATGTTTTTGGATTTTGTGATAAAAGGATGAAAATGCAAGACTATGTCTTTTTTTTTGGAGTTTTGGTAATAGGGGATGACAATGCAATAATGTTGTCTAAAGGAAATGATGAATGTAATATGAAGACTAGAATGACAAGTTATGACACTATTTTTTTTTTGGATTTTGGAATAAAAGATGACAATGCAAGGTAATGATGACGTTTGTCTAAGGAAATGATGAAGAAAAAATGACAAGGTTGTCAAGGGTGAAGTGGCAAATGAGGACTAAGATGAAAATGTTTGAATAAGGACTAAAATGATTAATGCAAAGTCTAGGTTCAAAATGAGGACTAGAGATGGACAATGCAAAGTCTAAGTTTAAAATGAGGACTAAGTTTGGACAATATTTGGAGAAAGGTTTTGCTTAACCACTCTATGCTTGACTTATGTTTCAATTTTAGAATATCAAATGACTTGCTAAGGGGACTAAGTGACAAGGTCAAAATGAAGAGTGAGCCTTCCTAGCTAGATTGTTGAGTTGGAGGTTCCCACAAAAAGGACAATGATTGAAATGAGGAATAATGACTATGTCCCAAGATAACCTAGCTTTGAAATAATGGTTTTACAAAGTGTGATGAGTTGGCCTAATCCAAATTTTTCCAAGATGAAGCCTAAGTACAAGTTTATGATAGGACTGACGATTATGACGCCTAGGGAATGCAACTAAAAAATTGGAAAGTTAATTTTATGGACAAGATGCAAGCTAGTGAATGCAAATGATGGGAATTTTGAGCAATTTCAGTTCTAGTTTCTGAAAGAGACTTTTTGAAAAAGATGTTTGATAGAAAGGTAAAGTGTTTGGACTTAGATTCTAGTTTGGGATAGTGTTTGGTTTTCTGTCAGGTGATTGCGTCATTACAGGTAGCAAATGCATTGCAGTGATCAAATACGACTCCAGAAATGGAAAATGCGGTTCAGTGTTACAAATGCGGCTTTACAGATATCAAATGCAATTCAGTTTGGAAGATGCGGTTTACAGATAGAAAATGCATCTCAAGATGGCAAATACGGTTTTTAGATTAGCAGATGCATTTGAATAGAGCAGATGTGTTGCAAAATTTTGCAAATATGGTGTGACAGAGCGATTGCGGTTTAACAAATGTGTTGTAGAATGTAAAAAGTCAAATGTCTGATGTTTGTGGTCAAAAACCTGAATTGTTTAAAGTTTGATAGTTTGTTTCCAGATGTTCGAGTGTTGTTTGTTTCATTTCAGTAACTAGCAAACACTTGGCAAGCATGATATTTTGAAAGTAATCAAACACAAAAGAGAACAAGTACAATCCTATGGTTAAGCCAGGACAATATTCACTAGATTCCACGTGGGTTTCTATAGCCGCATATCAATAGCATGTGAATTCAGAAGCTTGGATGCACAAACTCCCCCTTATAGTGCACTCTCTTCTTAGGCCAACCAAACTTCCAACCCCCATGAAACTCCCATGGTAGATTGATCACCTCTACTACAGACTGCGAAGATGTGGATGCCTTCACACTGACCAGGGCTACGCTAGCAAATAGAAGGGTTTTGGCTACTAAACAATGGTGTTTAATTCAGGACCCCCATTCGAGTGTCCATACATGGGGTACAAGATTAAACTCTGTTTAGGATGCACTCCATCCTGAAGAGGTTAAGCTCAACAGGGTGTTGGGGAGTACTACTTGGTCTATATGACACATCCAGACTCATAATCTTAGGTTTTCCCTTAAGATTCACATTTATATATCGGTCTGGGGTAGCTTGGATTTAGCTATGATGCTAGTTTGAGTCACCTAGAGGTGATGAAATCCCTTGGAAGACCCAATTTCTAGAGTCAATAATAATTTCACTTACACCCAGGATCGCATGACTACACAAGGGGAGAGGATACTTCAGTTATTGCATCAAGGTTATACAGGGACAAAGTGGGTCTAGCTTTTTGATCACCTAGTTTGCACAGGGTGAGAGCATATTTGCCTACCACTTTCAAACACAATTAGACAGAATTGAAAACATGTTCATTTTAAATGCACCAAAAGAAATGTTATCTATTCTAAAAAGAACAAGCACAATGTTTTGAAATGAATCTTGGACTCTTGAACCTACAAAAGATAAGTCAGGAGTTTTAGCAACTAGTCTTGGACCCAATAAATGTAACTGCCACACATTGCAAAAAAAGATTAGTAACACAAAAGACTCCTATGCTAGGTAGAATGTAGAAGAAAACCATAGTGCAGAAGAAAACCAGAATGTAAAACAATAGAAAACAAAAAAACCCAAATGCAAAATTTTTAACAAAAAATTTACCAAGCAAATGTGTCATAGCAGAGCCATTACATTGCGGTCTTGCATTCTGATATAACATGCAAATGTGGCTTGGTCTGTCAAATGTAGATTTCCCAACTGTGATTGCAGCTCAATAGAGTGAGTGTGGCGTTTGAGATGTCAAATGCATCATGACAAAGTGGATGTAGCTCAAAAAACTTTGAATGCATCATTCTGTACCTGTACCTACAAAAAAATAGAAAACCAAAAACCATATGGAAGAAACAAAAATAACAAGTCAAGTTCACTAATGTATCAATGGGTATTTTCCTAAGGTTAGATGAGTAGATTAGAGCATAAATATTAAAACCCAAAGAAACTATAGAGCACAATGAAAGCAAAGACAAGAAAGATTATACCAGATATTCCTTGAAGCTTCCATGATTCATCTCCATAGCACCTTCTAGCTCACAGTGATCGTGTAACTATTGCCCTCAGATTTGTATGTGTGTGAGCAATTGACTATGACTATGTCCTATGCACTTATTTTGAAGGATTTGATGACAAAATTCCTATGACAAATGACAAATGAATATGCCTATGAGTAAATAATGAAAGTAAGTAAGCAAAATGCAAAGTAAAATCTAAGCATAAATCTCTATAATAATGAAGTCATCCATAAAATGCAATTTTGGGTGAACAGACGAGATTGACAGCTAACAAAGTCTAAAATCAGTGGACGAGATTTCATGTGACAATCCCTAATTAGGGTTAGGGAAAAATTATTAAATGAGAGGTCAAGATGTCATTTGAGAAAATTGAATCGGCGGTCAAGAATAAATGTGATTATTAGTCAAAAAGATACAGATTTTCAAAAATCAAGAAGATAAAGACTGCTTGATTTGTAAGATTCAAAAAATCAAGAGGATAAGAGTTGAACTAAAAAGTAGATTTGAAAAGTGAAGAATTTGCTCAATTACTTGATTCTTGGAAGAAGATTACCATTTTGAATTAAATAAATTCAAAATATGGATTTTGTGTGACAGTAAATAATTGATTTTCAGATTATGTACTAAAATGAAGTGATAGTTAATAAAGTGAGATCATTTTAAATAATTTATTTATTTAAAATGAGAGAAATGTTAAATTAGGTAATTAAATAATTAAAGATAATTATTTAATTTAGAGGATTATGACCGATAATTAAATAAATTAATAAATTCATTTAATTATGAGAATTAGTGACATTAAATAAATTTTATAAAATTCATTTATTTAATAATCGAGAAGACATAAATGAATAAAGGTAATTAAATAAATCAAGAAATTTATTTAATTGTAAGAGGACGAAAGTGGTAAAATAGAGCTTGCATGCCTAGGCCATTTTTAAGTGTCTACATTTAGTACTAAACGAGAGCCTGTAGCCTTCATCAAAAATTTGATTTACACTCAAAAGATTATGATTCAATCCTTCTACGTACATAACATCATGAGTTTTTGTCTTCCCACCATCAAGACTCAAAATACCCTTATCAGTAATCTTAAGCAATTTAATTGTTACCAAGGGTTACAACTCCTCCATCAAACTTCTTGAAGTGCATGAACTTGCTCTTGTCTCTAGTCATATGACTTGAACATCCATTGTCAATCATCCATAGATTCTTCTCCTTTTGGGCATGTAATATAGTCTGAGCCACCATGGATTTCTCTGATCTCTTTTCCTTTGGTTTCTTCTTCCAAACTTTATTTGTTTCTCTATTCTGACATACTAACTTATTTCCTTGTGTTTGATATAGGACTCACAAAATTGCTTCTATAATTTTTAGAAATATGCCCAAAATTGTTGCATTTGTGACAAATAATATTGAAATTATACAAAGGTGCAAATATATTTCTACTAATAAAGTTATTTTTTCTTGTCAGATCCTTTCTAAAATTTATAACCTTATGACCAAAAAGATTGCAATTAAAATAATAACTAGAAAAAATGTTTGAACTTAGTTTTGTATCCTTGTCCTTTTGAAGCTTGTCTTCTAGATCTTTTATTCTATCTATGCACATGGATGAAACCATCATTCAACACCTTTCTTTCAATTATTACTGCAACTTGTTTAGATTTTGAACTTTCAAAGTCATTCTCTTTCAAATTCTCAACAACCAACTTTATGGGTTGCTCAGTCACCTTATTCTTTTGTATATCAGTAATTTAACCAATGTCAGTTTTGATATGTGGTGATCTCTGAATTTATATTATTTGATCCAAGATCTCAGTGTCTTTCCTAAATCTCAAATTTAGTTGATGGTTTACTTTTTCAAGATATTTCCTCAGCGACACAATCTGTGTTCATTATTTCCCACAATCCTTATCTCTTATTAGCAACCTTTCTATCAAAACTTCATCAATCCTCTTTGCTTCTTCCACTTGAATATTTAGGTCAATGGCCATATTCTTTGCCTTCTCAAAATTCTAAGATAATTTTTCTTTAGCTTTTACTTCTTCAATAATTATTTTCTTCAACCTTTTAACTTCCTTACCAACATAGAGCAATTCTTCCACAAGGTCTACTTCAACATCATAATAATTTTTAGACTTCATTTATGCATCTTCTTAAAAAAAAATCATATTCATGAAAAGAGTCCTTTATCCTTGATTGTTAGAAGTGGCTTGGTCATCATCATCAAATGAGTAGCCTTCCTCATTGATAAAGAAACTCTTATGATTTTTTTGAAACTTTTTCCCTTTTGAGAATGACTTCTTCTCATCATTGCTAGATTATTTGTACGTGTGCTTAGCTATGAAATGTCTTACTTCACCATAATTAAAAAATAGAAAACAAAATTACCTTTATACTTTTCAAAACCTCTCTATAAATTTTTGACAAAGTTTGCTTCCTTTAGATCTGATCCATCTTCTGAATTAGGATCATCTTGCTTCGTAGACACTTTTAATGTCATATCTTTCCTTATAAATTTGTCATTCTCAATTTTCATCTCATAGGTAGTGAGAATTCCATGTAACTCATACATAGTTAGGGTATTCAAATCTTTAGCTTTTCAATAGTAGAGACTTTTGAATCAAAATTTTGGTGAAGGGATCTGAGTACCTTCTTCACAATCATACTATAAGAGAGGGTGACCAACCACGTCAAGGCTCCAGGTCATGGAGAGCTGAGAGCAGAGGGCTACCCTAACTTACCTCACTCTAAAAGGATGAGGACCGAGAATGAAGAGCACTATGTAGTACTTTTGTCACTCTATAGATCCAAATTTTAGGTTTAGGCTAGGTGAGTTGGTTTTTGGAGTCGGTACTGCACCTCAAACAACTCTCTATCTAAGGATGATAGCGTGGTTCTAGGATGACAACATGACGCACTGGTGTCTCTTTGGTGTGTTGATGTCTGTACATCCAAAAAACACAAAGTATAATAAAAACTACCTAAAAACTTAATAACAACCTAGCTAGTTGATTTTGAAAAGAAAAAATAGAATAAGAAAGTACATAAAATAAAGATGGGGATGATAAAGAAAGTAGAGAAAAGCTAGGGTGATAATTATCTCATAGAAGTGCCAGTTCTCCAGCTAGCTCCATGCATGCATTCACCTACACACAAACAAGAAGGGGAAAATTGTTGGGGTTGTATAGGGGCTTGCCTCAGTTAGACCCATGTTTTGGTGTTTCCACCTCCATGGATATCCAAAAAGAAACAGAGTAGAATATGTGATAAAGAAAGGAAAGATAGCAATGAACAGTACAGAACAATACTATGCTACTTTATCAAATCACAAAGGAGAGGATCGAAGCGTTACCACCTCCACCCAAAAGCTCACTAGCCAATGGAGGGAGAATGCAAGGTATGGACTTGTCAAAGTCACCATAGCTACAACGGTGATGCTCCAAGCCCACAAATTCTATGGTTACTTTACACTTGTAATGTGGAGTTGATGGAGTGTCAATGTTGCTGTAATGCTCACAATGGAATGTTGGAATGTTGCTTAAGAGTGAAGAAGTGAAGAGATTTCAAGAAGAATGAAGTGAGTCAATGTGTAGGGGTCAATATGAATGATTGAATAATGTTTTTGAAGGTGGGATGAGAAGGAATAATCCATTTTTGTGTTAGTTGGTCAAAGAGGGACATTACAATTCGATCCCAATTAGGTGTGTAATGCCTCTCCCAACTTCAGATGTAGGAATCTGTTAGGGATGGCAACACACCACATAGACGTCCTCGACAAATATTCTCTCACCAACACACAAGAAAAATTCCAAGTGGATGGAAGGCATGCTGGTGATGTGGAATTTTTCCTTTGGATTTGATTTTCTAAGGTGAGGGTATGTGAAAGGGGAATTTGCTTAAGGGGTGCAAATTCACTCCTCTACATTTTCCCCCACTTTCATTTCTTCACCAAGGCCTCTGATAGAGTTGACAACCTCATCAACCTAGAGCAGGAATGTGGAAATTTTTTCCTCTTCCTTCATTTTCAAACTTTCATAATGACCTAAATGATTTTGAAGCTTTTCTTGTTTGACCTTGTCATCACCTTCATAGATGTTGTGTAACGTAGCCCATACTTCCTTCGATGTTCTACAATGCATGATATTTAAAAACTTAGAGTTAGATAATCCACATAGAATAGTAACTTTCTTTGGCATTATTCTCACAAGCCTTCTTTCCAACTTGATCTCTTTGGGTGACTTTCAAGGACCTCTTATCCATCCACAACTAATTGCTAAACCTCAAATCTTAGGGCCATCAATTATGATTCCATCCTTACTTTCCAAAAGGAATAAATGAATCCATCAAAGAGTGGTGTCTCATTTGAAGATAATCCTTCTTGATCCATTGAGTGTACCATCTTGAGTCTACCTCAAGTTGTTAAGTTTTTTCAAAGGAACTTAGCTCTGATATCAATTGAAGGGAACAAGATACACTAAGAGGGAGGGTGAATCAGTATATTTAAAACTATTTAAAACTCTTTTAATCCATCATGAATTACCATTAAAAACTTCTCCATACATTAATCTTAAATAATCAAAGTAGTAAGTATTAGTCAAGCAACACAAATGTACCATTCACACAATGAACACTAGATATACGTGGAAACTTGAAATGGGAAAAACCATGGTGAGAAGAGTTGCTTGGAGCTAATCCAAATTTAGCATCATAGAAACAATGAATTACTTACAATCATGAAGTAGGCACTAACCTACCAAAGACACTTGTTACACCCCAATTTTGTTTTACCAAGTTACTTTTAACTATTTAATAAAAATGCATTTTGATACTTGATGATGACATTATGTTATTTAACATTATGATGAGATTATATTAAATGGAATGGATTTCAATTTTGATAATTGTATGTTATTGAATCAAGATTATGATGATGACATGTTTAATAGCTTGACTATCTATTTAAATGACTTCTAAGTGAAATGCATGATTATTTTTCTTGCCCTCTAAAGGGAGAGGGAGAGTATTTCTAGAGAGAGGAATATAGGCTTCATAAAAAAATAGGTTATGTCAATTGAGTTTCATAAACACTCATGTAGTTCTACCCTAGTCCTATTGTTGAGTCAATTTGTATGTTATGTTAAAAATTGAGTTGTGTCGAATCAAGTTGTTAGGTTAAGTCTAGCCTAGACGAGTCTTGGTTAATATTTTTTGAAAAGGAAAAGATAATTTTTTTGTTGATCATTATTCATGATTTTTCTTTTGGGGTGAGGAGTGACGATTTTAGTAGAGGCAACTATCATTTGTGATTTTTCATACTATTTTTTAGAGAAAGGCAACAACAAAAACACCATGGCATGGAATACTCATTGCTGAGTTTAATTTAGAAGAAGGTAATGACTCCTTGGGATTATTCTTATGCTTTGGGAGTTTTTGAGAAAGGGTGACATGGAGTAAATAATTAGAGGATTTTTACATTCTGATTTTATTTTCTCATTTTTGTGAGAAGTGGCTGCAATAGAGTATACCGTTTTACATTAATCATTCCTCATTTTGAACTCTTGGAAAAAGATTAATGTTGGAAAAGAAAGTGAAAGTACTAGAAATATATATTTTGGGGAATTCCCATGCACGATCTTATTATCATAGATGACATGAAATCAATTTAAAATTTGCAATATAGTTTTAGATATTACCCTTAAGGTTTGAACAATGGGTTTAAACTTAGTTTTAAAATGTAGAAATTCATAAGAAAATTAGTTTACAAGCAATGAGATAAATTCTTGGAGTTGTTCGACTGAGCTTTGGGTAGAGATTTTTAAGTGCAAAAGTACAAAGATTTCAAAGGAATATTTAATATTCATTTTCTTTGTGAAACTCTTAGTTTGCAATTTATAATTTTTTAGATTTTAAAGAGGAAGATTAGTTTTCTTGTTGAAAAAATAACCAAGTTAAAACAAAGGAAAAATAGTTTAGTTTTGCAGTTGAAACCAAAAATTAAATTTTTTGTTTTCTATTTCGAAATGAGAAACAAATTAGAATGATATTTTTTTGTTATGTCAAATGATTGATTTATTTCATTTTCTCAATTCGAGATTATTATCAATTTTATATATAGACTTGGCTACCACCAATGATAAATGATGTTATGTGATTGCTTTAGAGAACATAACCTAGTCCTATCTCATCTTCACATGCTTCCTCTAGCTAGTGCATGCTTCTCCTCTTTGGTGCAAACATTCAAACTTTATTCACAATTAGTTAGTCAACACAGATAATACTCTATTACATCCAACTTTCCATCTACTAAAGCTCCACCTCTAAAACTTTGGAATCTAATATGTAACATGAGTAAATTTACTTTAGCTCCAAGTTGCGGGGCACAACATTCAACTGTGATAGAATGCAAAGAAAAAATCCATTACAATATAATACAATGTATGGATAACAATCCAAAAAATACTTTCACAAACACTTCCAGACTACTTCCAAAAATTGGAATAGATACAAGCACGATATTTCAAGTATACTACATACAATCTTCTTCACAGTGTAGATCATACTAGCATGTTGTTCTAAAAAGCCCTGACATGACATGATCATGATAGTAATTCCTAATTTCAAAAGCTCGGACATGATGGAAGTAATTACATTTAATTCTCACTGATATGTTGACATCAATCCTTTGACACCATTGAGATTCTTTGACATCAATGACAAGTATGATCAATATATGGGTCCCAAAAAATAAGGCCTGATGAGGTACTCATCTACAAACAATCTAATCTCTTGTAATTGGAGATAAAAGGAGAAAACCTCATGGGAAAACTCTTCTCTAAAAGAGAGAAAGGTGAATCTAGGATTGAAAATGCCTCCAAATCAATTTCCCAAAAAAAATAGGAACATGAAGAACATTGCACAAGAACGAAAAAGTTGTAGACAATTGTTGAATGCTAATTGTTATAGTACTAAAATGAAGAACCTCCTCTAAAATGGATGATGATCATATCAAGAATACAATAATATCCAGGAGTTCCCCCTGTGACACTACTTGAATCAAATGGAAAACAAATGAAATATTTGAAAATAAAAAATATAAATGACACAAGTACCAGTAGTCTAAGGAACATTGATCAAGTCAGAATGAAAGATCACTTCTAGAAACATGAATCCAAGAGTGTCCATATGTTAAATGTTCCATCTCACCAAAATGCATAGGTAACTAATTGTTGCATCCACCTAGTATATAGGAACAAGAACTAGATACATGGATCACACAAAAAATGAAACTAAGGAAGCATTAGCACCAATAGTAGAAACCCCCTAATAATGCAAAAAGGGAGAGGAAAAAAAAGTCCACTAAAACTGTGTCTCATGATCAAGAATTTGATGAAGGAGAACCAAGAATATATGAATGTGCACTTGAAAGAGTACTTAAAAATAAAAAGGGTGTGCAAACAAGACAAATATAGTGATAAGATTCACACCACTAGAAAGCATGCAAAAGTATATTTTCATTGATATGTCATTCACCAAATATTCAAATTGTATGCCCAAGTTATGTACAAAAGAAAAATATATATTTTAGGGCCAAAGGGGGTTTGGAGGGGGCCTTGCCTTGTGGGAATACCACCGATGTCATGTTGACATCAATGAAATATTCAAGGAATATTCCCTATACTAAAAAAATATATTCCTTGCCAAAAAATTGGCAATGAAATATTCCATGATCCTTGGTGGAATATGCTCAAAAAGACTGATAAAATATTCTCCATTCAAGTTGTTGGAAAGTGCAAAAAAAAGATAGCTAGAAATAATTCATACCACCAAAATGTTTTTGAAAATTTCCAGGAAAAAATATATAGTCATTGGACGGCCTGTTGTCTCCAACAGACTAAAGAGTATCACCTATGTCTAGCATTCAACACTATAAAGTGCTTATTTTATTTGAAAATTTCATATGTATGGCCTAATAGGGTTGTACAGTGGTCCCTAATAAAAAACTTTTCCCCAAAATCTCTTGATGGAGAAATTTGGCAAATTTATAGTCAAAATTTATCGAATTAGCCTCATGAATGCAACAATGAGGTCCTTTTCATGTCAAACTATACCAAAATATTGCTCAACTCTAAAAATTGTAAAAAAATAATGATTCCAAATTTGAAGCCTTATAACCATAGTTGAATTAAACCCTAAAAATTCAAGGAGTTTGTTGAATCCACACTTTATATATCTTCACAAAAATTACAAAAAATTAAATAGAAATAAACATAAATATCATGCATACTATCACATGATGATTTACGTGGGGAAAACTTTGGGAGAAAAATACCACTCTCCAAAACTGCCCAATATATTATTTAGAAATCACAAAGATTACAATATACTTGTAGAGCAAGCTTCTCATAGGAGTATCACCAACCAAAGATCCAGAGGCAACACAACTGCTATCAAAATCTCAAAATACATCACAATGCATAGCCATGATACAACACCCTCATATAATAGGGTTGCCTTCTAGGAAAAGTCAAGATAATAAAATATTGACCATTAGATTTGAGACCTAAAGATAAATGATCCATATTTACAATTATAAAATATACATAAAGTTTTCCTTTTGAGGGTGTTGCCCCCGAGCCCCCACCAGGGCGTGTGACCCCTAGACCCCTCATGGGGGGTACCCCCCTCCTCATGTTGGCGTATAAATAGTACCTTATGTAATTGCAACCTATTGAGACACATTTTATCAACATAAACAACAAATAAAAACACCTTCCACACAAGAGAGATGCAAGCAATAATATGCTATATCATCAATAAGAAAAACTTACAGATTGGATCTCAAGAGTCTTCAAGGAGATCAATAGATAATACAATGAGGGTGAGTTATTTATAGGATCAATCCTAAATGACAAAGGGATTAGATCATGAAAAGTATTGTCATCCTGTGTGATGACACATAATGATCTAATAAAACTTCACTCTAGTTAATAGAAAAAAGCACTCTTAAATTTAGCTTAAGTGCATGAAATGAATTAGCCTAATAATGAATTAAAGATTAATTAATTATTATCTAATGCATGATTACTCTAACATATCAATGCATAGCTATGGTTGCAAAAGATGTCATCATAGACAATGCACAAGTTTTTCTTTACGAAGTACCAAGTAGGTACCTGCAAAACCACAATAAGTAATTTAATAAATTAAATTACATAGTTGCTTGGGGAAAAAGTAGTTTTGTGACACCTATAGGTTTCTAGGTCTAAAACTTTAGTAAATCATTTTATAGTCAAATTAGTGAGTGTGTGGGTATTAAACTCATGGTTGGTACTAGGCAAAAACAACCTTGGTCCAAGATGGAGATCAATCAAAATATAATGCAAGGGACCTTTCGTTGGGTACTAGTGATGAGTATTGTGAGACCTTGCCTTTCTATGTTCATGTTGGGTCTATGTGTCTTTGATGTTTCTTGTCCAATTTTTTGTTCTTCTATGGTTACCTGGGTGTATGAGTGATGATTATACCTATCCATCAATGATGTTCACATGCTTGACTATTATGGTAACTAAATAATTCTATCTAATGGTTATCGTGATTTCTCTATGATAACTAAATGAGTTCCTTTGATTGATTATGCAAGAATATGTTGAATGAGATGTTCACTAATGATGAGTGAATAATTAAATAATTGCTAGTAGTGGTATTATGTATATCAAATGTATTAAGTTATAAGGGTTGTTGGGATAATTTCTTAGATATCCATATTTATTTATTATGGATGGTATTTGGCTTACTTATGGATGATATATTTTATGATTGATTATTTAGTTCCATATGATATTCTGATGAGATCATTTTTGAAATGATGAATTGTATATGTCATCTTATGGTTGCTAATTGATTTGTGATAATTGTTATAATGGAATTATTTTGGATATATATTGTACTAACACTTCTTGTTGAGTGTATAGGTGGATCATAATTCCAATGGATGATTGGGGGCATTTAGCCACTTTGTTCCTTTTAGTGTGATGTTGGACCTAGGCATGGATTCCTAGGCTCTACAAGCCATAATGTTAAAAAAGTGATTTTTAGTGCTATGTGATAATGTGATTTATGTTCTTGTGCGAGTTTTAACCTTGTGCTCTTTAAAGTGATTTTTAAGTGAATTTAGGAGGTCTAGATTGTATTTTTGTGTTTGGAAAATTGGTTTAGGTCTAAGGTACATAGATTATAAGTTTAATTTTTTATTTATAATATTTTAAAAGGTGTTAAGACCATCCCTTAAGCCCCAATTACAAAAGTGGTGAAAATGAGAGGGTAGTTGGGTGGTTGAGTTGGTTGTGGTTGGAAGTTACTTCTTCCTTCTATTTAAAACTCTTCTTTCATGGAGTGGAAGGGAGTTACTTGATCATTTTTACTTCTTGATATTTTTTAATCTTGATTTGAGTTCTTGAGGAGAGAGTGAGTAAGAGTGTGTTGGGAAGAGGAGGAGAGAAAGGTGAAGGCTTGAAGGAGGAGGATTCTCATCCACGGATTCATCATTAGTGCGATATTGTGATTTGAGGTAGGGTGTTTTTTCTTATTGATTATATGCAAATGTTGTATATGCTTGTACTAAGGGTTTTGTTGGGGTTTTATGCATATGCTATTTATTTTGTGTTGTGTGTTATTTCTTTATGCGTTTTATAGGGCAGTTGAACCCCTCTTACAAATAGGCTGATTTTGGTCCTCCATGTGCAAGGGGTTGAGTGGGTGCAACTCCCTCTAAGGGGAATTCTTTCAAGGAATGAGTACCCTTGTTCATTTAGGGATATGAGTATCCCATATATATTGATTTGTATTGGAGGGATAAGGTTGTGAATGCGGTTATGATGATTTTCATTGTGATGTATGGAGGCATGATGAGGAGATTTACATTTGTATATTGTGATTCATTTATTTCCCCTTAATAGGTAGAGCCCCTACTCCCCCTAGAAGTGGATTCCATATAGGATATCCATTGTGTTAGGATTGTGTTTGGGTTTATGTACTTGTTTACTACACGAGCCAATATGTGTATGTGTGTATCATGTGTGTAAGTGTAATCTTGTTTTATATTCTTGATGTGTGAGAAGTTACCCAAGTGGCTAAATGTTCCCCAAGCTTGAGGGCGAGTTGTCTCACAACCTTACACTTGGGTGGAGAGCCCATTGGATTTGTTTTTTTTTCCCTCTTTGTTGTTTATTTTAGGTTCATTAATAAAGATTGAAGCTTTTTTTTAGATTTGAACAAAGTTGATTAAAAAAACTCATATGTTATTTGGAAATGAAGGAATATGTTATTGTTTTATTATATTGTACTTTTGTGAAGCAAAATAAAATTTGAAACAAAGGAAAAGAATTGTTTACTTTATGTAGCATATTTGGATAAAAGAAACAATATTTTATCAATTGATGTAAATATAGTCTAAATTATAATATTGTAGTTTTACTATGTTCAAGATTGAAAGGAAAATTTATGCATTCATTGGTTATATCGCTTGTTTACAAAAATGTTAAATGATTTGTGTTAATTACTTGCCTTGCAAGAATTTCGTTTCACCAATTATTTGAGAATATAAAGTATAACTATTTTCACCTAATGCATGCATAAAGTGTTAGGCAACTTTGGTACATGACTTGGAAAATAGATTTTTCCATGTTAATTTTTTCATATAGTCTAATATAGTCATAATTTAAAAACATAAGGTGAAGGGTTTATAGTTAATCCTAAGAATAAAATGCAAAAATCATAGAGTTAAAATAAAAATAAAATATATATTCTTATTTGAAAATAATGTATCCATTTTTTGGGGGGGTAATGAAATAGTTTTTGCATAGGATGTTGTGTAATTTTCTAATACATGCATTTTTCAACAATGTTTAATTTTAGTAATATAAATTTTCTAAAGTTTATTCTAGGTTGTTTTTTATTTAGAAATAATCAATAATATGTTTTAAAAAATAATATCAAAAAATCAAATTAACCTGCTTGATTAATCAATTGTTGAGGTTACAACATTGCTACCCCTATGTTAAACAATAAATTGTTATAAAGTATTTTCAAATATCTATTCATAAAAACTAATAAACATGATATTAACATAAAAAGTAATATGTTTTTCAATTATTAATCTCAAAAAATCATATTAAAAAATTATATTAACCCAGATCACCAATTGTGATTTATTAAGAAAATATCGATATCTTGTTTTTCACAATAATAATTTGTCATAAAACAGTCATACATATTTGATCACATAGAATGATAGATAAAGAAGTAGAAGATAAAATTTAAAGGGTTTCTTTGAAACACATATTATTATGACATATCCAAAAATCAATCATCCCAATAAACCAATTAAAATTTGAAATTAAAATATTTTTTTTCTCTACTTTAAAACAAAAAACAAATTGACAAACAAATTTGGGAGTAGCCAAGAGAGATGCAATATGTTTCTTTCATATTCATCCTCTTGTTAACCTACAACATAAATTTTATAAAATGTTTGCACTTGCAAACAACAATCAAATGAAGAAATCAAGAAATAACATTTCATATGAAAACAATCTTCAAAGAGAAAATGAAAAATAGTTGAGGAGACTCATATTTAAGGTATTAAAAGTTAGCTTGAAATTAGTTTTTAGTTATTTACTAATTACCTAGTTAATTATTGTTTAGATATACTATTTTTCATACTTTTATTTATTCCCTTTTAATTTAATAATTCATCACTCTTTCTTAAAGGTTAATTCAAGAATACTTAAAATATGTTATAAATCATACATAAATACCGAGTCTTAATGTTCAAATTGAAATTGTAAAGTAATCTAGTCATGAGATTGATATAAGAGCTTGATGGCCAATTTTATTCATTTTTAAATTATCAAAAAATAAACAAATTAAAATTCAAAATTAGACTTGATTTAAAAATGTTTAAACATGTTTGATATAAAAGAAATATCAATAGTTGGGATGAGAATAAATTGTTCAAATTAAATATTAGAATTGGTTCAACTGTTGAATTTAACAAGTCATAGCCAGATATATAAAATGAAGTATGAGATATTATGATCACTATTTTGATGTTATTTTCTCAGGTTATGAAATTAAAAATTATACATAAACAATTAAATAATTAGACATATTTAGATTTAACATTATTCATATATTTAAATTTTAGAGAATTTTTATATGTCAAGAAAAAGACATTTGGATAGTGATTAATTGTTCAAATCAACATGATATATAAATTTATGGTTATTCAATTGCTTTGTTCCTTTAGTCTTGGTGATAGAGTGTTAGTTATACTCCATGTTATAATGTAAAATAACTTCATGAACATATATATTTCCTTTAATGTTTCTTTCTTTTAGACTAAATAGTTTTCCTTAGTTAGAGGTAATATTAAAGTTAACCCCAGACTAGTTTGTCACCATGTGTGAAGAATATGGTATTAAATACAATATTAGAAAAATGTTATGACTAGTTTGTCACCATGTGTGAAGAATTTGGTATTAAAAACAATATTAGAAAAATGTTATAAAAAATAGAGAACACATTTAATTCAACCATTTATCAACTATATAGTACATAACCCCCTATTAGAATCTGTATAGCATTACCCATTGAAATTTGAAAAGTAACATTTTCAAAAAGTGACTCAAGAATATAATGTGATATGGTCATGTGCTGAGAGGCTTCAAAGTTAAATATTCAATTTTTTGTGGATGAATCCAAACCTTTAGTATTAAGTTCTTAACCCTTTGCTAGGTTTAGGAATGTTAACACTATATTTCTTCATGGCCTCTTCTAAGGCTACAATCCTTTAATGAAGAAATTCTATGTCATGATTCTTTAGTCCACACAAAGTACATGTTACTCTAATTTTCTTATTTGTCATTTAAGAACTCTTACACAACTTAGAATGAGTGACTTGTATACCATATTTTTTCTTCTACTTGGAGGGATCTTCATTAGCTAAAGTTGATTCTATCATAGGTTTTGAAGACTTCTTTGATTTACCTTTAAATGTTTGTGCCATTAGATATTGAAATTTTTAAGAAGTGATTGAATGCATTGAGAGCAATATAGATTGTTTCCTTATGAATCCTTCATAAAAATTATGGAAAAGTAGGCATCTTAAATTATGAACCAAGAGCATCCATTGTAGAGTAAAAAGTAAAAGAAATGACGTAATGGCCTTGTAAATTTGATGTGATCAAGAAAACATATTCTTTATTTGATTTAGCTTTACCACAACCTTGAAGATGAGAAAATACAACTCTAAATTCAACCAATAAATATTTAATTAAAGGAAAGGGGTCTAGAGATAGGGTTATTAATTTATCATCCAACTAAAGGGAATGCAACTTATTTGCTATCCCAAATAAATCATATTAACTTATCCCACATTTATTTAGGTGAAGTACAAATTAAAAGATAAAAGTGAAGATCATTAGATACATGCAGGCTAGTGATTCCCTTCTAAGTTGCATAATTTATATATCTAATTTAATTAGATATATAAATTGCTTAATTTCCCTTCTAAGTTGCATTTATTGTTCACCTTAAATTTGATATAGACCCTTTGAATGAATGAGTTATACTTTAATCTTCCATTTGTGAAAGTTGTATGGATTTAAGAGACTAATTTTTCGATCCATATTGATACACAAAGAGGAACTATAAATTGTGTCTTACAAACTCACAAACTTGTTGATTATGCACTTCTCAACACAGGTACCACGTAGGTGCACTACCTCTCTTGAAAGACAATCTTCCACAATAAGATTTCAGAACACTATCCCAAGGTCTCTAATGTCAGGTCTTGACAATGCTTGGAATATATTAGCCAATTTATGTGATTTGCTGGAATCACAAGGCAGACTTATAGATGAGTTACATAGCATGGGAAGTTGGGTTTGCAAATGTAGTTTCAAAGTGTTGGAGATGAATGAACAGTGGCTGTCCACTCAAAACAATAAGCTGAAACTCATCAAGTTCATCTGATTTAGCTTCATGGTGATGCTTTGGATCCTACTCTAACCAAGGATTAAAAGAAATAGAAAAAGGAGAAGGGTTAAGAAAGTTGTTCTAATCCTAAGCTACGAATGAATAGTAACAATGGTGGCTACTACAGTAGAAAAACTCCCTAAACTGGGTTTTGCTTGGCCAAGAGGAACCTACAAACCAGTGCAATCTTCTAAGGACTGCAAATCTTTAGATTGCACATGCGATTGAACTAAGTTGCAACATTGAAATCAAGAAGCCTAGGCTAACTTTACACAGTAGTTTGTCATCAACAAATGCTAAAAGTATGGGCTGGAAGCTCATCAAATACTATAACAACAACACCATCATGACATCCATTCAAGAAACTAATACTAAAACTAACATGGAAGGTAGAACCATGCATACAAGATGAGAAAAATCAAAAAGAACATCCATAAAATCATGCAATGTTATCTTCTATTGCTGCAAATTCTTTTTACAATAGCTCTCCAACCCTTACAAATGAGGGGAAAGCCCCTATTTATAGTTTTCCAAAGCCCAAATGAATCGCTATGATTGAATTACATTGTGTGGCCTAGATTTGATTACATTAGGGTATCACCTACCCCCCATTATCCAACAATTTAAAATATATCATTTGTCCTTTTCCCTATTTTGTCACCTAGTGCCCAAGTGTTGTAGCAGTTTTGTCATTTAGTTGATTACCCTTTTCACTATAGCTAAACTTGCTGAAAGTTGCCTTTTCTTGATGGAATTGCATCATTCTTCATTGGATCAAACAAGCCCATCGACGATTAGCATCAATTGATTGGTTGCCCCTGATTTGGGTAGACAACTTCCTCATGCCTTCTTCAAGGCCACCCCCTTGCATTTTCATCATTTACTTCCTTGGCACAGGCCTTCTTCTAATGCCAACCCTATTGGTGGGTGCTAGGGGGAGAGGCAAACATGAAATGAATGGTGACATGAGCTATGCACTTTTCCTTGTTCAACTTTCTTAATGGGTCTCTTGATGGACCCGTAGTAGGCTCCTTGAATCATGCATACATGAAGTGCGGTAAGTGATTTCAAACACAAATCAAGACAAACATTAGTCAAATCCTGCAACTCCTTGTTAGATCCATCTATGCATCATTAAAAGATCATAATAGTCATATTTGGAGCTCATTTGGACCATAAACATTAATGCGGGCCCAAGGGGGTAAGCAGCAAATGAGGGACAACAAACCAGAAGGGAAGTTCCTAGATCTCACAAAACTTAGCAAAAACAAGCTTTTTCAATTATAGCGCATGGGAAAAGGGGAAGGAAGAGTGCCAAAACAAACTTCTTCAAGATTGGACTCATTTAAAAAAAGTGGAAGCTTGGAAGGGGAAAGCCGAAGGGTCACTGCCCTTTGAAATGGCAATGAGCACACGATGGCCCAGAAGGAAAGTCCCGGATGGCGACGGAGGGGCCGAGTTGCTGGGGGCTGATGGATGTTCAAAATGACCACGGAGGGATGGAGTCCCGGAAATGGCCATGGAGGGGCCGGGTTCCAAAGGCCAAGTCACTGGGGGCCGACGGATGTTCAAAATGACCAAGGAGGGACGAAGTCTCAAAAATGGCCATGGAGGGGCTAGGTTCTAGAGGTCAGGTCGCTGGGGGCTGGCAGATGTTCAAAACGACCATAGAGGGATGGAGTCTCAGGAATGGCCACGGAGAGGCTGAGTTCTAAAGGCCAGGTTGCCGAGGGTCGACAAATGTTCAAAATAGCCACAGAGGGGCCGGGTTCTGGAGGCCGGGTCGCCAGGGGCTGGAAGATGTTCAAAATGGCAAAGGAGGGACAAAGTCCTAGAAATGGCCATAGAGGGGTTGGGTTTCAGAGGCTGGGTTGCTGGGGACTGATGGATGTTCAAAACGACCACAGAGGGACGAAGTCTGGAAAACGGCCACAAAGGGGCCAGGTTCTGGAGGCCAGGTTTTTGGGGGCTGGTGGATGTTCAAAATGGCCATGGAGGGACGAAGTCTTGAAAATGGCCACGAAGGGGCTAGGTTCTGGAGGCCAGGTCGCCAGGGGCCAACAGATGTTCAAAATGGCCACAGAGGGGCCAGGTCCTGAATGAAATTTTTGCAACTTCCCAAAACTTAACAAAACCTTGGTAGTTCACTTAGGAACCACTAAAACATCCCAAATCCATAGGAAACTTGTCCCCAAAGTAAAAAATGAAGGAAAAAGCGAATCAAGTGAGTAGGGAAATCTGACCAAGGAAATCCAGTAGGGCAGACCCGGAGGACCCGAAGGACATAGAAAATTTGTGAAGTGAAACATGGTTGACTTGAAATGATACTATGAGGTTTGCTGACCATTTTAGATGCCAAAATTAGGGGCACACAAAACAAGGCAATGACATAAAATGACCTGACAACGCAACAAGAAGAGAGGTCCCTGTTCCAAATGAAGCGTGTGTGCAAAACATGCACAACAAAACTTTGATTATTTCTACTAAAGAAGACCCTTGCCAAGAAAAATAAAAAAAATTTGAAAACTAGTTGTTTACAGTTTTAGTAACTTTGAGAGCATAAATCAAGTATTTATAATGTACAACGATTTTTACAAAAAAATATAAATATAGGCTAGTCAAGGTTATTAAATTATGTGAAAAACCAAATTAATATTCACTTGGAGAACTTGGAAAAAAAGTAAAATTATAGTATAGGAACAAAAAACACAATCCAAAATTCTATAGTTTTTGTAGAGATTCTTTGGTATCCTAAAATTTGAAATAGGAAAAGAACTATAAAAATTACAATGGAGTTTGGAAGTTTACAACAAGTCCTACACTATTGCAAAAAAAGTTTGAAAGTAAACAGTAGGAAAAACACTACAAGCTTTTGTTGTCTTGAAGTCTAAGATAGTTCAAACTTTAGAGTCCACTTCCAAGTCAAATTTTGGAGTGTAGATGTAGGTCAAAATTAAAAAATAGATTGTAGTTCAAACTTTAGAGCCAATTTACAACTTAGAATTTGGATCTAAATATAGATTTATAATTTTGAGTTGATAATATATATTTAGAATTTATATTTAGATTGTAGAAAATAACTATTATCAATGATGCAAGTATAACAAAAATTAGTTGCAAAACAAATGAATGGTTGAGTTGAAAAATGTGTCAAAAATATAGTGGCAATAAAAAGCAAGGTTTTTAAGGTGCAAAACTAGTTGAAACCCTAGTGACACCATACAACAAAGAAAAATGATGCATAAAATATATATTTTTTTTTGAAAAGTGATGAATAAACCTTGGAAAAAAAATCTAAGTGGATATATAGATTTTGAAGCACAAACCTTCCTTAAACCTTAGGTAGTGGTAAAAGGCTTATTTTTAGTAAAAAAAAATCATTCAAAATTGATGCAGGAGCATCCCTGGTTGTAAAGCAATCTTATATCAACCAAAAATAGTTCTTTTCTTGCATTGATTCAGTAGCAGTTTTGGTAGTTCATTTCACATTTCACCACATTATTGTTTCTCAACTCACAGAGTAGGATGTAGCATCTACACATCAAAATCTATCACATATCCAGATTTCACACCAATTGTAGTTGTTTGTCAAAATTTATCGCTCTCAAAATTTCATTGTGTTACAATTCAAATTATTTGGGGGTGACCTAGTCCAAATTTCTTAGTGTAGACCTATTCCAAATCATGCAAAGCTTCATTGGACATCATACAATCATCTTGGATTCATTGAGACCTATCTTGAAGATTCATAAGTTAATTCATTTTGTGTGGAGCTAATTATTCATATCTTGAGGTTGACATTCGTGTATATGATAATTCATCAGGTTACTAACCCTTGTGGCCAATGCAGACCTATATTGGAGCTTGAGAAGCATATTTATAGGAATTATAATTCATTGTAGATTATTAGTAAATCAGTTCCAAATTAGAAGTTTTAGATGTTGGCCCCACGGTTGTCGTTGCACCAAAAGGTCGACATGTTAATGCTCGATACAATCACCAAAGTTAATGGATCCATGGGAGGTGGTTAGTCCATGCCACGAATCCTAAGGGGAGCGTTGACCATTTGCCAACAATCTCACTAAGGGGATTCAAACCTGACACCTTTGGCTTTGATACCAATTGTTGGCCCCACAGTTGTCATTGCACTAAAAGGTCAACCTATTAATGCCTAATATAACTACCAGAGTTAACAGATCCATGGGAGGTGATTAGTCCATGTCACAAATCCCAAGGGGAGCACTGACCATTTGCCAACATTAGATTCTTTACATTTTTCATATAGACCCTTTGGGGGCATGTAATAAGGAATGTTGGCTAGTTGTATGTTGAATACCCTTGTGGTATGCCTATGAGCCCTAATATTCACCCATGAGGCCCATGTTGCATATAATATTATCAATTCAATGATATTTCATCTTTGTGTAAATCTATTTATGGTGTTATTTTTGCTGTGTTGACTTATTACTACATAGTTTAGACTATTCCTTTTGGAATCCTTCTATTGTGACTACACCAAGTGGTATCAGAGTGAGTCTTCGATTCCTAAAGGAATTCCTTGAGGTGAAAAAATTACCAACCTAAGGAAGACTACATCTGTTTTCAACCCATTGCCAATTGTGAGGTAGTTGAACCCCTTGTAGCCAAATTTCCAAATTGAGGAAATTGCATTGATTCAAGGTGAGATATGCCACTAAGGAGAGCACCTTCTACGATGAATGTTGCTGGAAGAATGGATGAAATGTTGGAAATGATGTGCAAGATGTGAGTTAGGTTAGATGTTGTTGAAGAAGATCAAAGGTGAGGCCTAAACCCTAGGAAAAATGATGAAAGTGATGATGAAGTAGAACATGTGAATCAAATTGTAGAAACCATAGAAGAAGAAGATAATGAATTAGATTAAGTGAAGATGTTGAAGGGGATTTCAAATATTGGCAAGTGACCTAGAGTTGAAATTCAAAATTACGAGGGAAATTTGAACCCGGGAGAATTGATTGATTAGATCAATGAGATGGAACAATACTTTGAATATGAAGAAATTGAAGACCCAAAGAGAGTTAGATTTGTGAAAAAAAAATTGAAAGTTCATGCTGCATTATGATGGAAAGAAGTTCAATTAGATTGAAATAGAAGAGGTAAAGAAAGAATCATCAAATGGGATAGAATGGTGAAAAAATTGAAGAATCAATTCATACTAGTAGATTATGAATTGGAATTGGTGAAAGGATTGTAGAACTTGAGACAAAAAGAAATATCTGTGGAGTATACCAAAGAGTTCTACAAGATGATAATCAAAACCGGTCATATGAAGCAAGCAAAGAGAAGGTTGCAAGATACATCAATGAAATGAGAAAAAACATTTAAGAAGAATTGAGCCTGGTAAAGATGACATCTATTGAAGAAGCATAGCAATTTGCATTGAAAGTAGAAGAGAAGCTAAACAATAAGTTTGAACAAAGGAAAATAAGTGCAAGAGGAATATTTCAAAAGAGTGGACCCTAGTTTGGAGAAAGAAGACCCTATGTGGAAAAGAACAAAGATGTGAAACCCTACCAAAGTGAAGAAAAGTCCAAGCTAGATCATACCATAGAGGGAGAGAAGATAGAAATTTCTACCATAGTAACAAAGGAGGCCATAATTCTTATCATAGTGATGGATTCCAGAAAGATGAAGGAGGATTTGAGAGAAGACTATTTAGAGGAACTCATTTCAAGTGTGGAGGTGAAGGACATAGAGCATTCAAGTGTCATCAAGGGAATACCAAAAGAGAAACCTATGTGGATGAGGAGCATGTTGGATCCACTAATTCAATTGGAAAATCTGAGAAAGGTGAATCATTGGTGATGAGGAGAGCTTTAATGCATGGAGAAGTGATTGAAGAACTACCATAAAGGAAAAGTCTATTCAAAACTAGATGTAAGTCTGGAGGAAAGATATGTAAAGTTATCATTGATAGTGGTAGTACTGATACTCTAGTTTTAGAGGATATGGTAACCCAATTGAATTTGAAGAGACTAAAACATCTAAACCCCTATAGGATAGCATGGATTCAAGATGAGCATAAGATATTGGTGAATGAACAATGTTTGGTGAAATTTCATATTGGATCATATAGGGATGAAGTATTGTGTTATATTATGCCTATGGATGCATGCCATTTACTATTAGGGAGACCATGGAAATATGATAAGAAGAAAATTCATAGTGGAAGGAATTCCTATACTATGACATCTAATGGAAAGATAATTAAGTTGATACCCTTGGAGGAAGAGGAGAAGACTAAATTTTGTGGCATTGCCAAACTATGTTTGGTAGATGGAAGAAAATTTATTGATGGATTGAGGCATGATAACATGTGTTTTGCATCCCAAGAAAGGAGGTAGTTTGAAGACAACAAAGAGTGAATATCTACCACAAAAAGAAGTCACAAAATTGTTGACAGAGTATGAAGACATCATGTCAGAGAATGTACCAGACAGTTTATCACCAATCCGTATTATCAATCATCATATCTAGATCTCATATCAAGAGAATTTTTTCCAAATGAAGCAGCATATAGGATGACACTAACATATAATGCATAGTTGAATAAGTAGATTCAAGAGTTGTTGAGGAAAGGATTCATCAAAGAAAGTTTGAGCCCATGTGTGGTACTTGCTATACTTACACCAAAGAAAGATGGAGAGTGGAGAATGTGTAAAAATTCAAGAGAAATCAATAAGATCACTGTCAAGTATAGATTTCCATTGCCAAGGATGGATGACATTATGGACTATTTGAGAGGAGCAAAGTATTTCACAAATATTGATCTCAAGAGTGGATATCATCATATCAAGATTATAGAAGGAGATGAATAGAAGACTACATTTAAGACTAATGAAGGATTGCATGATTGGTTAGTGATGCCTTTTGGATTGACCAATGTGCTGAGCACTTTCATGAGAATGATGAATGAGGTATTGGAGAAATTCTTGGGTAAGTTTGTCATTGTTTACTTGGATGATATTCTGATTTTCAGTAAGACTAGAGAAGAAAATTTGTGGCACATCCGACAAGTATTACAGAGGTTGAGAGAAGAGAAATTATTGATTTATGTCAAGAAGTGTAGTTTCATGAAGAAAAATTTGGTGTACCTTGGATTTTTTATTTTTGTTGAAGGATTGACGATGCATCCGAAGAAAGTGAAAGCGATTTTGGAGTGGCCTACACTAGTAAATATTGGAGAAGTAAGATCATTTCATGGATTAGCTAGTGTCTATCAAAATTTTATCAGAATTTTAAGTAGGGTTTGTAACCCCATAATAGAGACAATGAGTGAAGACAAGAAGGATTTCAAGTGGACATCCAGAGTACAAAGGAGTTTTGAGTTGTTGAAGTAAAAGGTGACAAAGTAGCTAGTATTAGCATTACCGAATTTTGACAAAGTATTTCAAGTTGATTGTGATGCAAGTGGGAATACAATTGGAGTAGTATTGAGTCAAGAAGGAAGACTTGTAGCTTATTTCAGTGAGAAGTTGAACAATTCTAGAAGAAGATAATTAGTTTATGATCAAGAATTCCATGCCATAGGGGTGATCCCACAATACTGGTTTACAATTTTTTGCCAAAGTGGACATTAAACTAATTTTTTCTAACTAAATCTTCACTTTCGAGCACCTATAGTGGTTAAACCGTGAGGAATTTGAAGATGATGCAAACTAGTGATTTGTGAAATTTTGTTTGTAGATTCTAAATATTATTTTTTCAAAATTTTTGGACTCAGATTGCACTTCTTTTTCCATCTCCTTCAAAAACTATATTTTTTTAGTAAACACCATTTTTAAGGAGTGATGCTCACCGTATAACACATAAATTTTTTTCCATGAAGGATAAAATTATAATATTTTCGAATTTAGATTTGTAACTATGATATCTAGTGCTTCTAATTGGTTTCATAGTGTTTTATTGAATATTTTTCCTCAAACTTTTTTTTAAATGTATCGATATATATATATATATATTTGGATCAAGGACTTCAATATCTAGTGCAATCATATTTTTAAATTTTTTTTTGATAATATTCTATTTTTCCACATGTGCAGAATAGAGACCCTGATTTTCGGTGAAAAACCTACATTCAGAAGAAATAAAAAATAAATATAATAATAAAATTAAATTTATTTAAAATTATACTTTTTGGGAAGCTTATAATAAAGACTACATACTTGCATAAAATAAATTTTAAATGAATTCATTTGATCCCCCAAAAGGTAAATCAAAAGTGGTTTTTTATCAACATTTTGATAGGTGTAAAGGAGACTATGTTATAGGCATGGTTTAAAACTAGAGGGGTTCTATCCAAGGGGGTTTGATCTAAGATAGTTTGATCAAACCCTCCTCAATTGGAATGCTTTAAATGAATTTTTTTAAGGCTTAAATCATTATATTTTCTAAAAATATGTGATTTCAGTACAAAAATTAGAATCTCCTAGAATTTGTAAACCAACTTTGTGGGATGACCCATAGTTCAATCTTTGAAGAAGTGGAGATATTATTTGTTTCCTAAAGAATTTGTGTTGTATACAAATCATCAAGCTTTACAATATTTGAATAGTCAAGGGAAGCTAAATCAAAGACATATGAGGTGGGTCAAGTTCTTGTAGAGTTACACATTTGTGTTGAAGCATAGGAGTGGCAAGTCAAACAAAGTTGCATATGCATTGAGCAGAAGGAGGAATTTGTTGACATAGATGAGACTGCAAGCATTGGGATTTTAGGAGTTGAAGCATATGTATGAGGATAATGTAGATTTTGGTGAAGCATGGAGAGCATGTAAGGAACCAATAGTGATATACCAAAGCCAATGGTTGGACTATTTTATTCAAAAAAGCATGTTATTCAAAGTAAATCCGTTGTGTATACCAAGGAGTTCAATGAGGGAGAATTTGATTAAGGAAAAGCATAGTGGAGGCTTAGCAGGACGTTTTGGAGTGGAAAAGGCAATAGATTTAGTGAGTGAACATTATTTTTAGACACAGATATATAAGGGTGTAAGGAAGTATGTTCAAAGTTGCATAATTTGCCAAGTTACAAAAGGAAGTAGTCAGAATACTGGATTGTACAAACCTTTGAAAATACCAAAGAGACCTTGGGAGGATTTGAGCATGGATTTCATATTGGGATTACCAAGAACACATAGAGGTTATGATTCTATTATGGTTGTAGTAGATAGATTTTCTAAAATGACACATTTTATTCCTTGGAAGAAGATTAATGATGTTGTGCATGTTGCTAACTTATTTTTCAAAGAGATTATGAGATTGCATGGATTACCTAAGAGTATTGTTTCAAAATGAGACATCAAGTTCATTGGATATTTTTTGAGGATATTGTGGAAGAAAATGAAGATAGATTTGAAGTTTAGTTTAGCATACCACCCACAAATAGATGGAAAAATAGAGGTAGTAACCAAAGTTTGGGTAATTTGTTGAGATGTTTGACTAGAGATAAGGCAGGAAATTGGGATATAGTTATGCCATAGGCAGAGTTTGCATACAATAATTTAGTGAACTGGAGTGCATGGAAGACACCAGTTTAGATTGTTACCAGAGTAAGTCCTAGATGATTTGCAAAGTTAAGAGACATTAGTATGGAGAACAAAAGGAGTGCAGAGATAGAAGAGTTTGTAGATTTCATGGAGACATTGCATAATCAGGTCTAAAAGCATTTGGATGACATGAATGGTAAGTATAAGGAGAAGGCACATGAACATCAAAGATAAGGAATTTACTGTTGGAGATGAAGTGATGGTGCATTTGAGGAAGGAGATATTTCTAGTTGGTACATACAATAATTTGAAGATGAGGAAGTTTGGACCATGTAAGATACTTATGAAGTTTGATTCTGGAAATGAATATGAAGTAGAGTTACTAGAGACATTGGGTATATCACCTATTTTCAATGTTGTAGACATATATGAATTTCATGAAGGAAAATCAAGTGGTAGCAGTGATGAAGCAAATTTGAAGGAAAAGTTACCACATCAGGAACTAGAGGAGATTGAGCAGATTTTGGATACCAAAACTAGAATGAGTACTAGGAACAAGCAATACAAAGAATATCTCATGAAGTGAAAAGGCGGACCAATGGAGGATTCATCATGGATTTCTCAAGATGAGGTGGACATTCTTGGTTTTCCCTTGGCCTTGGAAAGTAAGGGACTTACTTTTCTTCCAACCCTGGGTGTGTGATGCAGGAGCATCCCTGGTTGTAAAGCAATCCTATATCAACCAAAAATAGTTCTTTTCTTGCATTGCATTTAGTAGTAGTTTCATTAGTTCATTCTAAATTTCACCACATTGTTGTTTCTTAGCTCACAAAGCAAGATATAGCATCTACACATAGACATCTATCACATATCCAAATTTCACACCATTTGCAATTTTCTGTTGAAAATTATCACTCAGAATTTCATTATGTTATCAGTCAGAGCATTTGGGGTCGACCTAGTCAGAATTTCTTAATGCAAACATATTTGGGATCATGCAAAGCTTAATTGGAAATCATACAAGTATCTTGGAATCATTGATACCTATCTTGAAGATTCTTAAGTTAATTCACTTCACATGGAGCTAATTCTTCATATTTTGAGGCCAACATTCATATATGATCATTCATTGTGCTACTAACCCTTGTGACCGATGCAAACCTATATTGGAGCTCAAGAAGCATATTTATAAGCATTGTAATTCATTATAGATTATCAGCAAATTAGTTCTAAATTAGATGTTTTAGATTCTTTACTTTTTTTGCATAGACCCTTTGGGGGCATGTAATAAGGCCTGTTGGCCAGTTGTATGTTGAATACCCTTGTGGTAGGCTTGCGAGCCTTGGATATTCTCCCATGAGTCCCATGTTGTATATAATATTATTAATTCAATGATATTTCATGTTCACATATCTATTTATGGTGTTATTTCTGCTATGTTGACTCATTGTTGCACAGTTCATATTGTTCCTTCTAGAATCCGCCTACCATGACTACACTAAATTTTTTCCAAATGGTTACAAAAAATTATAGATGTGGGCTTGAAAACCACTAAGAAATTTCATGAATGGGAAAAATATTAATTAAGTGCTACAAATTTCCTAGAAAAATGCACTTGGCCATTATAGAAGGGGTTTTAGAAAAGAATACAAATAAGTATGATTGTACAAAAACACTACCCAACCCAGCTCAACATTATAGGTGATAAGAGACTAGAAAGATTCCCATTTAAATTTGATAATATGTTGGTGAAGGAACCAAAAATTCTTCACTTGATTACAAAATAGTAGGCAGAGGGCTCCCAACTTGGAACAAAGATGTATAAAGTTGCAGCAAAGCTAAAATATATAAAAAAGGAACTAATGAAATGGAATAAGGAGAATTTAATAACATATATGAAACTAATAAATATGTGGAATAAATAATCCAAAACTTAAATAAAAAGGTTTTTCTAGGTTGCATGGACCAAGTACGATACAAGGTGGAGAAAAAAATAATAAAAAAAATATTTAGAGGTGCTAGCAAAAGAAGTCTTCTGGAGGCAAAAATAAAGGGAGATATGGCTAAAGGATGGTGATAGAAACTCTAAATTCTAACACAATGCAATGAAAATTTGAAAGAATTTGAAAAAATAAATAATTTTAATTTATCAAATGGAATGATAAATAAAGATTAAAAAAACTACAAGAAGGGACAAATAGACTAATTTAGACATATGCTAAATAATTGGGAAAGATAAAATAAATTTTCTCATAAATAAATCTTATAAAGCATTCTAAAGCTAGTAACAGATGACTGTAATAAGATGTTGATGGAAGAATTCATAAAGGAAGAGATCAAGGAAATAATCAAGGGATTCAATTTAGAGAAAGCTCTAGGACCAAATGGGTTCCCAACTAGCTTATATCATAAATGTTAGCATATCATTGGAAAGGAAGTAATTGAGGCAATACAAAACTCCCAAAGAAAAGGTAAATTATTAAAAGATGTCAATAACACCTTCACAACACTAATACCTAAGAGGCAGCATGCTATTTCATTGGTCAAATATCCACTCATATCAGTATGCAACAACTTGTATAATATCTTGGTAAAGGCGGTAGATAAAAAACTTAAGAATATACTCCCAAAAATTATAACAAATGAAAAAACATTTTTTGTGCTTGGAAGGTCAAGGACGAAGTAATTATAGCTCAAGAAGCAATTCACTAAGCCCAACAAACTAGTAATCAAAAAATGTTAGTGAAGCTAGATATAAGGAAAGCATATGATATAGTGGATTGGAGGTTCCTCTTTGGGGTCCTCAAGGAATTTAGATTTGGTTCAAATTGGTTGGATTGGATTTTTAGTTATATTACAAGCATGAGGTACTCAATTCTCATAAATATCATACCTGAAGGTTTTTTGGAGTTTCCAGAGGTCTCAAACAAGGGTCCACCCATCATCCCCCTTTGTTTGTTGTAATGGTGGATGCACTAGGGAGGTTGGTGAGTCAAAAATTACAAGTCCAATCCAAAACACTAGCCATATTCCACTAGTTACACATGAATAGTTTGTTGATGACTCAATGTCATTTGAGGTAGAAAAAAGGAAATAAGCTAAAAAAATGAAGGAAAATTTACAATCATATAAAAGGCATCGGGTTAGGAGATAAACCATTGAATTATGAGATATTATTTCTCTCGACTCTAGTTAGAAAATAACAAGAGATGTTAAGAATGTTGAATTTCAAACAAGGAAAATTCCTGAACATATATCTTGGCTTACCTCTAGATTTAGGGATCAGGTTAGACAATCTATGGGATTCACTGATGAATACAAATTTCAACAGGGCAGTAGCATGGAAAGGTAGATGGATTTATTAAGCAGGTAGAATAATGTTAAAATCAGTCATCATAGTTATCCCTATCTATTTAATGTCCTACTTGGCCCTACCAAGTGGAACAAACAAAAAAATAAATCAATTGATGATGAGTTTTCTGTAGAAATACTCCTTAGATAAAGAAAAAATGGGCCTAATTTCATGGGATAATGCTTTTAGATCAAAAAAGGAGGGTGGATTAAGTATTATGAATATATTGGCTCAAAATAAAGCTTTAGGGGAAAATTTGAGTTGGAAAATGTTTGAACAATAGGAATTGAAGTGGGTAAGAATTCTTCAAAACAACTACCTAGACAAGATAGATTTGACTATGATATTGAATACCAAAAGTATTCCATATGGTTCTATACTATGTAAATTTATGAGTAGTTGCAGATCTATAATAACAAATCACCTAATAAGGGACATTCATGAAGGGAAAAATTCCCTTTCTTGGGAAGACTCATGGGTGAATTATTGCCTCTAGATCAAATAGGTACCCTCAAAAAATCTAAAATATTCCTCTCTCATAATTAGGGGTCAAAAGAAAGAGATTGTCTTGAGGAAGTGACCATGGAAGGAATAAGTAGTTGGGAATGGAAGAGTTTGGAGGAAGTGAACATTCCGCCAGGAGAGAAGGAAATCCTAAGAAGTATTTTGGAAAGAAAGTACATAACAATTAGAAGTGAGAAAGATGTGTTATTATGGAGTGTGGAAAGCAAGGATGTGTAATAAAACTTGAAGGATGGCTACAAATAGTAGTTTACAATGAAAAAGTAACATAAATCCCCATACACCTATGTTGGAGTAAATTTTTTGTTCCAAAGGTAGGAACTTTCACATGGGTAGCCCTACAAAAGATCCTAACAATGGATAGTACATAAAAGTGGGCATAATGGGCCCTATCAATTCCTTCTTTATAGATGTTGGGAGGAGGTAGACCATATACTCCTAGGATTCTCTATTTCATAGGAATGTTGGAAGTGGCTCTGCGCAAAGCTAGGCTGGAAGAGTGCCCTACCAGCAACATATTAAAATCCTTTTCAAATCTTGTCCACATTTAAACAAAAGTGTAGTTTTCTCTTATTTTTGGATAATAAGTCCTTCAATCCTAATATGGGAAATATAAAAGGAGAGGAACAAAAGGATCTTCTAGGACAAAGCAATGTGTCTAGCATCATTCCTTAATAGAGTAGAAGTAACAATTATAGAAGTAGGCAACAATAGAATTGTTAATCAAGCATAAAATAATAAACATTGGTCATTATGGGACAAAAAAATAGTGAATAGTTGGTTTGGAATCCATCCACTGTTAGTCTATAGTGTTAGTGGTGAAGAAAAAATAGGGAAATATTGAATGAAAAATGATCTCCCCCATAATTGGGATTGTATAAGATTATATTTGATGGCACATCCAAAGGAAACCCAAGCATCTTTGAGGTGGGGTGTGTGATTCAAGATTGGAGAGGCCATAAATTCTATAGGGCCTCTATCCCAAAAATAAGAGGAACAAACAATGAGGCTGAATTACAAGCCCTCATAGCTAGTTTAAAATTGGGATTTAACATAAAAATAATGTTTAGAAATAGAGGGAAATTTCAATAGTAACAAATGCAATTAGATTAAAATCAACCCCATGTTGGAAGTTAAGAGCGCTACTAGAGGGTGATCCCACAATAGTGGTTTACAATTTTTGGCCAAACTGGACACTTCAATTATTATTTTTAACTAAATCTTCATATTCAAAACCCTATAGATTCTCATCACATTTTATCTATAGATTCTAAAAATATTTTTTTCAAAATTTTGGGAATCAGATTTCACTTCTTTTTCCATCTCCCACAAAAATTGGTTTTTTTTAGAAAACAACATTTTAAAAAAGTGACGCACACCGTATAACGCATAACTTTTTTTCAATGAAGGATAAAATTCTAATTCTTTTGAATTTAGATTTGTAACTCAATATCTAGTGCTTCCACTTGGTTAGATAGTTTTTTATTGAATATTTTTTCTTTAATCAAGTTTCGAAGTCAAACCAATTACAATTCAAACATAGTGCGATCATATAACGCGTAACTTTTTTTCTATATATCAATTTTTTTTTTTGTGTTGGATCAAGGACTTCAATATCTAGTGCACTCATTTTTCAATTTTATTTTTGATAATCTGCTATTTTTCCACATGTGTAGAACAAAGACCTTCATTTTCGATGAAAAACCTATGTTTAATAAAACTAAAAAAACAAATACCTAATAAAATCAAAACATATTAAAATTATATTCGTTGGATAGCTCGTTCTGAGGACTACCTGATTCCAGTTGGTTTTTTGAAGACTCCTCCATTTTCATCCTCAACCCGAGCTTCAAAGCATAAAAAAATAGGTTTTTTTGTGAACAATTTCAAAAATCAAGGAAAAGGGGGGTTCGCTAGAACCAAGGGGGTTCTAACGAACCCCCAAGGGTTCAAGCAAACCAGGGTTCATTCAAACCCCCTTCAATATGCATTTTTCTTTTGTTTTTTGGGCGGGAAATGTGGGCCCAATAATTAATAGGTTCGCTTGAACACTAGTTCGATCGAACCCATTTTTGGTTCGGTCAAACTTGTAGGTTCATTCGAACCCCTAAAACCATTTTTTTTGCCATGGGGTCATTTTTTATCAATTTTCCTTCCTCCATCAAATTGTAAACCACTATTGTGGCTTCACCCTAGAAGTGGCACTAGATTCTTTGGTGAAATTAAAAAATGACACCATTAACTATACCTACAGAGAAGCCATTATAGATGTTGACAAGCTTGCCAACTTGGTAGTTAACAAAGAGAGTCTTTGTGTGCAGTTGGCAATAATGAGATAATAGCGATGATAAATACTATATCTTAATAAATATATGCCAAAGGGACAAGTAGAAGATATACACTCCCTATATGGCTATTTAGGCACATGTGAGATAGATGTAATAATATGAGAATAACTCTAAGGTAGATTATGGTTATAAAGAATAGTAAAAGTAATAATTAGGAAGATCATAAGGTGGATGCTCAATACTCCCCTCTAGACAAGCCTATGAGAAATTAAGTGTGAGAGAATTATTTATCCTAGGTCTCAGAAGGGTGGAGGCCATTTCCATAAATTATGAAGAATTTTCTAGGTGGTTGAAATGGACACTTCGATTAGATTGGCGAGTCCAAAGTGGTAGATGACATTCCTTAGGCATATCAAGGAGCACAAACTCAAGATAGTCTTTAAGACTCATCATGGGTTGGTCCTCATGTTGATAAAATGTTTGCTTAGGGAAAAATTTTTGGTTGCAAATAATAGATATAAGGTAAATACAAATATCTCATCCAAGTTTATGACATCTCTCCGAGATTTGGGTGAGTCAAAATAAATGGTTAGAGCTTTATACCATGAGTGGGGTGGAGAAAGGCTTCCTTGGCACTCTATGGGAGTTCATTGCAGCGACAAGATTTGGCATGGGTATTCCTCAATAGAAGGACATAAAGCATATCCTAGAGGATAATGCAGTGGTGTAGAGTTCCCACTTTTGGAAAATTTCCATTCAACAAATCTCATGAGCCATCACATTAGAGCATCAAAAGTATGCCCCTTTCTAAGAAAAGTAACCAATTTGAAGTTGAGACGCGGAATTGAATGGATGCTCAATTTTATCAATCAAGAGAAGGAAGAAGAAGACTAAGGTTAGTAAGAGAGTTGAATTTGCAAATATTGAATGATAAAAGGGTATAGTTTGGGCCATCCAAAGCCTAATTATAAAAATATGTATATGTAACTCAATTTTTTAGTATCCTTGAGAAAAATATAATAGGATAGTATATAGATGGAAAAAATGCATATTGGGGAAAAGCCTTCATTTTGTAAAGGAAGGGACAAATGTTGCAAATTTTCTATGGTTAATATAAAGGAGCTACCCTAGCTAAAAGCTTACCAACCAAAAGTAAATAAAAATTAGATAATATAGGTACAAAAAATGGAGAAATATACATGTGTAAAAAATAAACAAAATGATATGGATCTTTTATTTTCTATTGTCTTTTGGACTCAATGAAAATAATTATTTAGTTCTACATTGCACTAATGTTTATTTATTTATTTTAGGCTGCAGGAATCGGTTGGGTATTTGTCCCCCTATAAACTATAGTGCACCTGGTAAATTTTTTTCACATGACCAATGGCATTGGCACGACACACCCTCTAGTACCATGGGTTTGGGGGAAGACTAGAACTCATGACCTCTTTCCTACAATAGGATGCTTTAGCCAATTGAGCTAGGCCCCCCACCCCTACATTGCACTAATGTTAGGGCTAAGTGTGGGATTCAAAAAAATTGGGGATGAATTTACAACTCATGTCTTTAATACCATGTTGGAAGACCAATAAAAAGCTAAACATTTCATAAATGAATGTGTGCACAAATGAAAAACACAATAATAAAATGAATCGATGAAAATACAATGAACTTGTGTTAGAAATTAGGATCTTAGGATATTAACCATTATATACAAAATATAAAATGAAGAAAAACAGAATCATACAAGCATAGATCTTATAAACATTAAACAAGGTATACATGGGAAAAAAATTTCAAGTAAAAAACCCCATAAAGCATCATTTTATTAAAACATTTACAAATATGGTCTATTCTAACATAGATCAAACTTGAGGAATACTTCTCCATATTTCCACATGGCCAATAATACCTCATGTGTATAGTGATAGAATTTGTTATCAATCTCCAAATTCTACATATCTCAAATGAGAGAGAACCTCCTTAAATATAGGAGAAAGGGTGGTATAATACATGAATAGATATTAGTCACACCTGTTCAACAACCACCATTCATAATTGTTATTAGACTATAACTATTTTAAATGGGATATGTTTATAAGCATATAATATATAAGGTTTTATAACCTTATATTAGAATGATATATAAATGTTATAAAGGTTGGCCCGGGCTAATAACAATATGTTTGACACTCCCCCTTAACATTAATAGGGGGCATCATATGTCAATTTCCATAAAATAAAAAATAAAGTAGTCCAATAACACATCTTCTTTGATAGTGATAAATAGGGACACAAAAATTGTTGCACAAACGATTGTCATTGCACCAAAATATTGACATGTTAATGCTTGATACAACCACCAACGTTAATGAATCCATGGGAGGTGGTTAAGTGATATCATGAACCCGAGTGTTGTATTGCACACCACATGGAGACCAAGGGTGTACACCTTGCAACAATCCTCCCCTAGTGCAAGCGAGGGGTTAGAACTTTTGACCTATGCTTTGATACCAATTATTGGACAAACGGTTGATGTTGCACCAAAAGATTGACCTGTTAATGCTTGATACAACCACCAGAGTTAATGAATCCATGGGAGGTGGTTAAACCATGTCACAAACTTGCTACACAATACAAGAAGACTAAGGGCACACACCTTGCAACAAATACATGCCAAAATGAAAGCCATGTATTCTAAACTACATGAAAGTTGTTTTTTCATAGTTCATAATTCTAGTGTTCTAAAATAATGTTACATATGAGGTCTTATAAATATTTTTATTGGAGCCCAAGTCTCTTCAAATTAGCCTCACCTTAGGTTTATTACATAGTGTTGTAGGACTTAATACAATGTATTTACAAGTGGAAGATTTATAGATAGAATAATTTTAATAAATTCTCATAGGACTTATACATAGAATGCCTAAAGGACTTGCTAATGCCTAAAGGTCTTATGTTTTGTCTATTATGATTTACTTATTCCTATTGGTATTTAAATATGCTCAAAGGACTTACTAATGCCTAAATGTCTTATGTTTTGCCTACTAGGACTTACTAATGCCTAAATGTCTTATGTTTTGCCTACTAGGACTTGCTTATGCCATAAGGACTTACATCAAGGATTTAACAACTAGGCGGTGTCATTACATGCAGACTCCCCCTCAATGGCATCACCTTTGGCCAAGCATTGATTTGATCTTGGAGAATTTTGTACTACACATAAGTATAATTTCTCTTGAATAGAATTGGAGAGAAATTTTATGATGGAAGACTTGTGTTTGAGTGAGGTGCCCATGATCTTCAATGTGTTTTTATTTCTTTGAAAATAATATTTTTTAGTAAGAGTAAGATAATCCCAATTATCATATAATAAAGTGGTACTTTTACAAGTATCCATTTGAAGCTCTTCCATAAATCTTCAAATCCACATTGATTCTTCAAGAGCTACTTTTTATTTTGGGTTTTTATTAAAAAAACATAGAATATAGTTGCTTTCTTAAGAGTCATCATCCATGTAAGAGCATCTACACCATTTATTTTAAAGAAATAATCTATGGTAGATTTCCTATAAATAGAATCATCAACATAATCAATAACACAATAATCAAATAAATTTAATTTTTGGTGTAGATTTTTTTTTAAATATGCATTGTCAATTGCTAATGAGCATATAGTATTCCTCATAAATCTAGAATATTGTCAATAATTTGATGATCATTAGTGAGTAGATCATATGATATTTTCTTGAATATAAACATGAATGATTAGTCATGTTTCTTTTAATGAAAAATGTCATTTTATATAAATGATCCATTAAGAATTCTCAGCAACATGTGAGCTATCATGTCTAGGCTTGCTTCCTAAATAGTTTATTAGGTCGATAGCCACCCACTATAAGTGGGTGCATTTATACTCAAAAAATTTAGAATTTTTAGAATATATATTGAAATCCTTAAATAATAGCAAAAAATAAAAATGTCAACTTTTAAGTTTTTAATATAATTATCAAACAAGAAGGAATATTTTCCTTTATCTCCTACTTCCCTCCTAACAAGAATTCTATACAAAATACCAACTCAAATAATTTATCCTCCATAAGATGTAAATATGAGTTGTATTCCAATTTATTGATCCATATGATATAATGAGTCAATTTAGGTGATATGTTTAGGTTTTTAGATGACCCATTTAATCAATCAAGAACATGTTTTTTGTAAATCAATGTATAATTTGACTATATTTATTTTTTAAAGATAAAGGAATGATATTTAAGGATAAATTACTTAGTAGTGTGGAGAAGATGATGAACAAAGACATAAGATCCAATACAATTTAAATTTATATGCATATTAACGTAGACAATTGTATGACATCAATTAATTCAAATTTGGTTATCAATTGTACTATATCAACCTATTAAAATTAGTTTCCAACACATTTATGCCTCTCTTTAGTTTCTAATTTTCTTGGGAATTGTTAATTTCCCATATATGACATAAAAGTTTCATTGTTAAATTTGGGCTCATATAGTTGTACAATCATTTTTCTTGTTAAGCAACAAGCATTATGTAACTCAAGACTTCTCTTTCATTATTTGGGTATAGAATGGTTTATGACTCCTATATTACTAATGTGACAGACCATTCATACTTAGTGTTTTCATAAAAAAATTGAAATAGTTATAAAAATAAGATTGTGTGAATAGGTCTACTAGATACTAGGTAAAAGTAAACTCTCTAGAGATAGATAACTTTTTACACCAACACTACTAACACATGGGCATGTTGTATCTTTTGGCATGTCCATATTTGGTGATAAATTTTAACAATCAATTCCAATCAAGAAGATAATAGTCAAGTCTTGGTCTAGATTATAATATATAGCCTCCTACAAATAATCACTTAATTTTTCATTGAAAAATTGAACAAATTTTATATTGCTAAAAAAATTAAGCTTACAAATTTGAAACCCACTTCTTATTCAATGTGGTGGCCATTTTAGAACAAAATTTAATCTTCTTAAATAAATGTCAAAAGGAACAAAATCTTATTATTTGTACCTTAATAAGAGCATTAGAAAGATCAATTTATTACTTGATCAAGCATACTATGTAATAATATTTATGTCATCTAATGAGGTAGAGAAGGTTCATCTAATTCTAGAAATATTCTAGTTGTGAATTCTCTTGTAAAATCATTTACATTAGAATTATCATTACCTTTTATCTATTGAATAGTGAAATCATAACTTTAGAACTTGAAATACCATCTCTTTATTCTTCCTTGGTCCAAGTAATTAACAATTTCTTTCAATATAGTTTCCATACCTTAGCTATCTATTCATATTGTGAACTTTTTTTAGCTTGCTCGACATATTTTAAATTTGTCAATTATTATTTTCACTACAATTATTTCATTCATATATATGATATTTTTTCTCTGCAAGTATTTCATTTTATTTCAATTAGGATAATTCTTTTTTCAAAACTGTAGATCATATTGTGTTAAAAGCATCCATGCATGTGCAACAGTAGAAAAATCCTTAACTATGAAATTTGTAATGTAAACAATTGTAAACATCTACTTTTTATTTGCATCACTATATTTATGACTAAGTAATCACATTATGGATAACTTATTTTTACAATCTTCTATAACTATTTCTATATTGATAATAAATCTTCATAGAAAAGTGAAACATAATTCAAAAATCCTAAAAGTCTCTAAATTTGTTTGTCTCCTAACACATTTGAGAATTCTTGTATTTTGGTGAGAGAACTCAATTATAAAATTATTTTCTCTTGATATATGTAACCCAAAAAATTAGTACTACCAAATATGATCTTTTCTTAGAGAAGTATATTCCACGTGTTTTGAAAACTTCAAATAAAAACTCTAAATATTTCACATGATCATCATAAGAGTTGAAAAAAACAATTATATCATCAATATAAGCTACACTTTTTTTTTAAGTGTTTAATTGCATTATCCATCCTTTTTAAAAATAGGCTAGTGTAATACTCAAAGTGAATGACATAATGTTTCATTCATATAATCTTGTGGTACAAAAAAAGACTATTTTATGTTTATCTACTTCCTTGATATTGGTTTGTTAAAAAATAGATTTGCAATCACAAATTGAGAATTAAATTTAGTTTGTTGCTCTTATGATTAGATAACAAATAAATGGAATGCGATAATTAAAAGGTTATATGATTAAAAGTAAAATAATCAGTAAGGATGGATTATTTAGGTTAGCTCCTCACTAGCATAGGTCTTAAAGGGAGACCTCCTCTCCTTCAACATATTCAACTTAGAAATCACTTAATCAACTTTATTCAACATAGAAGTCGTAATGGAAGTCCAATAGTTTTTGGACTTGAAATTTCAACTTAAGATGTCACTTTGGAGATTTGAGTATGGATCTCAATCTTGAGAACCTTATGATCTCACCATTTAAGCATAACCCCATTAGCAGTAGTATATTATTTTGAATGATGTATAAAAAATAAAAAAAATATTTTTAATATAATTTCAAAAATATTAGTTGAAGTTATAAAGTAAATTATTAAGAATTATTGATATAGAACAAAAATAAATTCAAATTCATTGTATTAATTATGTTTTATTGGTCACTTGAAATGTGAATTCTATTATACCAGCAATACACATCCAAATTATGAAAGGTGTAGCTTCCTTTCGTACATGTTTGAAAAACATTATGACCTTTGATAAAATATCTTGACCTTTAGGAGAATCATTATTTCTTAATTTCTTTGGTGTACTATCATGAGTTGAAGGTGTAAATTCATTGCACATTGGTGACATAGTGGGAGGTGTGACATCTACTTTTTGAGAAGAAGATGTCATTGAAAGTGACCAATGGAGATTTTGATCTTGAGGGAATGTTGACATATTTGTAGGAGTTACTATCTCTTTAAGAGGTGTTTTAGGAATAATTTCAATAGGAGGTTTTTCAATAGGAGTTACTATCTCTTTAAGAGGTGTTATAGGAATAATTTCAATAGGAGGTGTTTTTGAAAAACCATTACTAAAAGGTGTATTTGGTACCATTTTTGTAATACAATTACTTGGTTTAACTTCAATATGAAGCGTGGTTTCTCTAGGAGGTAGAAAAGGGAGGTCTTGCAATGTAATTATTTTATTATTTTTTAATGTAATAAGGGATAGTTTTTCTTTTGGAGGGGTGGATAGTAGGTTTTCATTATGAAATGTTATTCCATTAGAATGCTTGGAAGGGCTTTGAGGGATTGTAAGCTTAGAAGGAGTGAAATGATCTTGAGCTTTTGTAGTATCTTGAGTATTGTACACTGTTTTCTTCCATAATCGTGAATTAGAGACTGATTGCATTTTAGGTGGGGGATCACTTGAAAAGCATATGATAATCACTGTGAGATTATCAATTGATTGTTCTTTCAATGCATGCCTCACAAGTTCTTGGGAACACTTGATGGGGTCATTATATAATCGTAAATTTTTCCTTACAACTTCTTGTGCGAAATCACTCTTCAAAACATCCCATACACCATCACTTGCAATAATTAAAAACTCATCTTCTTTTGTGAGTTCATAGGTATTCAACTCTGGATCTGCGCTCATTGGGCTTGAGAGGTTCAAAGCCACACTTTCCATCTTAAATTCCCAATCTCCCAAACCCCTTGAAACACCAATCTCACAATTTATACCATTTATATAACCATCACTAGAAATTACTCCTCCGCAAGACTCAATCCTTAATCTCTCATTTTTTTCAGTAGGCTTGTGATCTGTGGTCATGTTAATAAATTTTCCCGACCTACTTAATACAGCGCGACAATCACCTACATGAAAAAAAACAAATAAGACAATTTTACAAAAATAAACATTAAATATTAAAAACAACAAAATCTAAACAAAAAATATTAACAACTCTAAATGGCAAACACACACTATTTACTTTTAAGCTCTAAAAATTAGTATTAAACTCTTTAGAATAGAGATGATAATGTATGAAAAACAATTGTAAGGAGGGCTTCTCTAAAGAGCTAATTTCCAAGTCGTTGTACTAAACTCCCTCCATTCCTCTTGAGAAAAAAGAGACGACAATGAAATGTATCAATTTAAATGGAAAGAAAAGGAATGACAGTAATGTTTTAGTAAAACCCTAAAAAAATTGTAAAATCAAAACCCTGAAAAAAATCACCTGCATTAGCGATAAATAGAGTTCTTCCCCACACCAAGACCGTCAAAGCCGTTGTGCCGGCTTTCAATATTCCGGCAGAACGAATCCCATTTTCTGCTGCGGCGAAGGCGTTGGTGATGGCCGTTTCGACGTCGTTTGGGAAATTTGGATCGTCGAGTATGAAGTCGAGGATCGTTTCTTTCACGAATTTCGACGCCTCGCCGCCGCAGTGACCGTCAAAAACGCCGTAAAACGCAGCGGCTGCCGGCGCCGGCCGCCGGAGGTTGTAGCTGGAAAGGTTATCAACGCAGATATGCTCGTCTTCCATGGCTTTCCTCTGACCTATGTTTGCGCAGCTGCCGGAGCGCAAGACAGGCATAAATTCATCTTCTTTATCTATTTCTGCGCTTTGTAATAATTTTGCATTTTGATCTTGTTTTGAATCGCCCGAATCCTTCATTTTGGAAGATAATTCCTTTCCTGCCTGAACGCTTTTGCAGCTGGTTTTTTCTTCTCCCATTTTTTTGAAATCCAAATGGTGTAGTAGGTTTTCAATGGAAATCCAAATGGGATTGATTCATTGTTCGAATCCCATGGTCTCTTTATATCTCTATGAAATAACTTGTGAAAGACATCAACGCCGTTTTGATGGGGCAAGGCAAGTTTTGTACGCCGTTTTGATGGGGCAGGGCAAGTTTTGTACGCCGTTTTGAAAGTTTGGAACTAAGTTTAATACATGTTAATTCTTTTTATGATGGATTATGTTATTTAATTTCTAGTTAAAACTAACATCTATGAGGTTTTTAAAAATATATAAATAAACCAGTATACATATATTAAATATTAATATATATAAAATACGTGAGAGTTTGATCAAATTTTTTATTTCTCTTTGCAATCAAAAATATTATTTATTTATTTATTTGTTCTTTTAGTTTATGCAAATATTTGAATTATTTTTATTATTTATTTGTTCTTTTTGTTTCATCAAATCTCTTTGAATTGATTTTTTTGTTTAATCAAATCTACTATTGCACATGACTTCCACGTACTGTCATTTTAAGTGTGGCTTCAAAAACTTTACCCGTCATTGTAGACGCCTCCGCATAAAGATATTTTTATATTTTTATTATGAATTTAAACAATATTTAAAAAAATAATTCTGATGTAATGTTTGAGCCATGGATATAGTTTTTCAATGATTGGGGAAATAATATTTTAATGGTCTACTTGTTTCCATTTAAAATACAAAAAATAAAAAGTATAAGTATTTGTGCTTTTTATGTATGTTAAATGTGAAAGTGGGTTACATGCTTTATTCCTTCTTTATATGTAAATGGTCAATTAGTTACAAATTAACTTAAATTAATTAATAATTGTTGATATTGATAAATTAGATAATTGTGTTTTTTATTATTTTGAATAAGTAAATGTGGAGGAAATGTTAGTTTTATGGCTAAAGAAATTACATCTTTGACGAGGATTTTGGAATTTGTAATATATCTTTTTGGTAGAAAAGTGTGTAGAGTTTTCTAAATTAATGTTTTGAATCACACTTTGTGATTTATCATCAAGAAGATGAGAAATAATAGACATGATCCAAAATGCTGATTCAAAAAATTCTATGTAGTATCTACCAAAAGCATTGTAACATTTTTATGGATTATGGAAATATCATGACTATAATCTTAAAGTTCAATTGCTATGTACTTGGGAAATGTGATATTTTTGTCAAAAAATGCCTTTGAACTTGCATTTGTGCTTTGTCTAAGATCAAGTCCACAAATCTAGGTCAATTTCATAGTCACAAATTTGAATCCTCTAAGTTTTGACTTGACCCTAAACAATACATAGTTTTTCTTTTAAGTTCACTTGGTTGGCCTTCATCTACTCTATTTTTTAGTATCTGAGGTTGGCAATATTCACAAATACCTTGGGAGGGTTGTCATTATGTCACAAAAATGTATTATATTAGGTTAACCCTAAAAAATATGTGTAAAAGTTTGAAGGTAGCATACATGGGCTCTAGAATGATGTATACACAATTTTTACTCCTTTTAGTGTATCAAATCTAAATGTTTCACTATTAATTGTTCTTTAGTGTTCTAGAATGAGAGAGGACACATGGTTTCAAAATGTGGTATAATGATTGTGTTGAATATATTTAAATACTGACGCATAACATTAAATTTTACTAGACATGTACTTAGTTGGCTCAAGGGAAGAAAATAAAGCATAGGGCCAACCAACTAAAACTTCAATTTCAATTTGGTATGACAATGGCCAAGTACATGGTCATCTAACTAACCTTAGGCTAATAAATGGTTAGATATAGGTAATTAATGGTTATACTAGGGTATATGTATAGATAGGTTTAATAAATCAATAGATAATATGGATGTATCAAAATATGTATGTGTAAGGATAAGGTGGAGGCCAAGTGCATATATATACATGTATGCATATGGATGAGTAAAGGCCAAGACAATGAACCCAACTTCAACTTATAAGAGTGTTGTTTTTATTGGTATGTACATGTGTCTTGAGATAATTCTTCAAATTAAGTATTAAATTAAATGGGAAATGACATGCGTATTAAAGTTCCATCTATAAAATTTACTCACTTTGAGGTGTGTGTGAATCTTCAAATGCTCACGCATCTCAAAAAATCTAGCTTTAACAAATTTGCTAGTAAAATAAATATTTATACATCAAATGATATGAAAGGGGATCCATGTAATGTAATGAAATTTACAAATATTTGTACACTTTCTGTATGAACTTAAAATAAAAAATAAAAAATAGGTCATAAATAACATTCATCTCACAAATAAAAATTAGGTACAAAATTGAAGCTTTCTTAATTGTTTAGGAAATAGGAAAAATGGGGATGAGTAAAGTTCCTAAGAAATACTTTCTATTTGAAATATGATAATAGTGTATTTGGATTAATAGCTATAGGATGGCAAGCCAATGTGACATAATGTATGTCATGATGATGTTGAACACCCAAAATACTGAGAGTGGGGGTGAATTAGTAATCTTTGAAACCACCTAAGCATATAAACATTCATTCCACTTACCATATTTAATTTGTAGTAAGAAAGGAAAGCATGAAAGTAACCATCAAAACACATAACACATAAACACCATATTTTTACGTGGCAAAACCAAAAAGGAAAAAACCACAGTGAGAATTAGCTTACAATATATTATAACCGATTACAACATATTACAGAAAGGCTCACTGTCATGTGGACTCACTACCCACAGAATGGTGGCACACAAGTGAGATTTGAACTGTTACAATTGCATCTACCATATGCAGGAAATACAATTCCACTAAGGATCAATATACAGAGTTCACACACTTCATAACGTTCTACACTAACATCTGCTCTACTCTACATTCACATATTACTCACATTTTGATTATTAAGAATTCACACACTTAACACCAATTTCATCTATCATCATCCTCCAACATCAAAATGATCTTATACTTATATCAATTCCATCCACAACATCAGTTAGGTCGCCCTAATTAGATGTACGATACAAAATAATAACTTGTTGGCTCATCATTCAAACATACACACGTCGTTCCTTAATTCAAAACTTGTAATACATCAAATAGGTTGGGCTAAACCTATAATAACTCCCATATAATAGATCAATACTTATTTAAGCTCTGCATAACTTTAAACATATTAGGATGGCACCATCAGTGACCTAACATAGCAAATTCACCAACTGAACATCCTCAAACCGACACACAGACCTCCAAACTTCACCCCAATTGGAACATAGATGTAACTGACACCTATAAACACTTCCACAAATCCATAAGACTAGATATTCTTCCAAACTGAAGTGCAGACTAATCAAAACCCATACTCTGCATTGACAAACACTGTCACTAGAAAACCCGATATTTTGTCATTCATAACTTCTACACTAGAGGACAAAACAATATGGAAATTATGATTTAGACCCCTTTGACCTCCTCAAAAAAAGTCCTAGAACTATAGAGAAATATTCTTCAATGTGGACCAAAAAATTGGATGCACTGTTTATTGAAATCCATGTTCTAACACTTAGCCAATTCCTCAACTCAATTAAATGTAGCAAATCAAAACTTCTTGCATCTATGCACTGTATTATCATCTTTATGCACACTCATGCTTCACCAATCAATCTGCTCATCAATCTTTGTACCAAGCCACAATGTTGACATCAATGACAATGCTATATCTACACAATGTACCTCCCATGCTCATGTTTCCAACAAGCATATCAATGAAAAACTCCTTAAACTTCCAACAATCTCCCCCTTTGTCATTGATGGCAACATACAAAACACTTCTCAAGTCTTCTCCAAACTACTCTCCCCTTTTGACATCAAGGGAAAATGGCACAAAACATATAAATATAGTATTGTTATATATTCTCCTCCCCATTTCAAATGATTTACATTATCAACCAACTCTTTAACAAATTACACATATAATCCCCCTGACTAATATATACATGTATATACAAGAGAGTAAAACTTGATTGAATCCCCCTAATAGTATTATTCATCAAATTGGATCAAAATTTTCATTGGAAAACTATCTTCTAACTTCTGCATATGCATAGAGAAATATGAATTGCATAAAAGAAATAGAAGTAAATACAAATTAGCTAGTGGAGGGCACATTGCTATTGTTTGGCACCTACAATTTTGCAAGGTGTGCCCACCAATCCTTCTTTCCATTATCCCATTCCTTCTTAGCTATGCCAAGCATGCAACTCTGGGCCTCAAACTCCTTGAGGAGTTCCTCTGCATCAACCAAATGTTAGGTATCAAATTCATCTTTGTAATATTCTCTGCATTTTTTAGAGCACTTGATACATATGTATACTTTTCATTTACTAGATCTCTAATATGTTCAAACTACACTATTATCTTTTCTTTTTGTTCCTATAGCTGGAAGAATTGTTCATGTAGGTTTTCAATTTCCAACCTTGCTAATCCATCTACATCATTTGCCAGTTTGTAAGCACAAAATTCCATGTCAATTTGGGACTCAATGGAGTCCAAATGATCCTTTATAATCTTTATAGACCTCGACCATTTTAGGAAAAAATGAAACAATTCTTTGGTCTCTTCTACACAATTCTACACATCCTTGAGATTTTTCTAAAATTTATTATGTGCAGTGGCACATTTGTCCACCATTTATGCCAACTTCCTATCATCCACCTTCTTGGTGGTCTCCTGCAATTTTTGCTCTAGTCCACTAGAATATTCTTATAAGGAATCAAGTAAAAGCTTTAAACTTTGTACACTAGATAGAGAGTTTCCAATGCTTACACTAGGTACACTCTCCTGTAGTACCTTTATTGCTTCATCTATTAGATCTACACTCTTCTGATTAGTCCACAAGATTTATTTCCTTGGGGAGGCATGAAATTCATCTCCTAGTTGTAACTTGTGTAGTGGGGACATCTTATCCAAATCCACTTGACCTTCCTACATTGGTATCTATAATAGTTGAGGGGAGACAACTAGTTGAAACTACAATTTCATGCTTAATAGACTCTTCAAGGATTCTTTGGAGGTTCTAGAATACTCTCCAATCAATTTTATGCTCTCTACAACCTTGGATTTTTCCTTGTCACCAATGCTAACCTTTGAATTTCCATCCTTCTTCTCCTTTTCTTTAGTACCATATGCATTCATACTATTCTTCTCATTATCAATAGATTTGTGAGTGTTAGCCGAAGGATGCATATGCTCTATGTCCTATGCCTCATTGGTTTCTAGGTTGTCTTGTACAACCTTTGCATTCTTCTTTGTAGTCTTTTCTAATTTTGGAGGAGGGGAATTATTTTTTGTATGAGTATTTGTTGGAAGAATGTAGAAGAATCCCTCCAGTGTGTTTTCATTGATGCTAATACTGTTTGGTGATAGTTTTTGTTCATCCAATAAACAATGCTTCTATTACTCTAATCGGGTAATATGGTCCGGAATTATTCATATTAAAAGATTGACCTATGTGGCTTTAATATGTTATTTAGGACTATTAATTGCATCTATGGACAAGTTTTCAACAATTTTGGTGTAAGGAAGCTAAGGTAGAAAACAACTTCCTACATTAATCTTGAGAGGAGAATAATGAAAAACTTTTACAGATCTTTAACAATTACAAAAACTTAAACAAAAATAAACATAAATATCATGCATACGATGAAACAATGATTTACATGGGGAAAATTTTTTTGGGAGAAAAACCCCACACTCCAAAAGCCACCCAATATATTATTTAGTAAATCACAAAGATTACAATATACTTGCAGAACAAGCTTCTCATAGGAGTATCACCACTCATAGATCAAGAGACAACACAACCACTATGAGACTCTCAAAATACACCACCATCTCTTTGTATTGCAGTCATAATTCAAAACCCTCATAAATAGAGTTACATTCTAGGGCAAGATAGGCCAACAAAATATCTACCATTAGATCTAAAACCTAATAATGAACAGTCCAAATTTACAATATATCCATTATTTAATGTATGCCAACCATTCTAGAAGTTTCCTGAAAAAGTTAACATGCTCACATTTTGCTCTGTACTACCATTGTATACACCTATCGATGTAACTGGGAACAATACATATAAATATATATACATCCTATCAACAATAAACCACATATAATTGCAAGGTTGAGACACATTTTCCCAAGAAATCTCCCACTTGTCAAACACCTTGCAAGACCAATGTGAGGGTGCAAAAATCATCTCTTTAATTGCTGGGGGTTGAAAGGCCCATAGTCTTTGAACATCATTTGAACTTCTTTGTGATCACATGCTTAGTTAAAGAATCAACAACAATCATTAAAGTCTACCTTAACCAACTTCACTAGAGAAAACTTTAGTGGCGAATCTTCACCAATTGGCAAATTCTAGGAATTAGCTAAGTCAAAATTGGAAAATTTCTCGCACCCAACAAGGTGTCCAAATTGCCTAGATTTTATGAACTATATGTCCAATGCATGCCCATTCACCAATGAGTTTTTTTATGAGGCATATTTAAGCAACAAATTCACCATTTCAAAACTACACGTTTCAATTGGACCGACTAATATTTTTTCCTGGAATCCCAAAAGCATTTAATAAAACACCTACATATTTTCCAATACTATTAAAACAACATTGTATTAGGACCCATTTTTCCAATTTAAATTTTACAAATAGTTGCTTGTGAAGATCTATTTCGCTAATTAAAATTTAAAAATAGTTGCTCATGAGGACCTATTTTTCCAATAACATTAAAAAATAATTACATTTGAGGACACATTTCACCTTGAAAATTACAACGTATCATTGTATAAGCACGTAGGATTTTCCAAATTTTTAATATACCATTTAAAAATTCCACATAATTCACCAAATATGGAATCATGGATTAATATAAATACAATCTAAAGTGTCATTTATTCTTACACATTTTTTTCAGATTTGAGGGTCTACTTCTTGATCTAGAAGTCAACAAAAGCCAAAACATAGACTTAAAGGTGAGTGATCATTTCTTTATAGTGTTATCAGTTATGATAATAAGTTTTCTTTATCTCTTTTTCATTCTTGCTTCAACAAAGTGAACCTTAGAACCCACTCTAAAGTTTCAAAGTTTTTGAAACCTCTGACCCACCGACTAGAAAGATGACCAAGAAAGACTTGCAACTCAACAAAGTGAACCATCAACCAAGTCGAGGAAGTGGGAAGTTATGAAAATTTAGAACTCCACAAGGTTATAAAACTCTGAGGACTAGCGACTAAGGTTAGGAAAAGCCAAAATTTTTATATTGTATTCCATGGTATTGAATTTGACATGTGATTATGCATCATTTTTAAAGAACAAAACTTATCACACTACTTATAAACTCCTATTGCATTGCCATTCACACAATCTTTGATAAATAATTGAAAGGACTATTATTAATCCATTCCTTGAACAAAATCTAATAGTTCAACAACCATAACTTATAAGTTATAAGCTAACAAAAGCTAATAGATCAACATAAATAACTTATAAAGGCATCCACCCAACTTAAACAATAAAAGCTTAAACTACCAAATCACCTAAATTATACTAAGAAATCCTTAGGCATCCATCACCATAAAATATTTATTCATAGATAAACATTCCATAATAGTGAAACTATCCAAAAGTCTATCATTCCAATAATAGAAAATCCACTAGCAAATATAGAGTTTTTTTTGTCTTGATAACAATTTCTTGAAGACAACTATTTTAGAAATTAAAATAAAAAGCATTTAAAGTATCAAGAGAGACGAATTAAAGAAAATAACATAAAAACTAAAAAATAAACAGTGGTCCCACTCCCAACACCGACTCCTTCGCTTTCAATTATTTCTGCCTTTACTCCTTGTATTCCTGTGTTACAATTGCGGTGATGTTTTTTCTTCCTGGAGTTGTAGTAATTTGTAACCTGGTTATCCATTTTCCCAAAGCATTTTTAGACTCAACCAACATTTGAGATATTTTCTCTTCTCCACATTTATAAGTCTTCAGGTGGATCTCCATTCCACTGAGTTTTGAGAAGGAATCCCATGTCACTATAGCAAGATCAACTATTTATTTCTTGAATATCTCTCTAAGCTTCAGAGAGATCTCTCTTATATCTAGAATATTTTCATCAAACTTAGTAATTTCCACTCCTAGAATACGACAATCTTCTTTAATTTCCACCAACATTTCATAATATTGATCAAGTGTATTATTAATTTCCTTCACCAGATTATCATACATATTCAATTTCCATTCCAATGAAATAGAGTAGAAAGGGTCTAGTTCCTTAGGATTATTCAAAGTTTGCTCACCAATTAATACCTTCAGATCCATATAGTTCAATTCTTTCATTTCCTAAGAGAGCACATAGAGACTAGTTTGATCTTTTCTGAGCTGCTGAAGTTTTGTTACTAACTACTTCCTCTTGTTAACAACTCAAGTGTAAAAGAGCACATATTTATTTAGAAAGAAGATAGCCTCTTGAGATATTTTATCGATCCCCTCACAAGTAGCTCTGGAATAGCTCAAATTCTTTTTTAATTTTCTCTATGGTGAGCACATCGATGCCCTCTACTAGAGAACTTAAGGCTTCATCAGATGTAGGAGTGGCCATGGAAGAAATAAAGTTACTCAATGCGAGGAATTGCAATTCCAACTTTATTTTTTCCTTCCTCTATTCTTTCACTCTTTTAATCAAGGTATTGACTAAATAATTGGCATGGTACACATCATCTTCTAGTGTTGGAGGCACCATATCAACATGTGTGACTTTGTAGTCCACCTCTGTTATTTCATCTTCATTTAAATCCTTCAAAAGCTCAACAATTTCTAACATTTGATTTCCAGAAGTAGCATTAGTCACCATCCTTGACATCCTCCTAGCTTTCTTAGGTTTTGAAGAACTTTGAAGTAACTTTGAAACTGTATTCACTCCAACTATCATTGTAGGAATATGCTTTCTCTTCTCCATTGCTTTTTTCAGCCATCTTGGGGAGGATACTACTAAACCAGAATCTCCATTTACACTAATACTTTCTTTAGGAGTGCTAAGCCTAGGAGTGAAAGGTGGATTATCAGGTGGAGAAGAGGGAAATTTAGATAGAGGAGGAAATATATTATCTTCGTCGATTTGTTGAAAGATAGCTTCATAATCTGCAACCACAAGTTTTTCTTGATTGGCCTTCTTCTTAGGGGTAGGAGAAAGCACACTGTCTTGTTCATAGATGCTCTTCAACTTGATTGTTTCTTTTGCCCTATCACCGTCACCTCCTGATTGAGAATTTTCACTAGAGGACCTAACAGAGGGTTTCCCCAATGATACACTTGCACTAGATGATTATGTAGACCCTTGTTCATTCTTTTGTGATGACTTAGGCTCCTAAACATGACCAACAACTTGCCACCATTTTCCATCCAACTAGTCCTAGGTTCTTTTAAGCACTGGAGCAACACACACCCTCATATATGAAATTTATCTTTGGCTCCAATCAACCCTAGGGTGGGATTTATCAGGCAATTTTTCATATGTAGGATCTATGATTGTTGAATCCTCAACTACATTTTTAGGAATGTGAAATGACATACCGAATGCCTGTATCTATTTTAGAATTAGCCTCATATAATGTCTTCTCAAAACTTTGTTCTCATCAACACAATCTTCCCATTTATCTTTGATAGATGGGTGATGCTGATATAAGCTCCCTCCATAGAGATTCTACTTCACAATACCCTTATTGTCAAAATTAGCTCTCATAGACAAAAGAAGGGGTCTCCAATGGGAAGACATACCCTCATTTCTCCATGTTCATATACTTAATATTAACCATGGCCATTTTCCAACAAACTTCTAGAAATATTAGTAAATATTTAGGATACCGAGGTAATTTAAATGGGGCTTTCTCAAAACGCCTTGTTCTCAAATAGGAAAATTTATCAAATTGGATATAAAAACTCCCAAATTTTGATACAAGAGAAATTGATTAAGGGGAAAGGCACATTTCTGGATTTCCTTCTAGCTTCCTCATGACCTGCATTAAAAATGCATCATTAACATGACAAAAATCACCCATTCCAAATTGTTTAGTGAATTGAGGAAAGCATTTATACACATGCATATCAGAAGCTAGGGTTCCTTGTAGCTCCAACCTAGGCCAAAAGGACCTCTGACTACCTACAATGTACATTAGGCAAGAACACATATAGAAAGTAGCAGTCTTATGGAAATTAATTAATTACTCATTCAAATGGAAACAAATAACCTCAACCCAATCAATGAAAATGTTCTCATCATAGACTATCAAGATAAATTGACACATCCAATCCTCAAATAACTCAACTTGTGCATTCCCAACAATGTGGTACAATAAAGCAATAGCATCTGTAATTTCTCCCTTAAAATGCACTCTTTTGAGTCTACTCAACAGTTGTGACTTACCTTTATTTTTAGACTTCATCTAGGTTTTGGCCATGGAGTTCTTACACCAGTCCTTATTTGCTTTGAAAAATTCACCTGCCACTATAATAGAAATGTCTTGTACATGTTTGGGAAACAACTTTAGGAGAAATTTTTGCAATTATAGTTCCGTCTGCGACTTTAATTTCCTATTTTTGTGAAATGTACCTTCTTGGACATGCACTTATTAGGTCCACAATCAACACAAATTTTGGAAACCCTCCAGTGTGAGCTATCCCACTTTCTAAGAGTTTTATATCCAACTTAGACTTGTTGTCCCTCTCCAGGCATGCCCAAAATTTTTCTAACTTAAAAGGTCTGAGCATCGTATCCCTTATGCTAACCCAATGTTCACTCTACATGAGCACAAATTCACAGAGAATGAATGTTTGCACATGAGATTTTGAGAAGTACTAGCCTTGGCAAAGAACGAGAATGTAGGATGAAATTCTAAGTAAAAAGAATGTTTGCACTTGAGAAGTATTGGCCTTGGAAAAGAATGAGAATGTAGGCTAAATGTCTGAGTAAAAATTTTCCACCCACTTATGCTGTTATTTTTGATAGGACGTGATTTAAATGTGACATTTATTTCATTCCTAAAAAAGATAGCCCTTAAACTTGCATTTCTTTTAGAAATTCCTGAAAAGACAACTCAAGTTTATTTTGTACATAGCATTCAATGAGATGTCAGATGATGACACCTTTGAAAGGAAAGATAAGTCCATAATGTTGCATGGTCACTGAAACTTGGAACCTTAAAACCAAAGTCTAAAGTTTCAAAGTTTTTGAAACCTTCAACCCACCTACTAAATCCACACACCGTAACTCAAAGGTTACATATGCATGAACTTAAGTTACTCAACAAAGTGAACCAAGTTGGGGAATTGAGTAGTTATGAAAATTTAGAACTCCATGACAATGCGACATATCACATGGTTATAAAATTTGAAGGGCTAGAAACTAAGCTTGCTTTTCTCCCTTATTTTGAGCCTACAACCATATAGATCAAATGTTCATTGAACGGTTGAGCAATTTATGATATAAATAATAAACATGTGTTTTAAAGTTTTTTTATTTTTAACCATTAATGCGCTTGAATTGATATAAATAATAAACATGTGTTTTATAAAATGAATTACAATGTCACATCAATAGCACAATCATTAATAGCACTAAGCACAATAACACTTAACGTTGCAATTGCAAAGGACTTAATAAAATGAATTACAATGTCGTGCATTAATAGCACAGTAACACTTAATGTTGCAAAGGACTTAATAAAAGGAATTACAATGTCAAATTAATATCACAACCATTTATTTTATTATAACTGAATTACAATTTCACATTATTACATAGTACAAATACAAATGTAAGTGTAAGCACCAAGCTTCTGCTAGACCGTTGGTGAAAATGCAAATCTAATACATGTGTCTAAAAATACATGGGACTTGTTGAGTTAGCCATGTGCTTTGAAAATAAACGCATACGACTTTTGGGATCACCCATGGTGTTTGAAAATAAATGCATGGGGAAAGGCAGGCTAATCAAACTAGGGAAAATATGGGAGTTGTGAAGATACAAAATGTATTTCTCCCCTTTGAAAATTAGATTCATGCAGAAGATGAGGAGTTGTAAAACTACTCCCATCTTCTACTTCCAACTTCCATGCACTAGGAGAGCACTTATCTCCATTGAAGCTCCTCATCCCCACTCAAAACCTATTTGAGAAGTCAGGTGAACCAAATCAACTTCTTTTCAATTCCACCCATTCTAAACTTGAAGGAAAATGGTGTTTTACTCTGTAACTACATAACTATAGGCAAGATAATTTAGAGTATCCCCAATAATGCCACATCATCTTCTTCCTGAATCCTATTCCTTATTAACCCTACAAAATGAAAACCCTTATGACAATTCGAACATTGCACTCAATAGTAAAGCCTTTAGCCTTAAATGAATGATTTTAATTTTCATTTGTGCTCACTATCCTTATTTATGAGCAACAGTTCTGCCAACAGTACCACTACCGGCTTGGTCCTTATGTACACCTCACATGTGTCACATGTGAGGTTAGGTATAATCATGATTCATGCAAACCAAAAAACCAACTTAAATTTTAATCGATTCGTGTAACTTAAGCCTTACATTTATTTAAATGTTTAATTTGATTGATGTTTGGAATCTAACAATATTGCTACATACAAAATGTACCTCAAGCTGACAAGCTGTCAATTGTCAAAATTGCTAGTGCCACTCAAAGTTCAAATGATATGAAATCATTACAAATCTTGTTTCACTAGCCATTTAGTCCTTCATTGGCAGGAAATTCTAAACCGTTGATCATTGTAAATCTAACAATTAAAGGGTAATTCTGGAGGTTTAAGTTTGCAAGACTAGTGCTCTATGCATTTCATTCTAGAATGAAACTACAACCATACATCAAATGTTCATCAAATGGTTGAGTAATTTATGAATTATGATATAAATAATAAATATGTGTTTTAAAGTTGTTTTAAACTTTAATGCGCTAGGATTGACATCAGGGCCAAGGGGCCAGTAACTTAATGTTGCAAAGGACTTAATAAAATTAATAATGATACTAGCAACTAAGGGAGAAGGTCAATGAAAAATTAGAAATCAATAACATTTTGGTAAACCCTAACAAGAGTGACAACTTTTAGTGTTTATAATGTTTTATTGTCCATTTGATGGCAACTTTATTTTTTCATTTGTATTACTTTATGTTTTACTTTGAAATCTGCATGCAATTATTTCATAAATAAATAATACTTAATTTCTCAAAGGAAAAAAAAACTGATTTGAATAGATTCATAGACACTAAACTCAGAAAATAACTCTTTACTGTAAATTTATAACAAAGATTAACACAACACAACCATTTATTTTATAACAATTGAATTACAATGTCACATTATTACATATCTTTTTAAAGATGAGTAGTTGTAGAGTAGGCAAGCTCCTATTTTGTATAAATAACATAAGTCAATTTACATAGACAAAATTTATTCCTAGTTGTTACTCATGACAATGGATTACAAATTGATTCCAATTTCCAAGGTTCACAGGGTGACAACGTAATACAAATGTGACACTAAAAATAAATGCATGATTCCAAAGCTTCTGCTGGTGAGAACGTAGTACAAATGTGGCACTAAAAATAAATGCAAGGAACTTTCCTAGAAAACCATGTTGGGGAAATGGGAGTTGTGAAGATACAAAATCTGCTTATCCCCTTTGAGAACCAAAGTCATGCAGAAGATGAGGGCTAGTAAAATTGCTCCCATCTTCTACCTACAACCTCCATGCATTGGGATAGCACTTATGTCCATCATAGCTCCCCCATCCTAGTTCAAAACTTGTCTAAGAAGTCAGGTGAACCAAATCAACTTTTTTCCAATATCTTGAAGGAAATTGGTCTTTTACTCTGTAACTACATAATTGGAGGCAGGAGAATTTAGAGTATCACCAATAATACCACAACATCTTCTTCTTGAATCCTTATTAACCCAAAAAAATGAAAACTCTTATGATACTATCCACTATCACTAACCCTATTTATGGGCCACCAGTGTTGCTACCACCTTGATTCGCGCAAACCAAAAAAACAACTTAGTCGATTTGTGTATCTTAATCCTTACATGTACAATTAAAATGTTTAATTTGATTGACATCTGGCTACATGCAAACTGTACCTCAATCTAACAAGTTTTCAAAATTGCTAGGATCCAGTCACCACTACCAGTGCCACTCAAACGCTATGAAATCATTACAAATCTTGTTTCATTGAAGCTATGATTGTCCAATCAATCACTTCAAGTTTGGATGTTAAAAAGATTGAGAATTTCAATTAAATGAAATGTAATACATCGAGGCATTGAAAAGAGAGAAATGAGCCTTGATCTCGCCACATGTCTATATCTAATGGTTCTAGTGTTATTCCAAAGGTTTCAATTCACAAGTCTATTGCTTTAGAGATTTACTTCTAGAATGCAACTACAACCATCCATCAAAAATTCATTGAATGGTCATGGTTCTATTGATTTTCCTTTACATCCTTTGTGTAAAGCATTCTTAAGTTTTTAAGTCTTGGTCCTATGTTCTTCCTAGGTGGTCCCTCTTTTAAAACAAACTTTCTGCATGTGCATATTTTTGCCACTTAAGTTCTTCTATCACTCATTGCCAAAATCCAACCCATCGGGTTCATTACCACGATGATGAGCCTTGATCTCACCACGTGTCCACATCTAATGGTTATAGTGTAATTCTAGATTTTTTAATTCACAAATCTAGTGCTTGAGAGATATACTTTCGTAATGCAACTACAACCCTCCATCAAAAATTAATTGAATTGTCATGGTTCATAATGTTGCATGGTCATTGAAACTTGGAACCTTAGAAGCAAAGTTTAAAGTTTCAAAGTTTTTGAAACCTCTGACCCACTGACTACAAAGATGACCAAGAAAGACTTGCAACTAAGGTTATGAAAAGCACCAAAACCTTAACTTATGTGAATTAAGATAGGAAAGGTGGCAAGGATGTTGCATTTATGAAGTGAAGATCATGGGAAGATTCAAGTCAATGGACATGACTGGATGATTGATGGGTAATTAATATCAATATGTGTGGAGTTTGGACAATTATTACCTCTTATCCCTCAATTAGTGAAGTTAATAATAGAGTTTAGCATGGATAAGAAGGAACAAATTTTTTTTGAAAGAGTGGTGGTGGTGGTGGTGTAGCTACAACAGTTTTCAAATGAAGGCCAACTTCACTCTGTGTTCGAGGAGATAATTAAACTCATTTTATGGTGACGTTTCTGACCAAAGATTAATGGGGATGTTTTTATTCACTGATAGGAGGTTGGTACAAAGTGTGCAGATGATTTTGGGGAAATCCTTTGGAAATTTGAGGCATAGATACATGACTAACATGGATTTATACTCCTTGATTGTAGCATGGGTTTTTGACTTGGGGGAATTGACAAGCACAATGAGAGAAGTGATGGAGATGATTGTGCATAGAGATTTCTTGGAAGGATTAGAATCAATACTTGAATGGGCAGTTCTAGGTGAAGGTTTTGACTATCGAGAAGGCTTTGAAAATGTGGAACTAGAAGGGGTAGAAGGATGTGCCGCTTTTGTGTGTTGGCTGAAGGATGAGATTAAAAATCAATGTAGGGAAGAAGCAAGGTTAGGCTGGCAAGCATTAAAGCTCTTTATAGAGTTGTTGAAGGTGGAAGCAATTATAGCGCAGTTGAAAGCATAGGAGAAAGCGGAGGCATAGCACATGGAAGCATAGGCTAAAGTCAAGGAAAAGTGTATGAAAGAAAAAGGATAGAATGTGACTACAAGGAGGAAAAAGATGAAGGGAAAAGAAACAAGGAAAGTTGTTTATGAAATGGGTAGCACTAGTTGAATTTGTAGTTTTTGTAGGGTTTTTTGCAAAATTAATGCAAGACTAGTACTAAATTTTTGGCTTGTTGGGGGTTAACCTTGTTACAGTTGTATAGTGCAAATATTAGGAAGGGTAAAAGAATGATTGAAAATATTGTTGAAATATGTAAGGTAGTTACAAATAGTTGTAGAACTAGTTTTAGTTGGGTAGGGTTACTTTTTCTGTTATGAAGCATGTTAAGATGCTTTTTCTTAAAAACTATTATAGCTGGAGGTTATTTTTGGATGGTTGATGAAAAGTAAACAATGAGGCAAATGATGTAATATTTATTTTCATGCAATACAAAATACTATTACCGACCAAAAAAAATCTAATGGTTCTAGTGTTATTCAAAAATTTTCAATTCGCAAGTCTACTACTTCAGAGATTTACTTTCAGAATGCAACTACAATCATCCATCGTCAATTCATCAAACAGTCGTGGTTATATTGATTTGCACTGACACTTCGCCACTACATTTTTTTTATTAGTTTGATATTATGTTTAATTTTCCAATGTTTTTTTCTTAATCATTTGAAAATAGGTTTAATTCGCTAATGAATTTTATTTTTTAGTTTAAAAAAAGGTTTTAATTGCCAACAAAATTATTTTTTCTGGTTTGAAAATAGGTTTAATTCACCAATAAAAATATTTTATTCATTTGAAAATAGATTTTAATCTCTAATAGAACAAATTTTAGTGGTTTTAAAAAAATTGCATTTTGCCAAGATTTTTCACAAACTTCTAGCGATTACAAAAGATTCACCAATGGACATTATTTTTTTTCATGGAAAACAAAACAAATTGCCACTAAAATTAATATTTTTATCGGGAAGTATACAAGATTTGCTAGGATTTTACACCTTCACCAAGGGGAGGGGGTTTCTTAAAGTTTTCCCTGAGCTTCACCTTGCCATCTACTATATCTCTAATGAAATGATAATGTACATCAATGTGCTTGGCCTTGGCATGAAATGTTGGGTTCTTGGCTAGACATATTGCACTCTGACTATCACAATAAATTGTCACTACACCTTGTTTTATACCAATGTCTGAACATAGTCTCTTAAGCCAAATAGCTTATTTACAAGCATGAGCAACTTCCATATACTCTGCTTCAATTGTGGAAAAAGCAACCACAACATGTCGCTTACTCATCCAACTAATTGCACCACCAAATAAAGTAAACACATAAGCACTGGTGGATTTAATGCTATCAACATAACCCACCCAGTTTGAATCCACATAACTATCAATATCTAGGGAAATATCATCTTCAGTCACATTACTATTATAACATAAGGAATAATCTAAGGTAACGCGTAAATATTTGAAGACTCTTTTAACTGCATCCCAATGAACTCTACCAGGAATAAACATATATTTGGAAAGAGCTCCCATTGCTTAGGAAATGTCTAGTGTAGTACAAACCATAGAATACATCAAACTTCCAACTACACTTTGGTAAGGCACTCTACTCATGTCTTCCGTCTTTGATGAGGATGTTGGACAATTTGAAATAGATAACTTTGTTCCAATTGAAATAGGAACACACAATGGTCAATAATCCTGCATATCAAACCTTTATAACATTGAATTCACATACTTACTTTGGCCAAGCCATAGCTTTTTGTTCACTCTATCTCTTTTAATTTCCATCCCAAGAATGTGTTAAGGTGCACTGATATCTTTCATTTTAAATTTAGCAGCAAGTTGAGATTTCAGTTTTGAAATCATACCTTTCCCTTTGCCAATAAATAACATGTCATCAACATATAATGCAATAAACAAGAAACGATCACCGTCAATTTTATAATAAACACAATGATCTGATTTAAAACACTCAAATTACAAGCTAAACACATATGCATCAAATTTTTGGTACCATATCCTAGGGCTTTATTTTAGGCCATACAAGGATTTAATCAATTTGCAAACCAATTTACTTTAACCTTTCACCACGTAGTGCTTTGGCCATGTCATATAAATATCCTCCTCCAAATCACCATGATGGAAAACAATTTTCACATCCATTTGCTCAACCTTTAAATCATAAGTAGTAGTAATAGAAAGAAAAAATATAATGGATTTCATTTTCGCAACATGGGAAAATATCTCACCATAATCAACACCCTCAACTTGAGAGTAACCCTTTGCAACCAACCTTGCTTTGTACTTCTCAATACCTCCATCTGAACCAATCTTTTTCTTGAACACCCATTTGCAACAACAAGTTTTCATTATTCAAGAAATGGTACAAGATCCCATGTATCATTCTTTTTCAAAGATGTCATTTCTTCATCCATAGCAATCTTCTAGTATTCTGCATCATTCATACCTAGTTCCTCTTCTATAGATCTGGGTTCATCCATGTTAGTATTCAAAGAAAAAATACAACTCCAATCATCAGGTGTATACCTTTCAGGTGGTTTTCTATGTCTTGTAGACCTACAAACACGTTGAGTTGGAGGTTCTTCCTTGTCTTCTAAAGATCTAGAGCTAGATGACCTCTCAACTTCTTGTCTATCCTTGGGCCTCAATTCAAATTTCTTAGGTGTAAGAGGAAATTGAATCACATCTTCTTGTTTACTTTGTTTTGGATGCAATGTAATAGAAGAAGGCTTAGTTTCTCTAAAAATAACACTTTTATTATGTATTACCTTATGTGCAACAAGATCTCAAAGCTTGTATCCTTTCACGCCATAATTATCTTTGATGAAGAAACATTTCATAGCCTTGTTCTCCAACTTTGTTCACTTCTCCTTTCACACATGTGCATATGCCTTGCAACTAGAAAATCTAAGATGTTTTAATGAACGCTTGCGACCCAACCATGCCTCGATAGGAATATTATCAACAAGAGCTGATGTAGGAGACTTGTTAATCAAGTAACATGCATTAGAAACAACTTCAACCCAAAAAATTTGTTCTAGACTAGCACCACTCAACATATTCCTAGCCTTCTCCATCAATGTCTTGTTCATTCTTTCAACAACTCTATTATGTTGTGGAGAATATGGATTTGTATTATGTCTATGAATACCACAATCTTTATAGAATCTATCAAAATAATTAGAGAGAAATACATTGCCATTATCAGTCCTTAAAAAATTAATTTTCTTTCTAGTTTGCAACTCAACCATTGCTTTAAATTCTTTAAATTAACTGAAAACTTCAGATTTCATCTTTAGAAAATATACCCATGTTCTTCTACTATAATTATCAATAAATGAAACATAATATGTGGATTTATCATATGAAGGAACATCTACAGGACCAAACACATTAGAATGAATAAGTTCCAACACATCACAAGATTTATGAGAATTGGAGTAAAACTAAACGTGGTTTTTTTTTTTCCATAAATGCAATGCTCATAGAAATCAAATTCAAGATTACAGTCAGATAGACCTTCAACAAGGTTTTCATTTTTCAAGGTCCTTAGACCCTTTTCTCCAATGTGGCCAAGTCTCTAGTTCCATAACATAGTTTTCTCTTTAGGTAACTTTGTCTTAGAAGAAAGAGCACCCTTGGGTACTCAAAAGCCATGACCATCTGCTGAAGGTGAAATCCTCACTTCTTCAACAGACTTGATTTTCACTAAAGTACTATTGCACTCAATAGTGCATGCATCTAAATTATGTAATGTGCCATATATGATACCTCTAGCAATCACCATAGCATCTCTAACCATGTTACATCTCGCATCAAAAAATACTACCTGCACACCCACATCTATTAGTTTGCTCATAGATAACAAATTTCATGCTAATCTAGGGATATGCAACACACCATTAATCCTTTTTATTCTACCATCAGGAAACTTGATTTTTACTTTACCACAACCAACAATGTCTAAATGAGAATCATCACCCAAGTACACATTACCTCCATCAAATTCTTCATATTCAGAAAACCAATCTCTATTAAAGGTCATATGGAAAGATGCACCTAAGTCAATTAACCATGTATCATTACCTGCATGGATTGCCAAAGCTACAATGAATGCATCACCATCTTCCTTCTCAGACTTAGAATCAGAATCAACTTTCTTCTATTTTTTCTTCTTTTCTTATTTGCATTCCTTACAAACATTTCTAGGATTACCACAGTTCCAACAAATAACTTTGGACTTTCTAGGAGATTTAGATCTTCCCCCTAGACTTGGATTTTCCATGCTTCTCATTCTTCTTTCCTTTTTCCTTGGGTCTTCCATAAACATTTAGGGCCTCCTTGGAAGTTATGGATACCTTCCTCCTCATCTCTTTAGAGAGAAAATAACCCACCACATATTCATTCTTCAAAATAATAGTACTCCCAATAGCCATAACAAGAGAATCCCACAAACCAGGCAAAGAACAAAGCAAGATTTGACATTTCTACTCCTCATCCATTTTGACACCAATTGATTCCAATTGAGCCACCAACATATTGAATGCTTCCAGGTGGTTTGTGATTCATCTACTGTCTTCCATTCTCAAGGAATACAACTTATTTCTCAATAAAATATTGTTCACTAAAGATTTGGCTTGATGCCTCTCACCAAGCTTCTTCCATAGTCTCTGTGCAAAGGTCTCTTCATGAAAATGAATTAAAATAGAGTTTTCCAAGCACAATTTGATTAGACCATTGTATTTATGGTCCATAACATCATATTGAGTAGCCTAAGTAGGATCTACAAGCCTTGGAACATTCTCATCAATAACATCCCACAGGTCTTGACCTATCAATAGATCCTCCATCTTTAGCTTCCATATCTAAAATTTATTGCTAAAAAAATTTATCCACCTCTATTCTCCTTGATGAACTTGTCATTTGAAAATTCCTACAACAAGATCACAAAGTTTCTTCTGCACAAGCTCCCACTCAAATCTAGATTAGTTCAAAAAACCCAACAACCCACAACTGAAACCAAAGGTGATCAAGCTCTGATACCACTTGTAAGGAAGCTAATGTAGTGGAATAACTTCCTACACTAATCTTGAGAGGAGAATAATACAATTTTTTTTATATCTTTAATAGTTACAAAAACTTAAATAGAAATAAACATAAATATCATGCATACCATGACATAGTGATTTACTTGGGGAAAACCCTTCTGGGAAAAAAACCCCACACTCCAAAAGTCAACCAATATATTATTTAGTAAATCACAAAGATTACAATATACTTGTAGAGCAAGCTTATCACAAGAGTATCACCACTTAGAGATCAAGAAACAACATTACAATTATAAGACTCTTAGAATAAATCACCATATATTTGTACCTTTGTCATAGTACAATGCCCTCATAAAATAGAGTTCCATTCTAGGGAAAGACAGGCCAAAAAAATATCTGCCATTAAATCTAAAACCTAATAATGAATGATCCAAGTTTACAATATATTCATTATTTAATGTATTTCAACCATTCTACAAGTTTCTTGAAAAAGTTAACACACTCACATTTTGCTTTGTGATACCATTGTATACACCTATCAGTGTAACTAGGAAACATATATGTAAATATATATAAATCCTATCAACAATAAACCACATATAATTGCAAGGTTGAGACATATTTTCCCAACATTTGGTTGAATGGGCTAAAATATATAAATGATAGAACTTTGACATACAGGCTTTGTCTATTCCTCTGGTTGACATGGATAAGTGGTGTATGCTTTGTGGATGGTTAAAGAGATCTTTCTTGGGTTTGGGCCAACCTAATTTATGTCTTGCATATTTTTTTTTGAGCACTAAAGAAGTTTTTGTCTAAGCCAACAAGCTATTTTGAATTGAGTATGTATACACCCAATTAGGTTGACCTAATTGATGTATGTAGATGTAACAATGTATATATATGAAACATTTTTTTATTGAATTTAAAAGATATAGGTGTGTGATATGCAACAAGTAATAAGCAGTGATGTGTGACAATGTGATATTGTGTGAAGTTGTAGATAATTATTGTGAACCTGCAAACTGGTGTAGGATTTTATATTCCATAGCTTAATTGGAACTAAAATCAACACATAAAAAGTATATTCATCAGTTCATCTTTTTGGCAATGAGCCACACTCCCTTTTTGTAATCATTTTAAGTTGTGAGCCTCTCAAGGATAGTTTGTCCTAGCAGTGTTCCCCTTTAATATCTTATAACTAGTTATAATATATTGTGACCTAATCCTCACCATGGTTTTTCCCATTTTAGGATTTACACATAAAAATCTTGGTGTTCATGTGTCATGTGGTGTTATGATTCCTTTCATGTCTTTTTTTATAGTTGCAGTTAGATCTTTTTTAATTATTGAATGGTTATTAGTTAAATGGTTTAGTAGAATACTGATTCATGCCCCCTCTTAGTATTTTTGGTGTTAAACAATTGGTATTAGAGCAAGGTTGATGAATGTAAAAATCTTGAACAAAAAGTGGTAACCCTAAGGTTTGATTTGGAGAAAGCAAGGGCTCATGAGGAAAAAATCAAAGAAAGTACTACAATGCTTGATGAGTTGATTGCATTTCAAAAAAATTCTAAGGATAAAGGTGGTTTATGACTTGAAGAAGGACAAAGATCAAAATAAAATCAGACTCCTAACAAGGTTGAAAATCAAAGGAAGACTCAAGGTAATGGTAGACACATCAAGAATCAAAGAAGAAATACTGGAAGAAATCCTATTCGACAACCTAATGCTCAAAGGTACCCATATTTTAATGGTATTTTTTTTTCATGCAATCAATTTGGTCGTAGAGCAGAAAAATGTAGAGGTAGAATGAATCAAAATGTTGGATTCTTTTTTGGACAATGTTTTGCTTGCAAAAAGTTTGCGCATAGAGCTGTTGAGTGCATAAATAAAATAATGATGAATAGATTCAATACTAGTAGAATGATTCAATATTTTCAAGGTTATTGCTACACATGTTATGCATTTGGACATAAAGCTAAATATTGTAGATCAAGGTTAAATGAAAATTAGTCCAGTCAAAAAAATGTTGTGTGCTACACCTACAACAAACTAGGACATATTTCAAGATTCCACAAAAGTAAAAATGGGAAGAAATCTAATTCGAAACAAAGGAATAAACTTGTGAATAATGTGGATCCTACTAAAGTAAAAAAGGACATAGAGAAAATTTGGAAGAAAAAGGAAGAACTTGAGAATAAGGATGAATCAAATGCATCTATACTTGCATTTGGTGCAAATACTTCTTAAAACTAAATTCAATTCTAGGTTTAGGGGGGAGAAATCATAGAGAAATATAATAAACCCCTAATATAAGAGGTTCCAAGAAGTGACATGAAGATATGTGATGTGAAAGGTCATTTGAAGATCTATTGAAAAATTTTCTGGCGTAAAAGGTGCAAATTTGGAGATTTGTGGAGCATTTTAGGGTTTACAGTGTATTCATAAAGTGTTTATCAGCCTTTTGTGGATGTAATGCATGAAATAAAAAATTAGGGAAGATCGATAAGGTATAAAGTAAAAACATAAGTTGATTTAAATAAATTTTACACATTTGGAAGAAAATTAGAGTGAATTGAAATTATTTGAAATTATTTGAAGGTGATTTAGAGCATCTGGCATCAAACCCTAGTTTTCGTCGAAGTGTGAAAAAGGTATTTATAGCTATCTATACTTTGTGGGTTTTAATTAGAAGTATTTTACATAAGAATATAGAAGATAATTGAGGGAAACATGGCCACTCTCTTTGTGGCTGAAACCTTTGAGAGACTTAGACTAGGATTCAAAAGGTTTTAATGGAAGGTTTACAAAATTGACCTTGTGGGTGCATTTCCACAAATTCCAAACAATTTCTTACCCACTGAGGATACAAGACCCTACATTCATGGGAAATTGGAAGAATTTGACCATCAAGAACTCAAGGATCAATGGCTAAAGGAGTTAACTAGAGAAAAGTACTTAGTGAAGCAAAAATATGAAAATCTTGTACAAAATAAGCTAGATGTATGGAATTGGTTCCTAGATTTTTGTAGTGGAATGGATGCAAAGTTTTTAAGGATAACACTTAGTAGAGTGCACAATAAATTTGTATGAAAAAGTGTGCTTGGAGTAATTACCAAGGAAGTGATTAAAGTTTTGATCGGTCTTTGTGACACTGGACTTATACTAGTACTAAATATTGTGAAAAATGCAGTTATGAAATTAACTTGTGCCACATATGATGGGAGAGCACTAAAAGCCAACCCTATTACAAACCCTATTGTGAGGTATGCCACAATCATCATAGGTCAGAAAATCTACTTCACCAAAAGAGGAAATTCACTATCTACAATTGAAATTTATGTTTCACATAAAAAAGATACTATGATTTGTGTGAGTTGATCCAACAACAACTTATGGATAATTCGAGCTAGACCAAGTCAAAGAAATATCCATTCAAGTTTGGAACATTGGTATTTTTTTGCTACTTTACTTTTTGAGAGAGCTACCTGGAAAGAAAAATATTATATGGAATACAAATAGACTAGTGGAACACCGAATCTTTGAACATTTACATAGCATTGGAGACTTCAAGGCACAGGGTGATGCTATAACTATATTCTTCATAGGTTTTTAGAATAATATGCATGAAAGAGAAAGAGTTCCAAAAATTTCAGTAAGTAAATATGCAAAGGAGATAACTTTCTTGGTGTCCATTGATGAGTGCATGATAGAGGAAGAAGAACTGAGAGCTCTATGGATAGAGCCTCTAGGATACGAGATCGATGAGCAAGTAGCTGAGAGCCTCATTGAAATACTATTAAACAACCCTAAGAATCCCACTCTACCCTAATATGGTATATATGAAGAGAAGTTAGCTAAAGTGCATTTGGAAACTTCAGTACCTCAAAGGGATAAAAGGGTAAATAAGAAAATTTGAAGTGTTGTAACACACTTTCACACTTGTCTAGGGTTTTCATTAATAATTGGACCTTCATATGATTTCATTGGCCTTATTTTGCATCCAAAAGCCTTAATTAATGCATCTTTTTGAGGATAATCCTAACACAAATCAACATCCAATCATAATTTAGGTGTTTTTAGGTTGTATGGCCCAAATTTAGTGATTTGGGACTCATTCATCACCTTGGGAAAATGAGTCCCACCTAGGTTTTTGTGTCTCCAACCTAGTTTCATACCTTTCTAAGAATTTTTAAAAATGGTCCCAAAAAATTATGCCTAATGGGACTCATTTTCCAACTTGAGTGAATGAGTCCTGTGTGGCTCAAAATCAAAATTAATTCAAAATTTTTGCAAGATTTTATCCTCCTTGATCTGATGTCGACTCGTAGTGTTGTAATTTTGGGAATTCTTGCATGATTAAGTATAAATACAAGGTTATTTCACTCATTTTCACTTAAGAATTTTGTGAGATCATTCATAATAGCAAGTTTGTGTTCACAAGAGAATTCAAGTGTTTACAAGATCATTTCTAAGGCATTCAAGGGAAGATTTCTTCAACAATTATTGCAGTAATTCAAGATCCATCATCATGTCAAGGATATCGAGTATCAAGCATGTTATTGAGCTAGTGTTGTGATGTAGCATTGAAGATCCAAGGTCAAGCATTGTTCTACACTTATCACAAGATCTAGAACTATATCCTTCATGACCATTTCATGCTAGATTGTTGATTTGTATTACAAGAAATCATTCAAGGTATCATTGCTCATGTTTCATGTCCTATGTTGCATGTTTCATGTTCATATTTTATTATTTCATCATTTTATTTAATTACCTAAAAAGGGTTTAACCAAGGAAAACCCCTATTCATGAACAATCAACAAGTTTTTATTCTCTTTACATGTGTGATTGTGTGTCTATAGATTGAAGAAAAGTGGATTTGAAGCCTTCAAAAGTACCAAAATGACAAAGTTGCAAATTTTGTCAAAGTTTTCATGAAAAGTTTTCAAGACTCATGGAAACTTAGAGATAGGGAAAAATATCCATCCAATTTGCAAGGAATTAGTAGGAAAGTGCTTATTTGATCCATCTTCAAAGGCCTGCAAAGTTTCAATTCAAGATTCTACTCCTAGGACACTTTGCGACAAAATGAGACAGATTCACCAAAAGTGGCGAATGAGTCCCACTACTAGCATTTTTCAAGATTTTTGTAGATTCAGATACCCTTTTTCCAAAAACCTATTCCTGTACAGAAGCCCAATTCTAGGATTGATTTTTCTAGCTTGGAAAATGAGTCCAATTAGGTCTAAATTTCAAGTTATTCAACATTTTAGGTCTCCATTCAAGCTCTCTCAGGTTTCCAGGTACTCCTATGTACTTTTCTAGTTTGTTGTTATGATTTATTTGCATTTATATTTCATTTAGTGAAGTTTTATGCATCATTAAGTTCAATCATTAGATCTTACATTTCATACTTTTTTCCAAGCCCTAGCTTGGTGGTGAACCCATCTCGTAATTTGAAATCATACCCTAGGATAGTCCCTTAGGATATCTGTTTCTCCCATTATCACTATTTGATTGAGATCTCTAGGACATTCTTGAATGTGAAGCATATAAAGTTTGTTGCCATAGGTCCTAAACCCTAGGGGAGACAATTTTCTATCTTACATTTTGGTGAACCTAGATTTAGGACATTTCATTTTCTGATTTGGAGTCCATCATCATTCTAGATCTTGCTTGCATTAACATTGCATTAGAGTTTGCATTAGTTAATTGGAATTTTAGGGTTTTTAATTAGTGCATTAGTGAAAGTGCATATAGGTTACATTTTTTCATCTCAAATCATCTCAAATCATATAAAATCTGCATTTTCACTTAGGTTACAACTCATACAAACTAAAAAGCATAAATATTAATTAATTTTTTTTGAAAATTGCAAAAAAAACCCTAACTGGGACTCATACGCCCCTCTAGAGGAATAAGTCCTAGTATTGATTTTAAACCACCTTTTACAACATTAAAAACCTAATTTCTATGCTTTCTAAGCTTTTTGGTAACATATACTATAATTTTGGAAAGTTTTGGGGACATCTATTTTATGAATCTAGGTCAAAAACATCAATTTAGGGTAGTCATTTTTGAAATAATTTCAATTACAAGCATCATTAGATTTGAAAATGCTCACATTTTTTAAACTTTACATAATATGGATAGAAGTACTTTTCACTTTTTCATATACAATGTTTATATTCATATTCATAAACTTTTCATAAGTTTGATAAAAGTGCTTTTCATTCTTGGATACACATTGTTTGCACATTCTTAAGTTTTTCATACATTGGATAAAAGTATTGTTCATCTTTGGATATACATTGTTTACATTATTAAAGCATTGCATAATATGGTTAGAAGTTCTTTTCATTTTTGTTCAAACAATGTTAGTACCTTACCTTTCCATGCATGCTAAGGAAAAGTTCATATCCCCTCGCTATGAGAGTGTTTTAGTGTAAGAGAATAAAACCTTGGACATTCCTAACAATCATATTCCTTCTCCTAATATCTCTCCTATTAGTGAAGAAGATATTTTGGTATTAGAAGAACCAATCAATGAGAGTTTTGAGAATCCTAGTTATTTATCTCCTTCTATCTCTCTAATTAGGCAAGCCATTGATGAACAACAAGAAACAACCATAGGTAATCATGATGATGACATAACACAACAAGAGTCCATTGAAACCTACATACATAACACTTCAGCTAGTCTACATTCACCTCCCAACACTTTCCCCTCTTGTGATAATGTTTTGGATGATGAAATTGAATGTGAGGAGGATATGTTGGTGTTGAATGATCAAACCTTTAAGGTATATAACAACCCTCTCTATTATCATTCCCCTACCTATCCTATTTTGGAAAAAAATAGGGAACAAAGGAATGGAATCATAAATGATCATGACAATCACATTTGTTCTTCTCCTAGTATCTGTCATAGTTGTGAAGAAGATACTTTGATGTTAGAAAATATAATTTGTGAAAGTAATGGGGATCTTTATTTCCTCTCTTCCCCTAGAGAAAACATTATTTAACAAGGAAACACCATCATTGACAAGTAAGAAAATCCAACCATTGATCATTCCCCTACTTGCGATGAATTCATTTTGGAATAACCAATCCTTGAATGTCAAGAAAATTTGGTTTTTAGTTCTTCTAAAACTCTCCATCTAGGGAGGATATCATGGTGGAAGAAAATGACAACATTTTTCCTTCCTTAGATGATGGTGAAAAGATGACACTAGATTTCCCTTTATTAGAAACACATAAAACCAAGATTGTTGAGGTTATGAATGCACAAGTGTTTGCTAGACCCCTCTTGATTAATGGAACTCTTGCATACCCCATGGGATGTCCTAAGAATCCTCTAATTTCTTACCCACCTTCACACAAACCTCATACTAAAAACAAACTTGAACTTATCCTTTACCCACCTAAGAATAATGTGTCACAACAGCTGAGTCATAATATCATTTCTCATACATATAACACTAGAAACAATCCACAACCAAGACAAATAATTTCAACATCCCTCCCTTTGCCTAATCCCATTTTTTCTGGTGCTCCTCATTTAACTTCAAATAGTGGGAAGGAGTATGATCTTTTTGAGAAACTTAAGAATATTCCTACAAAGATATACCTATGAGACCTAATTTAGAATTCACCTAATTATCACATCATGTTTCAAATAGCTTTGCAACAAGTTGTGGTTCCCTCTAGTGCAAACCTGAATGCCATTGCAACCCTGATTCAAGGAATAAAAATTGATATTTTTTCCACCAAATAGAGCTCCCTCCTTTGGAAGTGCAAAAAAAAAACAATGCTTTCATGATAATAGCTATACATAATTAGTTGGGGATAAAAATAACCCTTGTTGACAATGGTTCCACCCTTAATGTGTGTAGTGTATCCCTTTTGGATAAGCTTTGTGTGGAAAAATAAAAAATTCAACTTGAATCTTTATCTATCAAGGGATTTGAAAATGTAGGAAAACAACTGCTTGGTGTGATCACTTTTCTTATTACAACTAGAAAGGCCACATTAGAAACACAGATCCATGTTATGCCTCACAATATTTCATATAAAATCCTTTTAGGCAGACCATGGATTCATGCAATGAATGGAGTGCCTTCTACTCTTTATCGTAAAATGAAGTATATTTACAAAAAAAAAGTATACAAACTTGAAGTTGACCCTGACCCAATCGATTGTTTGAACATTGAGAAAAGAAAGGAAAATCCTTTGAAAAAATTAACACCAACTACACAAGTGGAACCCATACAAATAGAGAAAAAAAAACATATCAAGAAAATCACAAAGCTATTAGAAGATGATTGGGGTTCCTTAGACTTTGAACCAACATTATCAAGAGGTATAGCTTTGGTATGGTTGTATGGGAGCTGAACGAAGGCATGACTTCCCTTAGCCTCTCGTGATTTGTGAAAACATACCGGTTGTGTGTCTCACCCCTTTTTGATACTCACCCCATGGATGACTTGAAGTTCCATGGCCCTAGAGTGAGTGCATTTTTGTCAAAGTTGGATCCACCTATCTTATTCTTTTCTTTTTTTATGTCTTTGGCAATGTATGTTTTTGTATCTTGTTTTGTTGCATATCATACACCTAGTGCATGTCCTTTTGTGCCCATGTTGGTTTGATGAAGAATCTTATATTTTTGGGGCTTGTCCACCTCCTTTCATCTTTTCCATCCTTTTTCAACCACATTGGTACAATTGGACCCCTCTTGAATGTCTTCTTTACTATGAGTTTGAAGGAAGTTCACCCTCTCACTAAAGTGGGGGCTAAATGTAGTGCCAAAAAATGTTGCTGGTGATGTTTTCACACTTTTTCGGACCTTCCTTGTTAACTAGGCTTGTTGGTGCCTTGATTTAGTGTTGTAATGTGTCTAAACATTCACATTAGGTCTTAAGCCCTTGTGAACTAGTGAACATAAATGGTACCTTGCTAAAGTGTTGTGAAGTGTTGTAACACACTTTCACACTTTTTTGAGGTTTTATTGATTAATTGAACCTAATAAACCTCTTTTTAATCAAAATGTACCTTAATCATGCCTTATTTGAAGTGTTATAAAGTGTTGTAACACTCTTTCACACTTTTCTATGGTTGTCATTAATGATTGGACCTTCATATGCTTTAATTAGCTTTATTTTGCATCCACAAGCCTTAATTAATGCATCTTTGTGAGGATAATATTGACATAAATCAACATCCAATCATAATTCAAGTGTTTTTAGGTTGTATGGCCTAGATTTAGTGATCTGGGACTCATTAACCACCTTGGGTGAATGAGTCCCACCTAGGTTTTTGGGTCCCGAACTTGGTTTCACACCTTTCTAAGCATTTTAAAAAATGGTCCCATAAAATTATGCCTAATGGGACTCATTCACTAAAGGTGGTGAATGAGTCCTGTGTGGCCCAAAATCAAAATTAATTCAAATTTTTGGTGGGATTTTATCCTCCTAGATCTAATGTTGGATTGTAGTGTAATTTAGGGAATTCTTGCATAATTAAGTATAAATACAAGGTTCTTTCACTCATTTTCACTAAATACTTTTGTGAGAGCATTCAAAATAGCAAGTTTGAGTTCACAAGAGCATTCACGGGTTTACAAGATCATTTATAAGGCATTCAAGGGAATATTTCTTCATTAATTATTGCAACAATTCAAGATCCATCATCATGTCAAGGATATCAAGCATCAAGTACATGTTATTGAGCTAGTGTTGTGATGTAGCATTGAAGATCCAAGGTCAAGCAGTTTTCTACACTTATCTCAAGATATAGATCTATATCCTTCATGGTCATTTCATGCTATATTTCTGATTTATATTACAAGACATCAATCAAGGAATCATTGCTCATGTTTCATGTCCTATGTTGCATGTTTCATGCCCATATTTCATTATTTCATCATTTGGTTTAATTACCTAAAAGGGGTTTGACCAAGGAAAACCCCTGTTCACTAACAATTGACAAGTTTTTCTCCTCTTTACATGTGTGATTGCAGATCAATAGATTGAAGAAAAGTGGATTTGAAGCCTTCAAAAGTTCCAAAATATCCATCCAATTTGCAAGGAATCAGTGGGAAAGTGCTTATTTGATCCATCTTTAGAGGCTTGAAAAATTTCAGTCCAATATTTTTCTCTTGGGACACTTTGGGACAAAATGGGACTGATTCACCAGAAGTGGCGAATGAGTCCCACTACTAGCATTTTTCAGCATTTTTGTAGATTTAGATACCCTTTTGCCAAAAACCTATTTTTGTATAGAAATCTAGATCTAGGACTGATTCACCTAGCTTGGTGAATGAGTCTTAGTAGGCCTAAATTTTAGATTATTGAAAATTTTAGGTCTCCATTCAAGCTCTCTTAGGTTTCTAGGTACTCCTATGTACTTTTCTAGTTTGTCATTATGATACATTTGCATTTATAGTTCATTTAGTGAATTTTTATGCATCATTAGGTTCAATCATTAGATCTTGAATTTCATACATTTTTCCAAGCCCTAGCTTTGTGGTGAACCCCTCTTGCAATCTAAAATCATACCCTAGGATAGTCCCTTAGTAGATCTCTTTCTCCCATTATCACCATTTGATTGAGATCTCTAGGGCATCCTTGAATATGGAGCATAGAAAGTTTGTTGCCATAGGTCCTAAACCCTAGTGGAGGCAATTTTCTATCTTACAATTAATAAAGTTAAGAGAAAAGAATGAAAAATAAAATTAACCGCTTTTACCGATTTACATGTCTATTTATGCCAAGGCTGATATGCAAAATAACTCAACAACTTTGAATCTCCAACAAGTACTATTGCACATTAAAGAGTGCCTTCACAATGAAGCTATATGGAGCATACTAATGGTAGTTGAATCCATTTTCACTTTTGCTAACATCTCAACTTAATGTGTAACTTTGTGCTATAGGTGATCTAAGTTATGCTGACCATGAAAAATGAGAGCACATCTACACAAGTGAGCAATGAGAGGTGCTAGAGGCACTCAAACAACTTCTGAAACAATAGAGTATACATAAAAACTGATTAACCCATAAAAATAACACAAATTATTGCATTTTTTATTTTATTTTTTCTCAATTTTGAAAATGACAAGTGATTGCTGGAAAACCAATTTTCAATCATTTACTACTTAGTGGTGCTATGAAACCAATTTTCACCACTAAGAATTTTTTTCAAGTACAATATGCCAGAAATTGGTTTTCAAGTTGTAGTTGTCTAACAATACCCAAAGGTTTTCATTGCTAGAATTTATCGCTTTTTTATTTATTTTTTTAATTTTTTTAATTTTTTTAATTTTTGTTCTTCTTGATAAACTACATATAATGACCAAAGAAATGAGAATATCATTGGATGTAGAAATGATACAATCCAAAACTTGGAATTACTTTGGAATCCTTTCAATGAAAGTCACCGATGAAATTACTTTCATGTAGAACTTGAAATGATGACCAATAACAAGAAATATACCTTCATCAAGATGGACCATGCATATTCTTATAGCACAATTACTACAAACAATCTTGATCCATTTAATGCATTCCACAATATCCTAATATGACTATAGAACTTTTCAATACATGTTGTGGACACTGATTTTGGGTATCCAAGGGTTATCTAACTCTTATAGGGTTTTTCACCTAAAAGGAGAGAAATGGACCCAAAATGCTAATGTTTACACTTAAGATCAGTGCAAGGATGGATGCAATATGCCTAAATAAGATGCCTAAGTGTAATAAAATAAAAAAGAAAGATAAATATTAATGCTAAACCTAAGGAATGCAACTTGTTTGAAAAGATAGTGATGTATGCAAAGAACACCTAAGAATGCAAGTAACTGATAATAGAATTAAACAAGATTGGAGAGGGGCACTTGGAATTTGAAGCATGATGCAAAGAGGCACTGGAGTCCTACAAAATTGACAGGAAATGCTAACTGGGACACTTGTGACAAGTTGGATGACAGTCTAGCTTTTGAGAAAATATTTTGAAATAGGAATCCACCAAATAGGTATACGAAAATGCAGAAACTTCTTTTCAGGCTTGGAGGTGGGACTAATTCACCACAAGTGGTAATTTAGTCCTTCTCAGAATCTTGGGAGATTTGGGGAAAGATTCTATATCTTTCAATCTGCACTTCATTTTTTGATAGGTGTCTGGTCCAAATTTTGTAGAAAACGGGCTGAAATTGGTCTCCAAGCTTCAATTAGGGATTTTTTGACTTTGATGATTGTGATGGATTCAAAACACCCTTCTCTTTGAAAAATATGCATACAAGACCTACAAAGACACATGCAAAGAGGGGAAAAAAGGGTTAAGGGTTAGAGTATAGGGGTTTGCCTTGGTCAAACCCCACCTTGGTAATCAAACCCTAGATAATAAAATGAAACAAAAAGAGAATGATAAATAAACAACATGCAATGTCACAAACTCACCAAACCCTTGATGTATAAATCTAAAGATATGTAATGAAGTGCTCCAATGGTTGACTTGATAGTGCTTAAAGTGCTTAAAATTTGCTTTATAATTTCTTGGATGATTAAGTGAATGAATGGGGGTTAAAATGAGAGAAAAACCCTTTATTTATACTTTATTTTACTAAATTCTTGAAAATAACACATCATAGGCCAACCTCAAGGGTAAGAGAATAAAATCTTGCTAGAAAATTGAAATTATTTTGAATTTTGTGCCCAATGGGACTAAGTCGTCCCAGGTGCCAACTTAGTCCCAATAGGGAAATTTTACTAGGTGTCTAGAATTAAAGTGCACTAAATAAAGTTTAATGGGAATATTCTAAAAAATACACTTAAGTATGGCCGAAAAGTGTATTAAGGGGTCATTTAAACATAAGTGTGGACACAAACAAAGTATCCTTCTTTTCTTGCTTGATTTGGGAATAATTGATGATAAATTGGACTTAATGAGGCCTTGATTTGATGTTGTGAAGTGTTTTACATGTCCACATTTGGTCATGAACCCTTGCAAATTGAATAAAATGCATCTATCAATGTCTTGCAAAGGTGTTGTGAAGTGTTATAAAAGACTTTCACACTTCTCTAGACTTAATGGACCTAGCTTTCCCATAATTCAATGATATAAAATCTATTTAATTGCATTCTCACATTAATCTAGAGGTCTTGTGAATTAAACCTAGTTTTAATCTAGTGTTGTAATGTGTTTTACACACTCACATTGAATTTTGCGCCTTTCTAGGCTATGTGGACCTCATTTTAATGATGTAAAGTGCATTTAATCACACCTTCACATTGAAATTTGTGTCCCATGCCCTAATTACCCTTTACATCATCATTAATAGGCCCCAATGACCTCATATTATGCATCCCGAGGCATAAATTGATCAAATAACTGACTAAGTCATCATATAAACCTAATTTTCTTATCTCCCAACCTTCAAGCTAGTAGAATGGCCCCCGTGGGATCCATTTCCCATTAGGGGAAGATAAGTCCCATCCAGGTGGGACCCATTCATCCTTGATGGTGAATGAGTCCCATTTGAGCTAGTTTTTAGGTTTAAGTGGGAAAAGTTAGGTTTTAAGTTTATTTTTTCTGCATGTCAGCCTTGGGGATCAAATTAATGGGAAAATAAGGTGAATTTACTATAAATACAAGTCTCTAAACTTTAGTTCATAACCAATTCATTCATTCTTCACTCACAATTCATTATACTTCTCAAGCAAGCTAGGGTTTCAACATTCCAAGTCATCCAAGATCATTTTTCACACATTCAATGGAAAAATCTCCATCTGTTGTTGCAATAATACAAGATCAATCACCATTTCAAGGTACTAACTCCATTTTTTCATGCTTCATACATTCTTTCTCTATTTTGGTTTAATTACCTAAAAAGGGGTTTGACCAAGGAAAACCCCCATGCCCTAACATACAACATTTCTCCTTATCTTCTTGTGTGTTTGTAGATTTAGGAATCTTGAGGACTTGAAAATAATTGAAGATAAGTTTCAAAGTTTTAGAAGAAATCTCATTTCTTACAAAGCCAAAATAACAACAAAAGTCACTTTTAGTGCCGAAAATTAGACTTTCAGAGGTGGACACCTATCAAGAATCGAGCCATAGACTGAGGGATTTAGTTTCCACTTTTGGATTTTCAAAAATTCAAAAGTGGAATCATTCACCATTAGTGGAAAATGAGTCCCACTGCTAGGCTTGAATAGGGTTTTCTACAATTTTGGGTACCCATTTGTCTGAAATGGGCTCTAGAATAGTTTCCCAGATCTGGGACTAATTCGCCCAGAATGGTGAATGAGTCTGAGTAGGCCAAATTTTTAGCATCAACAACATTTCAGAAGTCATTCCTAGTCTCTAGCAAGTTTACAGGTTCACCTCTTCAATTTCATTCATTTATGTTTTAGTTTACTTTCATTTCTAGGTGTTTTTGCATATCATAATGTAATTTCAAACAAGGTGTATTTCAATAGTTTTTCATTAATAATTATCTTTATTTTTTAGTTTATTTCATGTAGAGCATTTCATTCATTCATATTTCATCCATATCACATTAATCTTGAGTGTAGACATTATTTTGGCCAATATTTATCCTTTTAGGTGAAAACCATAGAAGTGCAAGAAAGCCATTGGAAGCCAAAATACTTATCTCCAATAGGAAAGGCTTTAATTAGTAATGACAAGTCTAGAAAAGTGTGAGATTTTGTTACAAATATTTACAACATTTGAAATAAGACTTGGTAAATGATAAAAAGAATTTATTTAAGTGAATTATAATGAAAGGGTCCTAGAAAAGTGTGAAAGTGGGTTACAACACTTCACAACGCTTTTACAAGACATCCTAGAATTATTAATGATTCTCAAGGGTCAAAGACCTAATGTGAATGTGTTGACTACATTACAACATTAAATCTAGAAAAAATCAATCCAAAGTCCATAAGAGAGACTCAAGTGAGCATAAAATTGTCCAACTATACATTTTTTGGCTACACATTCAACCCCAACTTTAGTGAGGGGATGAACTTTCTTTAAACTCACACTAAATTAGCCCAACATGAACATCGAGAGGGATCAAAATGCGCTCATTTTTCTAAGATGAAACAACACTAATGAAGAGGGATGACCAAGCCCCTAGGATCAGGATCACATGGCAAACCAAACATAAGCACAAAGGAACACAAATGAAGATGATGAAAAAGAATGAAAGAGAGAAATTGAAAGAAAGGAAAGTTGGATCAAGCTTCGATCATTTTTCCATCCCATTGTGGATCAGATCTAGGCTATTTTTTTGGAACAAGAAATGTTTACTCACTCTAGGGAGAGGAAACTCATGGCTATCCACCTGGTGAGAAGTCCCAAAAGGTGAGAAACATACACTCATGACTGGTATGTGCTCTCACACATGCAAGTGGATATGGAGAAAAGTCAAGCCTCAAAATGGGCTTCTTGCTCAACCAAATCAAGGTTATACCTCATGATAACTTTAATAAGGCACCACAAAGGAAAATTTCATTTCATGCTTCATGAGACAAGCAAAGCTTCGTATGCTTAGAATTTATGAACAAATGCAATGGAACTACAGGCATGCAAGCTATGTTATGCAAGGTGGCCATATAAAAGAAAAATGCAACATGCAAAGAATGTTCAAAGGAGTTTTTCTTATTTCATGCGTGATGCAAGACTAGAGGAAGAAAACTCACAAACTTAGTCACACACAAATCAATTTATCACAACTAAACCAAATATTAACTTGTCCATTCAATTAGGACTTTTTCCCTTCACCAAACTCATGATGACATCAAACTGAGTTCCAAAACACAAAATCCCTTAAAGAATTTTCATAACAATTTAAACAACATCAATTTAACTAGCTCACATCCCTTTCATCAACATAAACAACTCTAATAAGTGATCTTTCAAAATAGATTGTCCAAATCCACAATTAGGCCCTTTTAGGCCCTATCAATAAGAAACTTCTCAATTCCAAGACTATTTCCACTACTTAATGCTTCAAACATGTATAAATATCTCTGTAGAACATGAAAAAATCATTCTCCAAACTTACTTATTGATGACTCATCAAACATGTATCCCAAACCTCCATTCTTGACTGAAATTAAGACTACTACAAGATAGGACAGTCAAATAAATAATGGATTTAAACTCAAAGAATCACTAAAACCTACCTTGAACAGGCTCACCTTAAGCTTTTCAACATTTACAAACTCTATTACAAAAGGAGAATACCAATTACACAATAAAAAATTCTTAAAATCTTCACAATCCCTATTTTTCTAGTACTCTGCATCATTAATAGACCTAGGATATATTGGTTTTACTATCTCCAAACACAATTTCACCCAACCAATGCTTTGAAAAAACTTAATTAGATCTGAAAAATCTTAATAAACCATCAAAAGTTCATTTCCATTTGTATTTTGCAAACCCTAGTGTTCAATCTTCTTAAAACTCTGTTTTATGAACTGTAACACAATTTTTAGTCAGAAACTTCAATTTCTTCACACCTTGTCATTACACTTTTTTTTCCCAAAACTAATGAAGAATGGAAGAAAATGTATTACTAACTAATCTCACCAAAAACCAGAGGAATCCATCAGCTATTAAAGGAGAAACCCAAATTCTCTACCTCAATGTTTACTCTAACAAGGGTTTTGACAATTTGTAGAAAAATTGCAATAACTATCTCAAAATCAAGACAATCTGCATGAAACAAAGAGGAATTTGAAGGTGATTGAAGGTAATTTAACTTGAAAGAAAAAAAAATTGTACTTCTTCCTATACTAAACTGTGAATTTATGAAGAAATATGCTAAAAAAATAGAGTTGTCATTGATCCAATGTAATGGGTTCGGATATCTCACTTACTAAATACAATCCTTAATTTTTAGAATAATTTAATAGAATCAAATATTTTTATAATGGTGGGAATAAAGGGGAAAAATTGAATAATTTTTAATCACTTATTGAAATGGAATAAAATGTATATCCATGAATCAAGGTATATCAAAAGTGTCTCAGATAAGCAACTTATTAGTATATATGATAATCATCTTTATTCTAGGTAAATCACTTACAGGTACAACATACCTAACCAACCTAAGGATGCTCACAAAAGGAAGGATTTCTCATCCATGTGTCAACCACCTAAACCTGCAAAAAAAAATGTTAGTAAATAGGGGTTTGCCTTGGTCAAACCTCATTTTGGTATTCAAACCTTGAAACATGAAATGAAATAAGATAAAGGTATGAAGAATGATCACATTATGATGTTGCTACTCACTAAATCTTCTAGAATTAAGCAATTTCTTGATCATGATAGACCTTGACTACGATGCTTCTTGAATCAAGAAATCCTCATAACAAATGTTAGCTTGAATATAAACATGATACATAAATGATGATTAGGCATTGTGGGTTTCTATTACAACAATGACGGTAAGAATCTTTCACTCATAAAAGGTAACACTATTCAATATTTTAATAAATGCATACTTAAGAATAATGTATGTGATTGATCTTGTATTATTTTATTATGGGCGAATTAGTCCTAGATATGAGAAACTATTCTAGAGCCCATTTCAGACAAATGGGTACCCAAAATTGTAGAAAACCCTGTTCAAGCCTAGCAGTGGGACTCATTTGCCACTAATGGTGAATGATTCCACTTTTGAAATTTTGAAAATCCAAAAGTGGAAACTAAATCCCTCAGTCTGTGCCTCGATTCCTAATAGGTGTCCACCTCTGAAAGTCTGATTTTCGGCACTAAAAGTGACTTTTGTTGATATTTTGGCTTTGCAAGAAAGGAGATGTCTTCAACAACTTTGCACCTTATCTTCAATTATTTTCAAGTCCTCAAGATTCCTAAATCTAAAAACACACAAGAAGATAAGGAGAAATGTTTTATGTTAGGGCATGGGGGTTTTCCTTGGTCAAACCCCTTTTTAGGTAATTAAATCTAAATAGAGAAAGAATGTAATGAAGCATGAAAAAATGGAGTTAGTACCTTGAAATGGTGATTGATCTTGTATTATTGCAACAACAGATGGAGATTTTTCTATTGAATGTGTGAAATATGATCTTGGATGACTTGGAATGTTGAAACCATAGCTTGCTTGAGAAGTATAATGAATGGTGAGTGAAGAATGAATGAATTGGTTATGAATTAGGGTTTAGAGACTTGTATTTATAGGAAATTCACCTTATTTTCCTGTTAATTTGATCCCCAAGGCTGACATGCAGAAAAAATAAACTTAAAACCTAACTTTTCCTACTTAAACCTAAAAAATGGCTCAAATGGGACTCATTCGCCATCAAGGACGAATGGGTCCCACCTAGATGGGACTTATTTTCCCCCAATGGGGAATGGATCCCACAGGGGCCATTCTACTACCTGGAAGGTTGGGGGATAAGAAAATTAGGTTTATATGATGACTTAGTCAATTATTTGATCAATTTATACCTCGGGATGCATAATATGAGGTCATTGGGGCCTCTTAATGATGATGTAAAGGGTAATTAGGGCTTGGGATAAAAAGTTCAATGTGAAAGTGTGATTAAATGCACTTTACATCATTAAAATGAGGTCCACATAGCCTAGAAAGGCACAACATCCAATGTGAATGTGTAAAACACATTACAACACTAGATTAAAACTAGGTTTAATTCACAAGACTTCTAGATTAATGTGAGAATGTAATTAAATACATTTTATATCATTGAATTATGGGAAAGATAGGTCCATTAAGTCTAGAGAAGTGTGAAAGTCTTTTATAACACTTCACAACACCTTTGCAAGACATTGATAGATGCATTTTATTCAATTTGCAAGGGTCCAAGACCAAATGTAAAACACTTCACAACATCAAATCAAGGCCTCATTAAGTCCAATTTATCATTAGTTATTCCCAAATCAAGCAAGAAAAGGATACTTTGTTTGTGTCCACACTTATGTTTAAATGACCCCTTAACACACTTTTCGGCCGTACTTAAGTTTATTTTTGAGAATATTCCCATTAAACCTTATTTAGTGCACTTTAATTCTAGACACCCAGTAAAATTTCCCTAGTAGGACTAAGTTGGCACCTGGGATGACTTAGTCCCATTGGGCACAAAAATCAAAATAGTTTCAATTTTCTAGCAAGATTTTATTCTTTTACCCTTGAGGTTGGCCTATGATGTGTTATTTTCAAGAATTTAGTAAAATCAAGTATAAATAAAGTGTTTTGCTCTCATTTTCACCCCCATTCATTCACTTAATTATCCAAGCAATTTTTAAGCAATATTTAATAACTTTAAGCACTATCAAGTCATCCATTGGAGCACTTCATTACATATCTTTAGATTTATACATCAAGGGTTTGGTGAGTTTGTGACATTGCATGTTGTTTATTTATCATTCTCTTTTTGTTTCATTTTATTATCTAGGGTTTGATTACCAAGGTGGGGTTTGACCAAGGCAAACCCCTATACTCTAACCCTTAACCCTTTTTCCCCCTTTTTGCCTGTGTCTTTGTAGGTATCGTATGCAGACTTTTCAAGAAGAAAGGTGTTAAAAAAGTGTTTTGAATCCATCACAGTCATCAAAGTCAAAAAATCCCTAATTGAAGCTTGGAGACCAATTTCAGCCCATTTTCTACAAATTTTGGACTAGACACCTATCAAAAAAGGAAGTGCAGATTGAAAGCCACAAAATCCTTCCCCAAATCTCCCAAGATTCTGAGAAGGACTAAATTTCCACTTGTGAATTTTTCCCACTTACAGGCCTAAAAAGCAGTTTCTACATTTTTGTATACCCATTTGGTGGATTCCTATTTCAGAGGATTTTCTCTAAAACTGGACTAAGTCACCCAACTTGTCACAAGTGTCCCATTTAGCATTTCCTGTCAATTCTATATGATTCTAGTGCCTCTTTTCATTATACTTCAAATTCCAAGTCCACCTCTTCAATTTTTTTTAATTCTATTATTAGTTACTTGCATTCTTATGTGTTCTTTGCATACATATGTATTCGATCCTATTGTAGGGAAGGTAAAACCATTGCATTTTTTGATCCGTGCTCTTGATTTATCATAATCATCTTGATAAAGATCATGTAATACGAAAAATCCTCAGTGATCACATTCTCTCCACAAGTGGGATCTATGAGTATCCCATTACTGGGCTTATCATAAATATTGCTAGCTATGTAAAGTGGACCATCAGGAAGATTCAAAAGGATATGCTTAGAAGAAGAAGTAATATCAAGAGATTTCTTAGGTTGGATTTTATGAGGAATAACATCTATTGCACCTATCATATCATTCATAGGATTAATAGAAGTGGTATGTGGGATAGGATCAAGATGTTTAATAGCTATATGAACATTCATCACATCATTGTTTTGAGTTTCATTAGCTTTGATGAATGGAATATTATGATTGGGAATTGGATCGGTAAAAATTTGTAAATTTTGATTTGGGGCAACAGACTTATTTCCTTTAACATTAACATTTGAAGTGGATAGACGACCAGAATCAATGAGGTCTTGCACTAGGTGTTTAAGACACTTACATTGTTCTGTGTCATGTCCATTTTGTCTATGATAATGGTAATAAGTGTTGGGTTGAAAGGTTGGAGGTAAAGTCTTAGTAGGATCCAATGGTTTAATAGTAGGTAAAGTAATTATCTATTGCTATAAAAGTTGGGACATGGTGTTATGAAGAGTGACTAGTAAAGGTGTAAACTATTGTTTTGGATCTCGATAACTATAACATATTGCAGCTTTAACAATTGCTACTTGGTTGTTGATGGGTTGAGTTGGTTTTTGAGTGGGAATGAACTATAAAAATACTTTTTTTGGTTTTCTAAATGGTTGTGAATTTTTTGGGTTGACATGTTCAAATTTCTTGACTCGGCTAGAAGTGGACTTGGGATAACAACTAGTAACCAAATTGTGATAATTGCAAAGGGCGGTACATAATTGTATAAATGAGGGAAATTTCATCATGGTCAATTTATCATGGATTTAAATTTTTGAATTTTTAATGAACATATTTTGAAGATGTGGATTGGAAATCTTGACATCGAGTTGGGCATAAAGTGATTGATAGTGTGAGATGAAATCAATTACCTTTTCATCCCCATTTTGTTTGCATCTCATTAAATCAGCCAATGCATTTTTGGGAGTCATGTGTAATTGAAAATGACTTATGAATGCTTCAACTAGGTCATTGAATGAATGAATTGAATTATTTGGTAAGGATGAAAACCACTCTAAGGCAATGTCTTTTAAAGTCCTAGGAAATAGTTTCGCCAATAGTTTAATGTTAGGGATAAAGTCAATGCATAAGGTTGTGTAAGAATTAATATGATTAGTAGAATCTCCCTTCCCTCCATACTTCTCAAATCTAGGCATCTTTATTCCTTGTGGCATCAATGTTCTTAATATTCCTAGAGATAGTGGGCTGCTATGAACATAATAGGTAGGTGCTCCATTCTGGTTTTTCGTTGATGGTGGATATTTAATTTTGAATAGAGAAGAGGGTTTTGAAAAGTTGTGTGATGAGAGGGTCAGTGTGAGTGGTATGAGGCGGAAGGGAAAGTGGCTATGGAGTGTATGTAGCACTTGGTGGGGAAAGTGAATGGAATGCTAATAGATGGTATGGTGGAGGAGAGAACATGTAATGCCACATAAGAATTAGGAATGCTAGTGAGAATAGTTGAGGAAGGTATCAAATTACTAACAAATTTCATGATTGTTTCAACTTGGGAAGTGGTGTCGGTAGGTATGGATGCTACGGTGGAAGGAGGAGCAGTGGAAGGTCCTCCTTGACTAATCATAGTGTTTGCTGATTGAGATGTACTAGAGGTGGAAGGAATATGTTTATGGTATATCTCAACAATTTGTTTCATAATGTCTAAGCCTTCATTACATTCTAGAAGATGATGGATATTGTCTATAGCAGGAATTGCGGTGGTGGAAATGTTTTTGAGACACACGTTTTGTTGCAGATGTGCTAAATCCTCATGAATGTTAATGATTTTGTCTTGTAGAATGTGATCGTTTTGTGTGTCAACTTGCATGTTATTGGAAGGAAAAGCATTGCTAAGGGTAGGGTCCATGCCTAGTGTACTAGTCGCAATACTAGGAGTGGAATCGTTAGAAAATCCAAGATCCACAACGAGTGTATTATCATGGGATAACATGATTCTTGAGCTTCTTCTAAGGTATTAGAAAGAGGACACCAAACACTCATGCAAAAGGTTTCTAAATGCTTGTGAATTGAAATGCAATGAAACTAAGAGAAATAAAATGTTAATAACTATAATTTTGGAAATTGTGACAGAAATGTAGGAAATGCCTAGAAAATGCCAGAAATTACAATGCAAAATGTGTAGAAGGACTAAGTCGCCTAGTGTGGTGAATTAGTCCCAATGATGATTTTTGGGTTTTTCAAAAAATTTGAATGTAATTTGATGTTTTTCATATGCACAGATGAAACTATAGTATGAAAATGTAGAATTTTGTTGTTTTCCAATAAAATACAATGCAAAAATGTGGGCTATATGAGCTTTTCACTAATGCAATTTAAAAAACCCTAGGATGCAATTTTAAACAATGCAACACGTAATGCAATGCTAATGCAATTTAAACCTAGGATTAAAATGCACTTGAAATTAGAAGTAAAATGTTTAAAATTCAGGTTCACCAAAATATGGACACTAATTTTGGGTATCCAAGGGTTCTCTAACTCTTCTAGGGGTTTTCACCTTAAAGGAGAGAAACAGACCCAAAATGCTAATGTATACACTCAAGATCAAGGCAAGAATGGATGCAATAAGCCTAACTATGATGTCTAAGTGTAACAAACTAAAAAAGAAAGATAAATATTAATGTTAAACCTAAGGAATGCAACTTGTTTGAAAACATAGTGATGTATGCAAAAAACACCTAAGAATGAAAGTAAATGATAATAGAATTAAACAAGATTGGAGAGGTGCACTTGGAATCTGAAGTTTGATGTAGAGAGGTACTTGAATCCTATAGATTGGACTAGAAACATTGACTTGGACATTTGTGCCAAGCTGGGCAACTTAGTCTAGTTACAAAGAAAATCTTCTGGAATAGGAATCTTCCAAATGGGTATCCAAAAATGACAAAACCACTTTTTAGGCCTCATAGTGGGAATATTTCATGAAAAATGATGACTTAGTCCACCTGGGAATCTTATGAGATTTAGGGTAAGATTTTGTATCTTTTGGTATGCATGTCCTTTTCTAACAGGTGTCCGATCCAGATTCTACAAAAAAGGCTTCTAATTATAAGAGTTCCAGAAAAAGGCTTTGGGGGAATCTTGCTTCTTTTAAAGTTTATCATAACATTGGTAATTGGTTGGTCATTGGAGATTTCAATAATCCTCTACATGATGCTGATAAGATGGGTGGCAACCAGAATGTGGATGATACCAGATACGTCCTAATGTAGTTCATTAATGACTCGACTCTTCTTGATTTGGATCTGAAAGGGGCTTCCTTTACCTAGTTGAATAGATGTGTGGGTGATTCCCTTATTCAAATTAAGCTGGATCATGCTCTTATAACCCCTAAGTGGTTAGTCCACTACTTCTTCTCCCTCTTAGCTCTTACCATATTGGGATTGGATCACTTCCCCTTCACCCTGTCTGTGGATTTGTTGGGTGGCAAGAAGAACTTTCCTTTTAGATTTGAGAAAATGTGGACTTGTCATCCTAACCTAGGTAATTTGGTTAAGGACTGGAAGAATATTAATGTGGAGGGGTCGACTATGTATAGAGTTGTTAAAAAGTTGGCTAATGTTAAGAATAATGTTAGAAAATGGAACTGTACCTCCTTTGGTCATATTTTTATGGAGAAAGATGGGGTTTCTAAGGAGCTTCACTCTACTCAGTAAGTCATTCAATCATTTGGGTATGATTAGGAATTGATGCTAATGGAAAGTGTTCTACTTTCCAAGTTGCATAATATAATTGTGAAGGAGGAAGAATTTTGGAAGTAGCATTCAAGGATCATGTGGTTGAAAAGTGGTGATAGAAATACTAAGTTTTTTTTATATCTCTACACTAAAACATAGGACTGGATTAACCTAATTAACTATAATAATCAAACTCTAGAGAAGGATGTTGATTTGTAGCTTGCTATTGCTTCTTATTTCTCTCACTGATTTTGGTGGAGGGGGAGCTTGATTTGGCCTGTCAAGAGGATATTCTAAGGGATATTCCCCAGTTGGTGGATGATGAGCTCAATAAGTAGTTAGTTTGCATTCCTTCAGCGGATGAAATTTAGTGTGTTGTTTTCTCCTTTGAAGGCAATAAGGCTTCAGGCCTTGATGGATTTCCCATGTTCTTTTTTTAGTCTTTTTGGGAAATTATTGTGGAAGATGTTGTGGCTACTAAGGAGTTTTTCAGATTGGGTTCCCTTTTAAAGGAGTTAAACTCCTCCTTTATTGTTTTGATTCCCAAAAATCCTTGTGCTTCTTCTTTTGAGGAGTTTTGATCTATTAGTCTTTGCAACTTGATTTATAAGATTTTCTCCAAGGTTTTGGAATTGAGGTTGTAAATTTTTTTTCCTCTCATCATTTCTCCTCAGCAGAATGGATTTGTGGCTGGTAGGAAAATTTTGGACTATATTCTCACTATTCATGAGAACATTCACTCTCTTACTATCAATAAACATGATTGGTTTATCCTCAAGCTTGATTTACTTAAATATTATGATCATGTGGATTGGGTTTTTTTGTCTAAGATTCTTCTCTCTTTTGGTTTTGGGGAGAAAATGGTGGCTCTTGTACATCAACTTATTTCCTCCTCGGTTCTCTGTGCTCATTAATGGGTCTCCTTCTCTCTTTTATTGCTCTATGGGTCTATGGAAAGGTGATACTATCTCTCCCTTCCTGTTTATCATTATGGTTGAGTCCTTGGGTCGTCTTATGCAAAGATTCGTTAATTCTGGTCTTATGACTAGGTTAACCCCCTCTTTTTGTATCCTTGTTTGCTCTCATCAATAATTTGTGGATGATTCTCTTGTGCTTGGGAAGGTGTCTATTAAGGAAGCTAAGGCTATTAAATGGATTTTTTAAATTTATGAGGCTTCTTCTAGGAAAAAAGCTAGCTTACATAAGAGTGTGATTTTCTTTTTTCAACACTTTGATTCAAAGAAAAAATAGGATAGCTAGAATTTTGCAATGTCAAATTGGTGAACTTCCTACTTCTTACTTGGGTCTCCCTTTATTCTCTAAGGTTCTAGACTCCTTATGGAGGGGTTTGATTGAGAAATTTAATTCCAAGTTGGCTAGGTGGAAGGGGGCCTTGTTGAGCTAAGATGGAAAAGTTCCATTTTGTTAAATTCACCTTTCATAATATTTTGGTCTATGCTCTTAGTCTCTTTCACATGTTGAGGAAATTTGTGGATATTGGAAGGAATTTAGAAAAAATTCCTTTGGATAGGTGTTGAAGATAAAAAAAGAACTCATTTGGTTGCTTGGGATAATGTCTGTCAGCCTAAAAGGGCTAGTGGGTTGGGCATTTGCAAAATCAGAACATTTAACATGCCACTTTTGGGTAAACAGTTGTGGAACCTCTTGCTAGCCAAAAGTGAGTGGGAAAAAATTGCTTGGAGCAAATACTTACATGGTGCTGATGGGATTAGATATTTTTTATCTCATGAGTTTAATCCTCCATATGGTTCTTAGCTGTGGAATTGTATGTTGAAGGCTTGAAGGCTTGTGGCGAAGGGTCTCTTTTGGTAGATGGGTAATGGGAGGATTATTCTATTTTGGGACAATAATTGGTATGGCAATGGGCCACTCAAGGGTGAGCCATGGGATCAACCCTCTATGGACCTCTGTGTACGATAGTTTGGCAGATTTGCTGATGACTATATTGATAGAGGTTGTTGGAGGAAGTTGCATGAGATGGACGCTAGTCTAGAAATTATTTATAGGACTATTTCTTTGGTTCATATTCCTTCTATCCCTTCGCTTGATAGGTTTGTTTGGAAGACTTCCTCTATAGGTAACTTATTTGTTGCTTTGAATTTTCATTTCAATGAATCCTTTATTGGCCCACCTCCTTTTTGGGCTTCTGCTTGGTCCTCTAGATTGATTCCTAAGGTCAACATTTTCTTTCGGATCTTTTTCCATAATAAAATTTAACTACTAATAATTTGATTAAAAGACTTTTTGTTATGACCAATAGATACTTTCTTTATGAAGAGCAAGTGGAAAATACTTGTCATTTTCTAATTGGGTGTAGATATGTTGGTGTGATCTAGAATCATGTGCTCTCACTTTGGAATCTTAGTTGGGTGTTTCTTGGTTCTGTCAAAGATTTATGGTATCAATGGGTTGGCCTGTCATCTAATCCGACTCTGTAGATTTTGTGGTCCCTCACTTTTCCTCATATGATTTGGGGAGTTTGGCTAGAGTGCAACAACAATTTTTTTAGAAATTTTTCTCTTCGGGCTTTATCTGCGGCTCATAAGATTTGTGCAGGTATTAAGGAAAACTTTCTTTTTGGGATCTCCTTTTATTCTAGAAAAAAGATTATTCTCTATTCCTATGATATCTCTATTGCACAAAAGTGGAAGTTTCCTTGTGATATTTCTCTTCTGGTCTCTAAAGGGAAATCTTCAAGAGAAGATGTTGCTTGGAAGGCACCACCAGATGGCTGGGTTAAGATAAATTTTGATGGCATGGAAAAAGGAAATATATGACTTGCAGGATGTGGGGGAGTGATTAGAAATTCTAATGGTAGGCTCATCTCAGCTGTGGCACTCCCTTAGGAATCTAGAAAAACCACTATGCAAAGGAAACCACAGCCTATCATGGACTCAAAATGGTTCAAAGCAAAGGGTATACAAAGGTCTAGTTGGAGGGTGACTCTCTGAATATTATACATAATTTGAAGAATGCTTCACCTTTTTCTTGGACTATTGAGGCCTTGGTCAGGGACTCCATTGAAATTATCAGTTCCTTTGATACTTTTTATATCTCCCACATATTGAGAGAGGGGAATATGTTAGCTAATTTCTTCACTAACTTTGGTGTTAGAGAAAGAAAGGAGTGGGATTTAAATGATCCTATTTCTTTTGAGGCAATGACTATTATTAACAATGAGTGCTAATCTCAAGTTGATATTGATCTTATTTTGCATTGAGTTGTGCATGCCCTTATTCACATGGCCTAATTTTATGAATGGGGATTTTCAAGTTTTAAGTATGGGGGATGAATTTCACATGGACCAGAGTTCAAGTTCATCATTTCATATCTATCCTTTTGCTGGCTTCACACAAATTCTAGAGTCTTCTATTTTATAATTCTACTCTGGGTGGTATCTGTCTTAGTTTCCCAAGGTTTCTAATTTGTGCTTGGCCTCTATTTGTTAAGTCTTATACAACGGGTGGGGATAGAAATTGCACTGAGCCTAAGTTTGGAATTTCTAATAAGAAAAGGAAGGAGGTGTGGGAGATTTTAGAGAAGGGTGGCTTAACTCCATATATGGAGAAACTGCATGGTAACAATCCCCAGGTCATTGATCTGGTTGCTCAAGGGTGGAATGAGAGAACCTTGAATTTGGGTGGAAGGGAAGTCATGGTTGATGAAGAATTCATATCCCAAATTACAGGCTTGGATATGCATGGTATGAAGGTGTTCAAAGACAAAAAAGAATCGCAGGCTATGATGTTTATTTTATTTAAAGGGAAAGAGGATACTGATTTGAAGACAATGAAGAGTGGAGGTTATTAGAGGAGCTCCTTAAAAGTGCTATGGCATGATGTTTTTGAAGAGATTATGAGGTATGTCACCTTGGAAGGTAGGTATACGGCGATTAACACTCACCATTTCCTTTTGCTTAACCATTTTTGACATAAGAAATTGATTTCCTTTCCATACTACTCGTTGATGTTGCTTGACTCGAGGATTAAGAATCATATGAAAAACACAAGAAACCCTATCATGCATGTGGGGTTAATTCTCCTAATCTATGAACATATCAAATTTCATGAGGTGTAGAAACCTCTTGTGTCCCCAAAGGAAAATATTGCTAAACCCTGGGAGGGTTATGAGATGGAGTCATAAGAGGAAAGAGTTAGTAAAAAATATAAGAAGAGGAGGCTTATTTTGAACAAATATTTTGAGTCTGATAGGGATGATGATGTTGATTATGTCTTAGATTCGTATGCCTTTTTTGAGGAGGGCCCCAATTCCCATGTTTTGGGTAAGACTGGGAAAAGGAAGCTAGATGACAAAGAGGGCTATATGACATGCAGTGATGAGGTGGTAGCGAATGTTCATTCTAAGGGGGTTAAGGAAAAAAATAACTTTATAGGGAAGCTTCCTCTCCTCCCCCAACAATTAGAAAATTGCAGGAGACTGAGGATGGGAGCCAAAAGAGAAGGTGTTGACAATTACTGGCCAAATCTCGAAGAAGGGTTTCTCTCTTTCTCTGGCTGGAGGTATCTTTGGTGAGGCTTCTTTGAGTGCTAACATTGGGATGCAAAAGCAGGGGAAGGAAAGGGATGTGGGTGGAGGACATACTGTGGCAACTAGAAAAGTAGATGTGGATAGGCTGATGAAAAGGAATGTTGTTTCAGAGGAAATCACCTACTCCATTTGAAATATAAGGACTCTTTCTCTGATGGCAAAGGTAAGGATATTTCTACTACTAAGACTCATGTTGGTTCTTCGGATGAGGATGTTTCTATGGGGAAAGGGATTGAGAAATTTGACAGGGAGGAGATGTCTGATGTGCTGGGCTTGAGTCGTGATAGTGCTAATGTGTTGTTTTAACTTTTTAAGTGGTTCTTGCATGAGATTAATAGGACTAGTGTTAGAATTAGAGGTATTGATAGGAAGGCTGAGGACCCTTTTGTCCAAAGCCAAATTGATGATCTAATGAATTATCTTAATATTGTGGTGGAGGAAACCATCAATTTGAAATAGAACTTGGAAGGGAGAATCTTATCCCTTGAGGATAAAATAGATAAAATATGGAATGTTGTGATGAAGAGTGGATATGTCCCTAAGGTTTTTGAAATTTATGATTTTCCAAGGTGATCTCCTTTGTGATTACTGTGAAAAAGAGAAAGGATATTGTGTTTGTTGATGATACTTCTACTATGGGTAAGCTATTGGATGTGGATTGCATTGGTGAGAAGGGTGGTGTTAAAGGTAGTGTTTTGAGTGGTGAGGTAAAAACTAGTGGGCCGGGGGCTAGAACTAGAAACATAATGAAAGTTCAAGGTGGGGCCACTGGTATAGAGGTGTCTGATACTGTGGATAATGTGCAGAAGATGGATGCTAGTGAAATGGAGGCGGTGGAGATTCTGAACAATATGTAGTGTTGTTGGCTGGTTGCCTTCTTTTTGTCTACTTTTTGGCTATTGGTTCATTGTCATTGGGTTGATTGTTGTGAATGTTTTTTTTTTATCAGATGCTTTATTTTGTAAAGGGTTCTAGACCCCTTCAAAACCCTTTTTACCTTCAATCAAAAAATCCATTTAATAACTCCAAAATTAAGTAGTTAAGTCATTTTTGTAAATGAAGTGCATAATTATTAATATGAATAAATAATAAAATGGATGAATATAATTACAATGAATGCTTGTGTAGACATTGTTAGGGTTAGAGATGGTAGATATCTAACAATTAAATGTAGATTTAATTAATAAACAGAGAAACTAAAATGCACACAGAATAAATTATAACACAGAGAATTTAACGTGGTTCACCCAATCTGGGCTAAATCCACCAAACCGCAACCATCTAATAATTTTATTATCCAGTGAAAAAACTATTACAATCTTGCAAATAATAACGTTTTTCTTCATACTGTAATACCCCTCCAAACCCCTTTTTAACAAGCTTAGAAGCTTCCAGATTTTTGGGTTCTACAAAATTAGATTTTCCTTTTTCATTGATTTTTCCCTTTTTCGGTGATCACGCGAAAAAGTAAGAAGAAAATTTTTCTTGGGGGATGTCGGGGTTTATAGTATACCATGGGCTATATAGTATAGCATGATCAGTCACCACACACCAACAGACATGATATCAATTCTAATTAATATAATAATGCATACCGTTATTTGGTCCAAGTTTCACATAGGTGGTTTTATTAGAAGCACCAATGAAACAATCAACGAGGTTTTATTAGAAAGCAACCAAGAATTGTCAAAATTCAAGGGATTCCCCCCAACTTAACTTCATACTACAAAGGTATGAGAGGATTAAGATAATACAAAGAATGAATAAATATAGTGACATATTTGAGAATACCTTGAGATTTATTCAATGAAAAATCAACCAAATATTTCCAAAATTTAATGGATTTCTCCACCCCATCTTAATTGCACATTGTAAAATCATGAAGGCATTAGGATAATCCAAAGAAGAAAGTGGCATATTTAATAATACATTGATCCTTATTTAATTAATGATCATCCATTCATAGCAAGTTTGTTGTGGTCATTAATGCATTCAAACCCCTCTTTTATCTAAGTGTATGAATAACATTAATCATTGGACCTAGATCCAAAAGTGTGTGAGGAATACATAGTTTTAACATAGGCCTCCAAAGATCTAGATGTTTGAGTATAAAAATATTTATAAATAGATCTTCTAGGATTTAATTATGTATCTCACACAAATTTTGTATTGAATTAAGGCTTGTAGTTCACCATTGCTTATTGTATGATTAGTCTCAACACACATATTTATCATTTCAATGATAAAATTAGAATCACATTAAATTGTTGCTTTATGTGTGTGAATTAATTCTAAAGTTTTGATTCATTAAGTAGATAAGAAGAACTAAATTGATTATCTTTCAGTTGATCATATTGTTCTTCTAATCCAATTAAACCAAAACGACATCCTTTAATCGTATTAATAGATTGCAATTGTAATTCACCAATTTCAAGCACATTAATATAATGTAAAGGGATCATTAAAATCTCATTATTATATGCAGTTTGAACCACCTTATTAGATAATAATAATTTATTAAGAATTATAATTTCCCTTGGTAGATATGTTGAAGTGGATGGTGGGTGATATGAATGGGATAATGACAATGGAAAAACTTGTGTTGGATATAGAGTACATGGTAATGAATAGGATGGATATGGTGGAGAAGGGGATTTTGGTTGCTATGAGCATGAATTTTGACATTTTTCATAAGATGGATATTTTTTCCATTCACCAAAAATTTTAGGTGGAGAATCATTTTCTGAAGAAACATATTGCCTTTCAAATCCAATAGAATTATAAGACATTTTAAATTCATTAGGCATACTATGATTTTCCTAATTTGATGTGTGTAGTTGTCCTTGTGTTATGAGGAATAAATTCTCACTTTCACCTTTATTTTTTTGATTCTCACATATAGCTTGGATCTCCTTCATGATGTCCTCTTGAACAACATGGTAGGTGCACTTAGCTTCTTCCTTGCAACAATCAAAACAAAAAATGGTCAAATCATTATTTTCAAAATTCCATTATCCTAAAAATTCATCAATTATTTATTCTTGCTCAATTATGGAAATAACATCTATAGATGTTTGTGATAATGGTACTAGAATACCAAGATTATCTATTACATTCTTTAGGTAGAGGGGAAATAAAAATATCACTTTGTGTCAGCACGATTCCCCCACCAATTTCTTCTTTTGTTTTTAAATTTGAAAGTGGTAGTCCGGGGGCGACAGCCCCCAATAGGGTCAAGGGGTAGCATTTTTCTTCTTGTGTGACCTTCAAATTATTCATTTAAAAGCATTTTTCCTTGAAAAGTGATGTGTTTGAACTACCTTGAAAATGCAACATTTTTTTATTTTTTTTATGTTGTTTCCCAAACTTACTTCCTTCCTAACAATTAACTCACAACAATTGGTGTGGATATATAAATGGTCTTAATTTCTAAAATCTACCTACAAATTCTAACAATGCATCTATATGATTTAAACAACACAAATTAGGACTAATCACTGGGCAAGATGAGCATATGCACAAGCTTTCATCCTAATGCATTGGTCTTAACTTAACTCACAGGTTTTTTTAGCCTATAACACCTCTACCCAGCAATGGTGCCAAAATGATAGGCCAAAACTGGGGTAAAGAACAAACTACATTTAGCTTTATCTAAGTGCCAATATAAGGATCATAAGCTTGTGAAAGGTGTTGTGGTAGTATACTTAAGGGAGGAAAGCAATGAATTAAGTGGGGATGAATGCAACTAGAACACACAAAAATTACTTAAATGAAAATTTGGCTTAACTTTCCTATTTTATCTTATTGGTAGAAATGCGATTGTAGCATAGAAAAATGGATCCTTGGACATTTTAAAGCTCATTTGGGTCCTTCTTGTGGATGTTGGCTTAGTTTTTCCTTGATTTGTTGTTGTAATGTGGTCAACACATTCATATTAGGTCTTGGGCCCTTGTGACTAAATAAGAATTTTATGATGCCTTGCAAAAGTATTGTAAAGTGTTGTAACACACCTTCACACTTTTCTAGGACCTTATTAATATGTTTTACAAAAAAAACCTCTTTTTATCACTTATCGAGCCCTATTTTAAAGTGTTGTACAGTGATGTAAGAAAATTTCACACTTTTCTAGGCTTGTCATTAATATTTTGACCTTTCTTATGCTTTAATTGGACCCATTTACACGTATAGTCCTTACTAATCCCAATAAACATCATTTAAAACATCTAATTTGTAAAACCCACTTAAAATGCCTTAAGTGGGACCCATTCACCACTAGGGGTGAATGAGTCCCCTTTGGCACAAAAATAGTGACAAATGGGTCCCCTTTGGCACAAAAATCAAAATTATTTCAAATTTCTAGTAGGTTTTTATTTTGTAAGATCTAAGGTTGGCCTGTGATGTGGTATTTTTGAGAATTATTGCATAATTGTGTATAAATATAGGGTTTTCCCTCTCATTTCAACCCTAATCATTCCATCAATTAATCAATCTATCACTTAAGCATTCTAAGAATTTCAAGCATCCTCTAGTCTACATCCATTAGACCTTTTACTTGTGTGTCTTTAGAATTCTACTTCAAGGGTTTGGTGAGTTGTAGCATTGCTTTTGTTCATTCATCATTCTCTTTTCATATTTCATTTCATTTTCAAGGGATTAGTTACCAAATCGAGGTTTGACCAAGGCAAACCCTTATTCACTAACCCTCAATAATTTTTCCCTCTTTGCATGTGTTTTGTAGGTCTAAGTTGAAAATTTGTCAAAGAGAAAGATTGGAAAAATTGTCAATAAATTGTCAAAGCCATTCAACGTAGTCAAAGCCCTAAAAGAAGCTTGGAAAACACCTATAGGTTGAATTTTGTAGTTTTGGATCTAGAAACCTATCAGGAGCAAAAGTGCAGACCGAGAGCTATGGATTCCACTTTTGAATTTCCAAAAATCTTGAAGTGGATGAATTTTCCATTAGTGGTGAATGAGTCCCATGCTAGGCTCAAATAGAGATTTTTACAGTTCTGAGTACTCAGTTGTCCGAAACTTGTTCCAACAGAATCTTCCCAAAATAGGACTAACTCTCCCAGCTTGGTATATGAGTCCCAGTTGGATTCAATAGTGAATTCTTTAGGATTCCAAAGCTCGATTCCATCTTTTTCCAGTCTCTAGCTACACACTTTTAATTTGAAAAGTTGTTGTTATAGTTTGTTTGCATTTCTAGGCCATTTTGAATATCATGATATGTTTTCAAACATCTTGCATTTTTCAAGTTTTGCATTAGTGATTAATCTCTTTTGTCATTTTTTAGCATCTAGGACATTCCCCTTTGATAGATTTCAATCTCATTTGCATTAGAATCTCTTGGGTTTGTTCTTGAGTGAGCCATTAAGGTTTTTGGTAACTCTCTCCTTTTAGGTGCAAACCCTAAAAGTGTAAGAGAAGCCCACATTCCAAAAGTATTTGGTTCAACAATATAAATTGTGATAGGGACTATCACAAACTATGAAATGCCAACAACCTAACTATACTCAAAATACGATTAATATTTTAAGCATTCAAATGAATAAATTAATATTTAAAAGAATCACATCTCATATTTCTTCAGTTAACAACCAACTCATGATTAACTAAATAATAGTCCACTCTGAATATAAAGGCATTACAAAAATTAATGCACATTATTGTAGAATTAGATTAGCTAATATGAATGGTGATCCTATACCTACACAAACTCAATCAAACAAGGCATTATTAGTCCATTATGCAAGTTAAATCAATATTCCCCATAGAATTCTTTTGAAATGCAGAAAACAAGAAATAGAATGAAGAACACAAGTAAAAGCTTTCAAATCCTATTTAATGCACACAAACTATCAATCCTATGGGGGAAATTGGTCCCATTTTGATGTGGAAAATGGCCCTTTCCCAATCCCTTGTAAGCTTGAATGATGACATGTTGAAGATTTGATGCTTCCTTGGTTAAATTCCTACATAACCTAGCTATGAAAATGTGAAAATGGATGAAGAATGGATGAGAAAATTCAAAATCTCAAGATAATGTCTTTGCATGAAGTTGTGGATCCAAAATCCAAATGAGAGACTCTTATTTATAGATGTGAAAGATGGAGGATGAGGCAAAATAGATGAATGTGGTACAAAAGACCAATTAATAGCATGAAGACACTTGTCAACATGTGAGTGGACAAAGGTGGAGCACATTTTGATCATTGTGTAATGAAATTCAATTAGGTGGAATTTCAAAATGGATGAAATGAAAAGTTGGAGGGAGGAGAAAATGAAGTTAATGCCACTTGGCTCAAGTCAAAGGACATGTAAGAAACTTAAATGCCTTGTTGGATGTACAACCCTTTTGGAGGGATTTTTCAAATTTGGAGAATATTCCCTTTTTGATGCCTTTTTGAAAGTAATTGGGGATTTAATAAATCCATTGAAATGATTTTCACGAGCAAGTTGCAAAATCTAGAGAATTTAAGTGATTAAGACTAGCATTAATCAAGATTTGATTAATTAAGAGGGAGATTAGTTGATTTGACCATTTTTCATAGGCTTTTGAATTAATTTAAATCAAAATGAGAGGAATATGATTTAGATTTAATTAAATAAAGATTTTGATTTATTTAATTAAATGGGGATGATGTTAGATTAAATCAAATAAAGATTAATTAATTTAATTTAATAGAATGACTTTAGAAATTTAATTAAATAAATTGAATTATTTAATAAAAGAGAGAGTATAGGATTAATTAAATAAAATGATTTCTTTAATTAACAGAAGATAATGACTTAACTAGACAAAATTGATTTATTTAATTAAGAGATGAAATGTGATAAATTTAATCAAATAAAGATTATTCAATTAAATGGTTAGCAAAGGAGATGATTCAAGATGAACTAGTGTTAGTAATTAGGATTAGGTGTATAAGATCAATTGGTACATTTTCCCCCTCTTTAAAGCAATGTACCTATTGTGTTGGTTCAAAGAATAATCCCGCCGAGATCGAAATTCAAAAAATTTCTAATTTTTTTAGATGCCCCAACGGAAAGAAGTATACTGGTACACCACCCCCTCAAGAGATCAAGCAAAAAGTTTGATTTGAAGGTTGATCTTGTGATAAAAGAGGTTCAAGATAGATACATGGGTGGTATAAAGATGATGCAAATGAGATGGTTTTAAGATTCTTGGAATAACAAATCTATATTATCTTAAACAACTTAAATGATAATTCAATGCATGTGAGATGGATGCGATGGATGATGTGATATGCTATGATTATGAGATTTATGTATGCCAATGATTTGTGGATGCAAGATGGATGCATTGGTGATGTTTTGATTGACTATCCTGATACTATGCTAGCATGGAGAAAAGAAAGAAGAAATTAGATGAAGACAAGAGGATCCAACAGGTCCATGATCCATGAAACTTTATTAGAGATGATAATGATGATGATGATGATGATTTGCTTATCAAGAATTGGGATTTTAAAATGGCTATTTACCTTATGTTTGATAATACATATAGACACAATGCATTAAGGTATAAAGAACAAGGATGGCATTGCACCTAGTGTGATGGACTTTGACTTGGCAATTAGATAGGAGTACTCCTATTCACACTTGGCATATGGAACCTCATTTAAAATATAGTTAAGATATTTCAAATATCTTAGACCAAACATTAGAAAGGAAAGCCTTCCTATGTGGTCAACAAGACAACTAAAACACCCTCCCTACACCCAAACAAAGCACACATGACCAAGGTTATATTACAAGAACATTCAACAAGCACAATAGATAAAAAGATAAAGATCATTGCCCCATTCCTTTCTCTCTAAATCATTTTGATTAGACATCATCGAGAGGTCATGGGAATGAGTGCAATAAGATAAATCAAAGAAAATATAAAGTACACAAACAAGTCAATGTTTTTCATACCTTGAGCCAAATGGATGTGTTTTGTTTAGGATAAGTATCCAAAGTGATTTTCCAAAGATAATTCCCATTGTAGGAAGGATGCATCCTAGGAAATGTTAGTGGATGGTGACAAGTTGATAGGTTGTTTGAAAGAATGTTGGTATAAGGTTGACTGACATGTTTGCGAATGATCAAGAGTTTGATTTCATATTTAAAATTTTGTTGTTTCAATTTTGATTTTTCATTTGAAGTTTGCTTTTGTTGATTTCTATGGTTGTTTCTATTTGTTTGGCCAAAGAGTGAGGGTGATGATTGATTTATTATGGATGAGATTATTGCAGGTGAAAGTGAAATGGGATAGATGTTTTTTTTAAAATATTTGGATGTTTTTGTTGTTTTGCAATGTTTTGAGGTTGTTTTTGGTATTTTCAAGATTATACAAATGTTTTGATTTTTAAAATGTCCAATGTTTTTGGTATTTTCTGAGATTTACAAATGTTTTTGGATTTTGTGTTTTTTGAATGTTTTTGTTTCTTATGGGTTGATCAAAGATTAGCCTTGCCTATGTTTAAGCTTAGAGATTATGTAGTTTGGATACCAATGTGCTTTTGAATTTTTGACCTATTTTGGGATTTTGATATGTTTTTGGATATTCACACGATTTTGACGATTTGGATGTGTGTGATGATATTAGTGCTCTGTTTTGGGATTTTGTTGAAAACCAAGCTAAGGTTGATTAATCAGATTGATGGATTAATGATGATAACATTGGTGAGAATACACAACAATGCAAGGATAGTGTTAAGCAACACAAGGATTGGGATGAATATCCCAAGATGATGAGGGATTGATTGGATTTGATTGATTAGGATTTTGAAGCTTGGTTTGGAACACAAGTTGGTTTTGTATGATTTGATGTGATGTTGAAGCACATGTTAGATGCAACTAATATTAATTGTTTGGATTGATGTTCGATAAAAAATAAAGCTTGATAAGGAACATCTTCTCATCAAAATGTGCCATGGACTAGTAATTTGAATTGTGCTCACAAATGCTTTGACCAATTTGACTTCAAGTTGGAGGATATAGATCAAGATTTATTCCCAAAGCAAGATGTAAATACCTACGTCAGTGTCTAGAAATGTATGGAATGTCATGGGTGGATGCTTGGATAGGTGTATGGATGGATGAATATGGACTATCTTGCGATAAGATAAGGTGTTCGAATAGAGGAATGTTTCATTGGATAATGCTTCATGGATCAGATAATGCTAGGTAGGATAGGATCAATGAAAATGACTCATGTAAAGATGTCTACCATAAGCAAGTGAAAAGTGTGCACCAAACTTTGTCAAGATCAAGATAATGTGGAAGATGGATGCAAATGGATAAAAACGGATTGGAAAAATGGTTCATGGATGAAATGGATTTATTATGGATAAGATGGATGGAATCCTGGAGTTTATTATGGATGAGATGAGATGCTTTCACCTGAACTAGCACATGTAGATGCTTGATTCTATACATGATGCACGTTTTCCAAGTTTCATCATGGTACCTATCCAAAGTGCCACCATAGTGGTTTTCACTAGAGGATGATTTTTTTCTTTATTGTTTTCAATCCTTTTTCTGATTGTTTTTGGATTTTTTATATTTTTATATTTTTTATATTTTTTTGAAAGATTTTAAGCTCATGCTGAACCACTTGGTGGTGTCGAGGTAAATTCTTCTATCATAATGTGCCATCGATATCCTACTTGAAGAAGCTTCTTTTCCAAGATACATGCACTTGCATGCAATTTTTGAGATTCCTAATCTATTTTGTTGATACAGGAGTTAACTTTGTCTTTGCACATCACGATAGAATGCCTTCTAAATCCTTATATGATAAAGGGTGGCTTCCAATACATGGCTAATGCAAGAATTGGATACCATGTGTGGAGGTGTGGATGGAGTGTGTTTAGGAATACAAAATGGATTGGTTGATAGTTTGGAACCTTTGACTTTCCAAACTTGGGAAGATGAGTAATGATGGGTGGATAGAAAAGTGTGTGTGGAATTAGGACCAACTACTTGATATACTTTGTATGTTTCTTGAGAAGCTTATTTTTGACTTTGTGGACATCTTTGATGGATACTTTTCCATTTTTTATTTTGCCCCATAGTTTCTTTGACTAATGGAGTTTGATAGGGATAATCTTTCTTTGTATTTTTTGGTATCCATGTGTATTTGATTTGTCCATTATGCTTCTCATATTCTTTTCATTTGATTATGCTCTTATTTCTTTGATTCACATCCTTCTTTTGATGTTGGTCCCAATTCATGGATGGGGTTATGGGTGGATGAAGATTCATGACGTAGCTGGTTGTAGTATTGAAATCAATTTCATTATAAGGATTCTTCATGCTGCCTATGTTGATGTTTTCTTGAGAAAAAGTTTCCCCTAGTGTGGTGGTAGTAGCACCTTTTTTCTTTGATTTTGCTTGTTTCGAGAGTTCTTGTTTAGAATACATTCTCTAATAAATGATCACTATAGATGACGTTATTTCAATTTGCTGCTCTGCTGACTCTAGAATATCCTATTCTGTCTAACCTATTTCCTTGAGTGGATAATGTTGGGTACCTTCATACATGATGTCCTTAGTCTGAAATTTGGATATATCTAATCTTGATGTTGACAACTCAGTTTGACTGTAAGAATCAATAACCTGCTCTTTTTGTGTAATAATGTTAGGAGTAAGGGAATCGTGTTCTAAATGAAGATCATCTATGTGTCCATCCAAAGAAAGCATCTCATGGGTAGATGGAGGAGTATGTGATATTTGGATGTGATCATCATTTGTGACATCTCA
>VDFB02168118.1:136595462-136618646 GCA_007258455.2 Sequoia sempervirens | reverse complement strand
TATCATGTTTGTGTTTGAGCTAACATTTGTGATGAAGATTGCATGATTCAAGAAGCATTCAACATAAGATCTATCCAAACCAAGCAAGAGCTTAATGCTAGAATGTTGGTGAGTTGCAACATGTAAGTTGCAGCATCAAGATGAGATCATTCTTCATTCATTTATCTTATTTTATTTCATTTCAAGGTTTGAATACCAAAACGGGGTTTGACCGAGGAAAATCCCTATTCACTAAAATTTTCTCATAGGTCTAGGTGGTTGACACATGGATGAGCAAGCCTTTCTTGTGTTTGCATCATTAGGTTGGTCAAATATGATATACCTGTAAGTTATTTACTTTGAGTAAAGATGATGCTTATTTATACTGACAAATCATTTATCTTATTTGATAGACCTTGATTCATTGATGTGCATGTTATTCCATTCTTATAAGTGATGTGAATTATATAATTATTCCTCTTAATTCTCATTACTATATAATTATTTGGTTCTATTAAATTATTTTGCAATTGAGGATTATAATTAGTATGTGAGATGTTCTGAACCCTTACATTTGGTATCAGAGCACTTAGGTTCAACACTTGGGCCTCGAGTCTTCTATGCTTAGGTTGCATTATAGTATATGAACCTGTCGTAACAAGATTATTTTGAGGAATTGGTGATTCTTTGATGGATGATTGGAACCGATTAGAAGTTTAGACGTAGTTCAATCATTCAAGAACTCTGGAGGTGTGAGGTCCCTTTGCCTTAGTCTCGTTTTCATGTGAATTTATAGTAAGAGTGATGATGACCATTTGGATTAAGCCAAGATGGGTAATATATAGTGTTATTTGAAGTGAGCCAAGATGGATAGTACATGGTGACAACCCGTGAAGTGGTGATGCAGGAATAGAGAAATATTGTGAAGAGAGATCTCTCTAAGGACATAAAGGGTGAATGAATTTACTACACAAGGGGGTAAGTTACAAAATTGCTTGAGGAAAAATAAAAATGTTATGACAAGAAGAAGAAAACAATTACCTACAACTAATAATGGTTTAAAACTTTAGATGATCATTTAAGGGAGAAGAGAATTCAAGATGAATGCTTTAAGGGCAAGGATGTCTCTAATGATAACATAATTAAACTATGAGATAAACTATGTTCTAACAATGCTTTTTCTTTTCCTAATTTGGATGTGTGTAAGAAGCCATATGATCTTTGGAGAATGCAAGTTAAGCACCTTGTGGCTGTACTCATATCTTGTTCAAATGAGAACCTTATGTAATTATCGATGCACTAATATGTTATCCAGATGAGTGGTGAATCCTCGTAAGTGGGAATTGGTAATCTCTCTTTGTTGGGATGTATATACATCTTGGGTTGAGGATGCTCGCTAGTGTATGACTATGTGTGTCATTGCATGGTGATTGTGATCTCCCTTATTGAGATGCAACTTTTGTTGCTTGGAACCTTCAGTGATGATTAAGGAGTATGGATGGCATGTTTTGTGTGACTGTGTCTTAGATGACTCATTGTTTGCCATGATTGAATGCACTCTCTTACTTACCTTGGATTTTGAGAATCCAGGTATAGCTTAGTATTGTACTCCCTCTCTTGTGACTAGAATTAGTCACGTAGTTCATGTATTATGTAACTTGTGAATTTTGATATTCTATTTTATAGGCTTTGATTTATTTATTAATACTGTTAAGATTAGGATTGAATTTTTATTGCGTTTATGAATAAGTATAGCCATCAAATTTTTGATACTTAATGATCTTGTGACCTTCATGGTCATGTGTGAATTATTGTTGAAAATGCATGCATTTTATGCCTTATTGTTGAAATCGACTTTTTTTTTTCTTTCCTTGGTTTTGATTTACTTTCTTAACGGTGGCTATGCTTGAGTGTTTTTAACTACTGGTCAAGTTTCATGTTACGTTCTCTATCATGTCCATGATGGACCTCTGCTAGATTGTATTAGGGAGTAGAATATTTAAAATTCCCTAGTTCTTGGGGTGAATGTTGTAGTATTATGAAGCTTGAAATTCCTTGATTCTTTATTCCTACAGGATTTGGATTTGGTTGAATCCACAAGATCCTTTGAAAAATGCAAGGTTCAAATGCCTTAAGAATCTTTATTGATTCATGATAGAAGTCGATTAGATAAATATCTTGATTTGTCTTACAGACAAGGTAAGAAGGATTGATGTGGTAAATCATGTATGCTTGTGCAAGGATGCACTTCTTATGCTCCATAAATGACACACTTGTATGGATGAATGCATTCATAGCATAGAATTTTTTTTGCCTTAAATATATTTATATTTCTACTTGAATGTGAAATGTTCATTGTACTTATACTAATGCGAGTAATGCATATTTCATATTATTGATGCTCTTGTGCGAGTGATGCACTGGAGTAAGTTTTTGATTCCTTGAGTAATGATTACATTCTTAATTTGTGTGTGAATACACTTTTTATGCTCATTGTGTTATTGGATCGAGTACTGATCATGATAATTATACTAATGTGATTCATGCTCATTTCACCTTTTGTGTGAGCAATGCACTTGTGTGTGAGATGCACTTACTATATATATTGTATGAAAACTTGAACGAGTAATGCTCATTGTATGCAAGGAATATTCCATATTTGTGCGAGTGAGGCACTACAAGTAAACTATCTATTCATACCCTGTGTGAGTTATGCACCAAGGGTTCATGCATTCTTTTTTGTTAATTTTTCATTCTATATGAATTTGTGTGTGTTATGCACTATCATATAATCTAGTCCTTATTTTATACAATTTGATTCTCTTGTTGAAAGTGTTGTGTGACATGATAAATTTTAAGAATACCTTCAGGGACAAGATGTTGAATGTGGACTAACAGAGAAGGTGATCTTCTTTTCCAAGATCAACCAAATTTTGTATAAATGCTTTGGCCAAAGCGAGTTGTACCGTTGAAATAGACAGATAATGAAAGCCTAGAATTTTTTTATATGTTATATGTTTCACTGCCACATCCTGTATGCAAGAAATATGTTCATTCTAGTATAAGAGTGCATATAAGGCATCAAGCATGCATTGAGAGTTTCCCTCCTACCTTATTATTATTGGTTTCTAGGTGCCTCATGCAGGGCCAGGTGTTCTTTGAGTTAGGAAGAATCCTGGGGAAGTGTTATGCTTCATGGTTGGGTGGGAAAAGTACCTTAACCATGCTCTTGACCTTGAGCATGTGGAAGACCACTGGGTTATGGCAGTTGAAGATTGATTAAATGTTTTATTTTCACTATGTAATTCAGAAGATGGATATGTATCGTTGTAATGATCATTATATGGCTTATTTAGTCAATTGATGTAATGCACTTCTCTTGGATGCACTCTTGTTGCATTTGTAAAAAGGTAAAGGTTTATGCATATCATACGAATATCCTTGTTAATGGAAATTTACTTTTTCCAAATATAGATTGATATTTACATTTTATTGTGAAATTTAGTAACTGGTTGAATCAGTATTGAGCTCTTGAAGATCTTCCTAACATCTGGCATTTTGGGTTGCTATGGTAATCCAATTGAACCTTCTTTGTTAGTAAGTGGTCTTCTTATCACTGATGTTTCTAATCATGTTAACGATCTTTTGTAACTTGTTGATCTTCTCATATTTTATGTTGTTGACCAAGATGAGGACCTTGTTGTAATTATTTGAGACTTTTCTTTTTATAGTATTTTGATTCACTAATGATGATAACAAGTAGTACGAGATGCTTATTTATCATCATAGAGTCAATTATTTTAACATCTCATATGAGTAGGCATGTTGACAAAATGAACATAACTATTTTCTTTCTATCGGTAAATATCTTGGAATATGAAAAGAGTTGGATAGGATATATAAAATTATATGAAGGAAATGAATTTGTTGCATGCTTTTATTAGATAAGGTAAATAGAGTGAATGGGATGAGCCGTGATGTACTAATGAAGTGTGCAAGGGTTTAAATGCTAGCCACAGAATTTTGGCGCTATGAACAAACAAAGGAGTATAGCGCAACAAAATTGTAATGTGGGTTGATTATGACATTAAGGTAAACTGAAATTAAAGAGGCATAAAATTTTATCTTTAGATAAGTTGATCATTAGGGACGATGATTCTTTAAGGGGGAAAGGATGTCATGACCCCTATTTTTATTATTCGGCTTAATTAAATTAATAAAAATTAATTATATTTTGATAGAGAATTTATTCTTGCACATAAATGATACTCACATTGAAATTTAGAATAATTATTCTCAATTGCAATGAAATGTTACCTCTTTATTTTGAACAAATATTTAAACTGCAAATAAAAGATATCACGTTATTAATTGTGTCGAGTAGATATTCAATTTGCAATAAAAGTGGTATTATTTAACATTGACAGAAGATAAATATGATGCATAAAATATACATATAAATCTTATTTTTAATTATTTATTCCCAAGATTCAGTTACGGGAAACTGAAAAGAAATCTTTAAAGAAAAAAAAGAAAGAAAGGCAATAGGGGGGAAAAGAAAAAGAAAAAAATGGGGACTGTTCTGAATTATTTACCTTCTTTGAAAAATGGAAGAGGACATTAGTACTTTGTGAATCCTTGTTGCTATAGATTGCCACCTTGGTTATATGGAAAAAAATGAAGCTCGATGTCATGATTCATTTTTATGCTATTGAGATCTGCTCAATAGCTGAGCAAAATAGGTAGATTTTGTGCTCCTTGGTGGTGATTTTTTCACAAAAACAAGCCATCAAGGACCACTATAGTAAAACAATAGAAATCTATGGCATTACTGCCTCAATGATCGTCAGTATAGTTTCAAAATCTGATGTCAAGGATTGTTTGGTAGGGATAGCTTCAAAAGGGAATGGTCATTCACAAGAGGAGGTATACTTTCAAAGCATGTATGTGTTTTGGTGGTTTATCTTTGTAGAATGTAGATTTATCCTTATTTTTTCCTGATCTTGCTCTATATTGAGCATGCGTATGTATATTTGTATATAGTTTTATTTATTACTACCAATTTAAAGCATTCCCCTTAATGGGTTTATAATAGTAATTTTGTTTGAAAATATCTTTGACTTTTTCTTTTGGTGGTTTTGAAGGGAAGTTTGGCATTTTGTATTTCTTGCTTCAGCCAAGTACATCCTACATAAAACTAAAATCCGAAGGCAGGGTGATTTTCTATAATCTGGTGAGTACATAGAGATTTATGATTATTTTTTGCTCTGCTTGATTCATTCTCTTTACATAGCGCTAGGGCTTCTATAACTCCTTCAAGCTTGGTTGTTATTTGGAAAAATTTATTATTCAATTGTTTATTTTTTTAATTTTCTTATTTTCAAGTCTATGCCCGTGTATAGCTGCATTGGGTATTCTTTTGACCTTGAATTAATTCATAGAATATGGAGGGCTTGTGTACTGATTTTACTTCAGCCCATAGCAATAACTTCAACTACTCCTTGGTTCGTGCTTCACCCCATCGTTGTATTCTATAAGAAAATTATTTATATATGTTACACTAGGAAAGTATTATCTCTTGACCTAATTAAGTTCCCAGACCTTTCCATTCAAATGCCATGGTGATATAATTGGAAACTAAAATATCCCAAGAACCCCAACTTTCACAGGAATGCCTGCAGGGATGGTAATTCCTCCATAACTATACTGCGCGCGATGTGTGAGATGACTCTTTAAGAATTCCCTATATTCTCCTTTTTGGCATACATTCCTTGCTTAATACTTGAATGAACAACATGAAGTAATCTTCTACTTTTTGAACCGGTGTGTATATGTTATACAACGGTGAATAGCGGTGATAGTTGATTGTCTATTTGAAGCATTTCATACCAATGCTCATAATAAATTCACCCACTGGTAATAGATATAACAAATAGAGTCAGAATATAGAGGTAAGTCAGTTTCATTGGAAACGCTTGTGTCAAGATTTAAAGATATCGAAGAAAATCCTTTTTTTTTCCCCACTTCTAATTGAACAATTTGAGATGCGATTAACCTCGTTGACTCATGAATCCTGTCCAACTTGAAAGGGCATGGGACAACAATGAACCACATAAGGTCTACGTTGGTTTATAGAATGGGAAGCTTTTGATTTTTACTTGCGTCAAACATCATCACCAACAGATGAAATGAGTAGTTCCAACAATGAACCAATCCACACTTTGCACTTCGTTCCACTACTGTTTCATAATATTTTCGCACTTGGAAGGAAAACCCCATTCAATCATTTCTCTTGTATTAAGAGTGAAATAACGGAGGCATTTTTAGAAAGTTCATATTAAATCTATATTTAAATGACTTATGCTAAGATTTGGGTTATGAATATGCAAAAGTTCTTTTCTTAAAATAATTATTATGCTCGGATTAATACTTTTATTAGTATGGTGTTTCTTACAAAGTTGTGAAGATAAATCCAAAAGAGTAATTGGTATGGGGACTTGGTTTATAAGATTATATTATGGAAACTAGTAATGATAGATGTATCTATATATAGTGAGAAAAAGGAATGGGTGACTTTTGTCTTTAAAATTAATGATTATGTCACAGAATAAATTTTGGATAGAGAATTACTTGTAGAAAAGAATTAAATCTTGTATTTATTTACTTTTACGATAGCAAGAAAAGTGATGTTATCTCTTTCAAAGCATTGGATAAAATAGATTATGTAAATAATTAGATATTAATTTGCATACTTAGTATATTTTAGTTAAATGATATTGTGGATGTTGCATCAATGGTTGACTATCTTAATAGGTTATCAATGGAGGAAACTAATTCAAAATCCTTTAATTAATATTGCATGCTCTTTTATATTGTCAAAAACTCTATATCTATATGATTAGTGAAACATGAATTTAGCTATATTTGCATATGCTTGTGTGCATTTGACTATGTTGGGAAGCACATACATTATGCTTAAGTATGCATTTATTAAAATATTGAATAGTGTTACCTTTTATGAGCGAAAGATTCTTACCGTCATTGTTGTAATAGAAACCCACAATGCCTAATCATCATTTATGTATCATGTTTATATTCAAGCTAACATTTGTTATGAGGATTTCTTGATTCAAGAAGCATCGTAGTCAAGGTCTATCATGATCAAGAAATTGCTTAATTCTAGAAGATTTAGTGAGTAGCAACATCATAATGTGATCATTCTTCATACCTTTATCTTATTTCATTTCATGTTTCAAGGTTTGAATACCAAAATGAGGTTTGACCAAGGCAAACCCCTATTTACTAACATTTTTTTTTGCAGGTTTAGGTGGTTGACACATGGATGAGAAATCCTTCCTTTTGTGAGCATCCTTAGGTTGGTTAGGTATGTTGTACCTGTAAGTGATTTACCTAGAATAAAGATGATTATCATATATACTAATAAGTTGCTTATCTGAGACACTTTTGATATACCTTGATTCATGGATATACATTTTATTCCATTTGAATAAGTGATTAAAAATTATTCAATTTTTCCCCTTTATTCCCACCATTATAAAAATATTTGATTCTATTAAATTATTCTAAAAATTAAGGATTGTATTTAGTAAGTGAGATATCCGAACCCATTACATTGGATCAATGACAACTCTATTTTTTTAGCATATTTCTTCATAAATTCACAGTTTAGTATAGGAAGAAGTACAAATTTTTTTCTTTCAAGTTAAATTACCTTCAATCACCTTCAAATTCCTCTTTGTTTCATGCAGATTGTCTTGATTTTGAGATAGTTATTGCAATTTTTCTACAAATTGTCAAAACCCTTGTTAGAGTAAACATTGAGGTAGAGAATTTGGGTTTCTCCTTTAATAGCTGATGGATTCCTCTAGTTTTTGGTGAGATTAGTTAGTAATACATTTTCTTCCATTCTTCATTAGTTTTGGGAAAAAAAGTGTAATGACAAGGTGTGAAGAAATTGAAGTTTCTGACTAAAAATTGTGTTACAGTTCATAAAACAGAGTTTTAAGAAGATTGAACACTAGGGTTTGCAAAATACAAATGGAAATGAACTTTTGATGGTTTATTAAGATTTTTCAGATCTAATTAAGTTTTTTCAAAGCATTGGTTGGGTGAAATTGTGTTTGGAGATAGTAAAACCAATATATCCTAGGTCTATTAATGATGCAGAGTACTAGAAAAATAGGGATTGTGAAGATTTTAAGAATTTTTTATTGTGTAATTGGTATTCTCCTTTTGTAATAGAGTTTGTAAATGTTGAAAAGCTTAAGGTGAGCCTGTTCAAGGTAGGTTTTAGTGATTCTTTGAGTTTAAATCCATTATTTATTTGACTGTCCTATCTTGTAGTAGTCTTAATTTCAGTCAAGAATGGAGGTTTGGGATACATGTTTGATGAGTCATCAATAAGTAAGTTTGGAGAATGATTTTTTCATGTTCTACAGAGATATTTATACATGTTTGAAGCATTAAGTAGTGGAAATAGTCTTGGAATTGAGAAGTTTCTTATTGATAGGGCCTAAAAGGGCCTAATTGTGGATTTGGACAATCTATTTTGAAAGATCACTTATTAGAGTTGTTTATGTTGATGAAAGGGATGTGAGCTAGTTAAATTGATGTTGTTTAAATTGTTATGAAAATTCTTTAAGGGATTTTGTGTTTTGGAACTCAGTTTGATGTCATCATGAGTTTGGTGAAGGGAAAAAGTCCTAATTGAATGGACAAGTTAATATTTGGTTTAGTTGTGATAAATTGATTTGTGTGTGACTAAGTTTGTGAGTTTTCTTCCTCTAGTCTTGCATCACGCATGAAATAAGAAAAACTCCTTTGAACATTCTTTGCATGTTGCATTTTTCTTTTATATGGCCACCTTGCATAACATAGCTTGCATGCCTGTAGTTCCATTGCATTTGTTCATAAATTCTAAGCATACGAAGCTTTGCTTGTCTCATGAAGCATGAAATGAAATTTTCCTTTGTGGTGCCTTATTAAAGTTATCATGAGGTATAACCTTGATTTGGTTGAGCAAGAAGCCCATTTTGAGGCTTGACTTTTCTCCATATCCACTTGCATGTGTGAGAGCACATACCAGTCATGAGTGTATGTTTCTCACCTTTTGGGACTTCTCACCAGGTGGATAGCCATGAGTTTCCTCTCCCTAGAGTGAGTAAACATTTCTTGTTCCAAAAAAATAGCCTAGATCTGATCCACAATGGGATGGAAAAATGATCGAAGCTTGATCCAACTTTCCTTTCTTTCAATTTCTCTCTTTCATTCTTTTTCATCATCTTCATTTGTGTTCCTTTGTGCTTATGTTTGGTTTGCCATGTGATCCTGATCCTAGGGGCTTGGTCATCCCTCTTCATTAGTGTTGTTTCATCTTAGAAAAATGAGCGCATTTTGATCCCTCTCGATGTTCATGTTGGGCTAATTTAGTGTGAGTTTAAAGAAAGTTCATCCCCTCACTAAAGTTGGGGTTGAATGTGTAGCCAAAAAATGTATAGTTGGACAATTTTATGCTCACTTGAGTCTCTCTTATGGACTTTGGATTGATTTTTTCTAGATTTAATGTTGTAATGTAGTCAACACATTCACATTAGGTCTTTGACCCTTGAGAATCATTAATAATTCTAGGATGTCTTGTAAAAGCGTTGTGAAGTGTTGTAACCCACTTTCACACTTTTCTAGGACCCTTTCATTATAATTCACTTAAATAAATTCTTTTTATCATTTACCAAGTCTTATTTCAAATGTTGTAAATATTTGTAACAAAATCTCACACTTTTCTAGACTTGTCATTACTAATTAAAGCCTTTCCTATTGGAGATAAGTATTTTGGCTTCCAATGGCTTTCTTGCACTTCTATGGTTTTCACCTAAAAGGATAAATATTGGCCAAAATAATGTCTACACTCAAGATTAATGTGATATGGATGAAATATGAATGAATGAAATGCTCTACATGAAATAAACTAAAAAATAAAGATAATTATTAATGAAAAACTATTGAAATACACCTTGTTTGAAATTACATTATGATATGCAAAAACACCTAGAAATGAAAGTAAACTAAAACATAAATGAATGAAATTGAAGAGGTGAACCTGTAAACTTGCTAGAGACTAGGAATGACTTCTGAAATGTTGTTGATGCTAAAAATTTGGCCTACTCAGACTCATTCACCATTCTGGGCGAATTAGTCCCAGATCTGGGAAACTATTCTAGAGCCCATTTCAGACAAATGGGTACCCAAAATTGTAGAAAACCCTATTCAAGCCTAGCAGTGGGACTCATTTTCCACTAATGGTGAATGATTCCACTTTTGAATTTTTGAAAATCCAAAAGTGGAAACTAAATCCCTCAGTCTGTGGCTCGATTCCTAATAGGTGTCCACCTCTGAAAGTCTAATTTTCGGCACTAAAAGTGACTTTTGTTGATATTTTGGCTTTGTAAGAAAGGAGATTTCTTCAACAACTTTGAAACTTATCTTCAATTATTTTCAAGTCCTCAAGATTCCTAAATCTACAAACACACAAGAAGATAAGGAGAAATGTTGTATGTTAGGGCATGGGGGTTTTCCTTGGTCAAACCCCTTTTTAGGTAATTAAACCAAAATAGAGAAAGAATGTAATGAAGCATGAAAAAATGGAGTTAGTACCTTGAAATGGTGATTGATCTTGTATTATTGCAACAACAGATGGAGATTTTTCTATTGAATGTGTGAAATATGATCTTGGATGACTTGGAATGTTGAAACCCTAGCTTGCTTGAGAAGTATAATGAATGGTGAGTGAAGAATGAATGAATTGGTTATGAATTAGGGTTTAGAGACTTGTATTTATAGGAAATTCACCTTATTTTCCCATTAATTTGATCCCCAAGGCTGACATGCAGAAAAAATAAACTTAAAACCTAACTTTTCCACTTAAACCTAAAAAATGGCTCAAATGGGACTCATTCGCCATCAAGGATGAATGGGTCCCACCTAGATGGGACTTATTTTCCCCTAATGGGAATGGATCCCACAGGGGCCATTCTACTAGCTTGAAGGTTGGAGATAAGAAAATTAGGTTTATATGATGACTTAGTCAGTTATTTGATCAATTTATGCCTCGGGATGCATAATATGAGGTCATTGGGGCCTATTAATGATGATGTAAAGGGTAATTAGGGCTTGGGACACAAATTTCAATGTGAAGGTGTGATTAAATGCACTTTACATCATTAAAATGAGGTCCACATAGCCTAGAAAGGCACAACATCCAATGTGAATGTGTAAAACACATTACAACACTAGATTAAAACTAGGTTTAATTCACAAGACTTCTAGATTAATGTGAGAATGCAATTAAATACATTTTATATCATTGAATTATGGGAAAGATAGGTCCATTAAGTCTAGAGAAGTGTGAAAGTCTTTTATAACACTTCACAACACCTTTGCAAGACATTGATAGATGCATTTTATTCAATTTGCAAGGGTCCAAGACCAAATGTGGACATGTAAAACACTTCACAACATCAAATCAAGGCCTCATTAAGTCCAATTTATCATCAATTATTCCCAAATCAAGCAAGAAAAGAAGGATACTTTGTTTGTGTCCACACTTATGTTTAAATGACCCCTTAATACACTTTTCGGCCATACTTAAGTGTATTTTTTAGAATATTCCCATTAAACCTTATTTAGTGCACTTTAATTCTAGACACCCTAGTAAAATTTCCCTAGTGGGACTAAGTTGGCACCTGGGACGACTTAGTCCCATTGGGCACAAAATTCAAAATAATTTCAATTTTCTAGCAAGATTTTATTCTCTTACCCTTGAGGTTGGCCTATGATGTGTTATTTTCAAGAATTTAGTAAAATAAAGTATAAATAAAGGGTTTTTCTCTCATTTTAACCCCCATTCATTCACTTAATCATCCAAGAAATTATAAAGCAAATTTTAAGCACTTTAAGCACTATCAAGTCAACCATTGGAGCACTTCATTACATATCTTTAGATTTATACATCAAGGGTTTGGTGAGTTTGTGACATTGCATGTTGTTTATTTATCATTCTCTTTTTGTTTCATTTTATTATCTAGGGTTTGATTACCAAGGTGGGGTTTGACCAAGGCAAACCCCTATACTCTAACCCTTAACCCTTTTTTCCCCTCTTTGCATGTGTCTTTGTAGGTCTTGTATGCATATTTTTCAAAGAGAAGGGTGTTTTGAATCCATCACAATCATCAAAGTCAAAAAATCCCTAATTGAAGCTTGGAGACCAATTTCAGCCCGTTTTCTACAAAATTTGGACCAGACACCTATCAAAAAATGAAGTGCAGATTGAAAGATATAGAATCTTTCCCCAAATCTCCCAAGATTCTGAGAAGGACTAAATTACCACTTGTGGTGAATTAGTCCCACCTCCAAGCCTGAAAAGAAGTTTCTGCATTTTCGTATACCTATTTGGTGGATTCCTATTTCAAAATATTTTCTCAAAAGCTAGACTGTCATCCAACTTGTCACAAGTGTCCCAGTTAGCATTTCCTGTCAATTTTGTAGGACTCCAGTGCCTCTTTGCATCATGCTTCAAATTCCAAGTGCCCCTCTCCAATCTTGTTTAATTCTATTATCAGTTACTTGCATTCTTAGGTGTTCTTTGCATACATCACTATCTTTTCAAACAAGTTGCATTCCTTAGGTTTAGCATTAATATTTATCTTTCTTTTTTATTTTATTACACTTAGGCATCTTATTTAGGCATATTGCATCCATCCTTGCACTGATCTTAAGTGTAAACATTAGCATTTTGGGTCCATTTCTCTCCTTTTAGGTGAAAAACCCTATAAGAGTTAGATAACCCTTGGATACCCAAAATCAGTGTCCACAACATGTATTGAAAAGTTCTATAGTCATATTAGGATATTGTGGAATGCATTAAATGGATCAAGATTGTTTGTAGTAATTGTGCTATAAGAATATGCATGGTCCATCTTGATGAAGGTATATTTCTTGTTATTGGTCATCATTTCAAGTTCTACATGAAAGTAATTTCATCGGTGACTTTCATTGAAAGGATTCCAAAGTAATTCCAAGTTTTGGATTGTATCATTTCTACATCCAATGATATTCTCATTTCTTTGGTCATTATATGTAGTTTATCAAGAAGAACAAAAATTAAAAAAATTAAAAAAATTAAAAAAATAAATAAAAAAGCGATAAATTCTAGCAATGAAAACCTTTGGGTATTGTTAGACAACTACAACTTGAAAACCAATTTCTGGCATATTGTACTTGAAAAAAATTCTTAGTGGTGAAAATTGGTTTCATAGCACCACTAAGTAGTAAATGATTGAAAATTGGTTTTCCAGCAATCACTTGTCATTTTCAAAATTGAGAAAAAATAAAATAAAAAATGCAATAATTTGTGTTATTTTTATGGGTTAATCAGTTTTTATGTATACTCTATTGTTTCAGAAGTTGTTTGAGTGCCTCTAGCACCTCTCATTGCTCACTTGTGTAGATGTGCTCTCATTTTTCATGGTCAGCATAACTTAGATCACCTATAGCACAAAGTTACACATTAAGTTGAGATGTTAGCAAAAGTGAAAATGGATTCAACTACCATTAGTATGCTCCATATAGCTTCATTGTGAAGGCACTCTTTAATGTGCAATAGTACTTGTTGGAGATTCAAAGTTGTTGAGTTATTTTGCATATCAGCCTTGGCATAAATAGACATGTAAATCGGTAAAAGCGGTTAATTTTATTTTTCATTCTTTTCTCTTAACTTTATTAATTGTAAGATAGAAAATTGCCTCCACTAGGGTTTAGGACCTATGGCAACAAACTTTCTATGCTCCATATTCAAGGATGCCCTAGAGATCTCAATCAAATGGTGATAATGGGAGAAAGAGATCTACTAAGGGACTATCCTAGGGTATGATTTTAGATTGCAAGAGGGGTTCACCACAAAGCTAGGGCTTGGAAAAATGTATGAAATTCAAGATCTAATGATTGAACCTAATGATGCATAAAAATTCACTAAATGAACTATAAATGCAAATGTATCATAATGACAAACTAGAAAAGTACATAGGAGTACCTAGAAACCTAAGAGAGCTTGAATGGAGACCTAAAATTTTCAATAATCTAAAATTTAGGCCTACTAAGACTCATTCACCAAGCTAGGTGAATCAGTCCTAGATCTAGATTTCTATACAAAAATAGGTTTTTGGCAAAAGGGTATCTAAATCTACAAAAATGCTGAAAAATGCTAGTAGTGGGACTCATTCGCCACTTCTGGTGAATCAGTCCCATTTTGTCCCAAAGTGTCCCAAGAGAAAAATATTGGACTGAAATTTTTCAAGCCTCTAAAGATGGATCAAATAAGCACTTTCCCACTGATTCCTTGCAAATTGGATGGATATTTTGGAACTTTTGAAGGCTTCAAATCCACTTTTCTTCAATCTATTGATCTGCAATCACACATGTAAAGAGGAGAAAAACTTGTCAATTGTTAGTGAACAGGGGTTTTCCTTGGTCAAACCCCTTTTAGGTAATTAAACCAAATGATGAAATAATGAAATATGGGCATGAAACATGCAACATAGGACATGAAACATGAGCAATGATTCCTTGATTGATGTCTTGTAATATAAATCAGAAATATAGCATGAAATGACCATGAAGGATATAGATCTATATCTTGAGATAAGTGTAGAAAACTGCTTGACCTTGGATCTTCAATGCTACATCACAACACTAGCTCAATAACATGTACTTGATGCTTGATATCCTTGACATGATGATGGATCTTGAATTGTTGCAATAATTAATGAAGAAATATTCCCTTGAATGCCTTATAAATGATCTTGTAAACCCGTGAATGCTCTTGTGAACTCAAACTTGCTATTTTGAATGCTCTCACAAAAGTATTTAGTGAAAATGAGTGAAAGAACCTTGTATTTATACTTAATTATGCAAGAATTCCCTAAATTACACTACAATCCAACATTAGATCTAGGAGGATAAAATCCCACCAAAAATTTGAATTAATTTTGATTTTGGGCCACACAGGACTCATTCACCACCTTTAGTGAATGAGTCCCATTAGGCATAATTTTATGGGACCATTTTTTAAAATGCTTAGAAAGGTGTGAAACCAAGTTCGGGACCCAAAAACCTAGGTGGGACTCATTCACCCAAGGTGGTTAATGAGTCCCAGATCACTAAATCTAGGCCATACAACCTAAAAACACTTGAATTATGATTGGATGTTGATTTATGTCAATATTATCCTCACAAAGATGCATTAATTAAGGCTTGTGGATGCAAAATAAAGCTAATTAAAGCATATGAAGGTCCAATCATTAATGACAACCATAGAAAAGTGTGAAAGAGTGTTACAACACTTTATAACACTTCAAATAAGGCATGATTAAGGTACATTTTGATTAAAAAGAGGTTTATTAGGTTCAATTAATCAATAAAACCTCAAAAAAGTGTGAAAGTGTGTTACAACACTTCACAACACTTTAGCAAGGTACCATTTATGTTCACTAGTTCACAAGGGCTTAAGACCTAATGTGAATGTTTAGACACATTACAACACTAAATCAAGGCACCAACAAGCCTAGTTAACAAGGAAGGTCCGAAAAAGTGTGAAAACATCACCAACAACATTTTTTGGCACTACATTTAGCCCCCACTTTAGTGAGAGGGTGAACTTGCTTCAAACTCATAGTAAAGCAGACATTCAAGAGGGGTCCAATTGTACCAATGTGGTTGAAAAAGGATGGAAAAGATGAAAGGAGGTGGACAAGCCCCAAAAATATAAGATTCTTCATCAAACCAACATGGGCACAAAAGGACATGCACTAGGTGTATGATATGCAACAAAACAAGATACAAAAACATACATTGCCAAAGACATAAAAAAAAGAAAAGAATAAGATAGGTGGATCCAACTTTGACAAAAATGCACTCACTCTAGGGCCATGGAACTTCAAGGCATCCATGGGGTGAGTATCAAAAAGGGGTGAGACACACAATTGGTATGTTTTCACAAATCACGAGAGGCTAAGGGAAGTCATGCCTTCGTTCAGCTCCCATACAACCATACCAAAGATATACCTCTTGATAACTTTGATAAGGTGCCACGCAATAATGATCTTTGAGCTTCATCAGACAAGAAAAATTGTGTATGCTTGGAGCTCATGAATAAATAATGAACTTCAAGCTTCATGAGGCAAGCAAAACTTCACATTCTTGGAGCTCATGAACAGACAAGACGGCTCCACAGGCATGCAAGGTGTGTTATGCAAGGTGTCCATATAACCAATAGTGTAAGATATGTTCAAAGGGATTTTTCTTAGTTCATGAAAGGCCTCTTCTTAGGTAACATTGTGTCTAATGTATCAGAGAGATGACAAGTCAAAAAAAATCACTCTCAAAGGAAATAAATTCAATGACACCACCAAGAAAAGTATGCGTCACAAGAAGAAATAAAACCACACCATGAAACATGAGTGTCAATGTATGCCCCCACTTTAAATTAGTTTCTAACACCATTACTATGAGCAATTGCTTTTAAGTAGAAAAAAATATGAGAGCTTACTCACAAAGCCCTATGCCAAGTCATATGTTTCCAATAAACTATGTCATGAATAAGTATGTCACATGCAAGCCAACTTAAGGCATGGCATCCACATCCTAAGCTTTCTCTTAGATGTAGATGAAAGGCGATCAACTAGCCAAAAGAGACAATGACAAGTGACATACGAGGACAAGGATAACTAACCCCTTGCTCCCACTTAGTGTAGGAAAAGTATGAGTTGAATAACATGAAAATAAGTATCAATTAGAGGAACTCAGTGCTTCAACGCAAGGAAGAGTACCATGATCCTTAAGATGTTGAATTCGATTACTTAAAGCCTTGCATTCATTAGTAGCATGACCATGAATTCTATGATATGCACAAAATGAATTCTTGTAGTAAAATTTCTTTTGTGTTCTTGGAGGGAGGGATATCAAATGATCTTTGAGGAGTCTCAACAAGATACCCTCTTGATCAAAAGTAAAGTATGTTTTGCTGTTTTGTGAAAAAGATATATCTTGCTTAGTACCAAATGTCATACTTACACAAGGCTCTTTAGATTGTGATATTTTGTACTCTCCTTTATAGGAGGGTGTAAAATCTATCAAATTCTACTCATTAGCGATTTTTATGATGACATTAATGTTAAGCGAGGACTTCTTTGTTTCTTTCAAAGGATAACAATCAAGACTAGTACTTTCTATCAGTTCAGGATGCACTACTATTAAAGTGGGATTAGAAGAATCTTTTGTTAGAGTGTTCATATTGAGTGAAGGCTTGCTTGATGGTTTGATTTCTATCAAAGGACAATAACCAAGACCACGAGTTTTTTCTTGTGTGTTAGGATCTATAGGGACACAGATACCTTGTTCTCGAGTACCACATCCTTTTCCACTATATCTTCATTGTTTCATCATTTCATAACCTTTTCCATAAATATTCTTCATCTCTTTTGGATTCAGTGGTTTCTCATAATTAATTTCATCAAATTTTGTTGTGTAAATTTCCTTTTCTTCTAAAGTGATTGAGGTGGATGCTTTCAAAGGTTCTTCTAAATTTTGTGTTGACATTACCACCTTTTCTTTTCCTTTTTTCAGAGTCTTTGTTTATGAGCTTGTATTCTCCCATGAATGTTGGTTCAAAGTCTAAGGAACCCCAATCATCTTCTAATAGCTTTGTGATTTGCTTGATATGTTTTTTTTTCTCTATTTGTATGGGTTCCACTTGTGTAGTTGGTGTTAATTTTTTCAAAGGATTTTCCTTTCTTTTCTCAATGTTCAAACAATCGATTGGGTCAGGGTCAACTTCAAGTTTGTATACTTTTTTTTTGTAAATATACTTCATTTTACGATAAAGAGTAGAAGGCACTCCATTCATTGCATGAATCCATGGTCTGCCTAAAAGGATTTTATATGAAATATTGTGAGGCATAACATGGATCTGTGTTTCTAATGTGGCCTTTCTAGTTGTAATAAGAAAAGTGATCACACCAAGCAGTTGTTTTCCTACATTTTCAAATCCCTTGATAGATAAAGATTCAAGTTGAATTTTTTATTTTTCCACACAAAGCTTATCCAAAAGGGATACACTACACACATTAAGGGTGGAACCATTGTCAACAAGGGTTATTTTTATCCCCAACTAATTATGTATAGCTATTATCATGAAAGCATTGTTTTTTTTTTGCACTTCCAAAGGAGGGAGCTCTATTTGGTGGAAAAAATATCAATTTTTATTCCTTGAATCAGGGTTGCAATGGCATTCAGGTTTGCACTAGAGGGAACCACAACTTGTTGCAAAGCTATTTGAAACATGATGTGATAATTAGGTGAATTCTAAATTAGGTCTCATAGGTATATCTTTGTAGGAATATTCTTAAGTTTCTCAAAAAGATCATACTCCTTCCCACTATTTGAAGTTAAATGAGGAGCACCAGAAAAAATGGGATTAGGCAAAGGGAGGGATGTTGAAATTATTTGTCTTGGTTGTGGATTGTTTCTAGTGTTATATGTATGAGAAATGATATTATGACTCAGCTGTTGTGACACATTATTCTTAGGTGGGTAAAGGATAAGTTCAAGTTTGTTTTTAGTATGAGGTTTGTGTGAAGGTGGGTAAGAAATTAGAGGATTCTTAGGACATCCCATGGGGTATGCAAGAGTTCCATTAATCAAGAGGGGTCTAGCAAACACTTGTGCATTCATAACCTCAACAATCTTGGTTTTATGTGTTTCTAATAAAGGGAAATCTAGTGTCATCTTTTCACCATCATCTAAGGAAGGAAAAATGTTGTCATTTTCTTCCACCATGATATCCTCCCTAGATGGAGAGTTTTAGAAGAACTAAAAACCAAATTTTCTTGACATTCAAGGATTGGTTATTCCAAAATGAATTCATCGCAAGTAGGGGAATGATCAATGGTTGGATTTTCTTACTTGTCAATGATGGTGTTTCCTTGTTAAATAATGTTTTCTCTAGGGGAAGAGAGGAAATAAAGATCCCCATTACTTTCACAAATTATATTTTCTAACATCAAAGTATCTTCTTCACAACTATGACAGATACTAGGAGAAGAACAAATGTGATTGTCATGATCATTTATGATTCCATTCCTTTGTTCCCTATTTTTTTCCAAAATAGGATAGGTAGGGGAATGATAATAGAGAGGGTTGTTATATACCTTAAAGGTTTGATCATTCAACACCAACATATCCTCCTCACATTCAATTTCATCATCCAAAACATTATCACAAGAGGGGAAAGTGTTGGGAGGTGAATGTAGACTAGCTGAAGTGTTATGTATGTAGGTTTCAATGGACTCTTGTTGTGTTATGTCATCATCATGATTACCTATGGTTGTTTCTTGTTGTTCATCAATGGCTTGCCTAATTAGAGAGATAGAAGGAGATAAATAACTAGGATTCTCAAAACTCTCATTGATTGGTTCTTCTAATACCAAAATATCTTCTTCACTAATAGGAGAGATATTAGGAGAAGGAATATGATTGTTAGGAATGTCCAAGGTTTTATTCTCTTACACTAAAACACTCTCATAGCGAGGGGATATGAACTTTTCCTTAGCATGCATGGAAAGGTAAGGTACTAACATTGTTTGAACAAAAATGAAAAGAACTTCTAACCATATTATGCAATGCTTTAATAATGTAAACAATGTATATCCAAAGATGAACAATACTTTTATCCAATGTATGAAAAACTTAAGAATGTGCAAACAATGTGTATCCAAGAATGAAAAGCACTTTTATCAAACTTATGAAAAGTTTATGAATATGAATATAAACATTGTATATGAAAAAGTGAAAAGTACTTCTATCCATATTATGTAAAGTTTAAAAAATGTGAGCATTTTCAAATCTAATGATGCTTGTAATTGAAATTATTTCAAAAATGACTACCCTAAATTGATGTTTTTGACCTAGATTCATAAAATAGATGTCCCCAAAACTTTCCAAAATTATAGTATATGTTACCAAAAAGCTTAGAAAGCATAGAAATTAGGTTTTTAATGTTGTAAAAGGTGGTTTAAAATCAATACTAGGACTTATTCCTCTAGAGGGGCGTATGAGTCCCAGTTAGGGTTTTTTTTGCAATTTTCAAAAAAAATTAATTAATATTTATGCTTTTTAGTTTGTATGAGTTGTAACCTAAGTGAAAATGCAGATTTTATATGATTTGAGATGATTTGAGATGCAAAAATGTAACCTATATGCACTTTCACTAATGCACTAATTAAAAACCCTAAAATTCCAATTAACTAATGCAAACTCTAATGCAATGTTAATGCAAGCAAGATCTAGAATGATGATGGACTCCAAATCAGAAAATGAAATGTCCTAAATCTAGGTTCACCAAAATGTAAGATAGAAAATTGTCTCCCCTAGGGTTTAGGACCTATGGCAACAAACTTTATATGCTTCACATTCAAGAATGTCCTAGAGATCTCAATCAAATAGTGATAATGGGAGAAACAGATATCCTAAGGGACTATCCTAGGGTATGATTTCAAATTACGAGATGGGTTCACCACCAAGCTAGGGCTTGGAAAAAAGTATGAAATGTAAGATCTAATGATTGAACTTAATGATGCATAAAACTTCACTAAATGAAATATAAATGCAAATAAATCATAACAACAAACTAGAAAAGTACATAGGAGTACCTGGAAACCTGAGAGAGCTTGAATGGAGACCTAAAATGTTGAATAACTTGAAATTTAGACCTAATTGGACTCATTTTCCAAGCTAGAAAAATCAATCCTAGAATTGGGCTTCTGTACAGGAATAGGTTTTTGGAAAAAGGGTATCTGAATCTACAAAAATCTTGAAAAATGCTAGTAGTGGGACTCATTCGCCACTTTTGGTGAATCTGTCTCATTTTGTCGCAAAGTGTCCTAGGAGTAGAATCTTGAATTGAAACTTTGCAGGCCTTTGAAGATGGATCAAATAAGCACTTTCCTACTAATTCCTTGCAAATTGGATGGATATTTTTCCCTATCTCTAAGTTTCCATGAGTCTTGAAAACTTTTCATGAAAACTTTGACAAAATTTGCAACTTTGTCATTTTGGTACTTTTGAAGGCTTCAAATCCACTTTTCTTCAATCTATAGACACACAATCACACATGTAAAGAGAATAAAAACTTGTTGATTGTTCATGAATAGGGGTTTTCCTTGGTTAAACCCTTTTTAGGTAATTAAATAAAATGATGAAATAATAAAATATGAACATGAAACATGCAACATAGGACATGAAACATGAGCAATGATACCTTGAATGATTTCTTGTAATACAAATCAACAATCTAGCATGAAATGGTCATGAAGGATATAGTTCTAGATCTTGTGATAAGTGTAGAACAATGCTTGACCTTGGATCTTCAATGCTACATCACAACACTAGCTCAATAACATGCTTGATACTCGATATCCTTGACATGATGATGGATCTTGAATTACTGCAATAATTGTTGAAGAAATCTTCCCTTGAATGCCTTAGAAATGATCTTGTAAACACTTGAATTCTCTTGTGAACACAAACTTGCTATTATGAATGATCTCACAAAATTCTTAAGTGAAAATGAGTGAAATAACCTTGTATTTATACTTAATCATGCAAGAATTCCCAAAATTACAACACTACGAGTCGACATCAGATCAAGGAGGATAAAATCTTGCAAAAATTTTGAATTAATTTTGATTTTGAGCCACACAGGACTCATTCACTCAAGTTGGAAAATGAGTCCCATTAGGCATAATTTTTTGGGACCATTTTTAAAAATTCTTAGAAAGGTATGAAACTAGGTTGGAGACACAAAAACCTAGGTGGGACTCATTTTCCCAAGGTGATGAATGAGTCCCAAATCACTAAATTTGGGCCATACAACCTAAAAACACCTAAATTATGATTGGATGTTGATTTGTGTTAGGATTATCCTCAAAAAGATGCATTAATTAAGGCTTTTGGATGCAAAATAAGGCCAATGAAATCATATGAAGGTCCAATTATTAATGAAAACCCTAGACAAGTGTGAAAGTGTGTTACAACACTTCAAATTTTCTTATTTACCCTTTTAGCCCTTTGAGGTACTGAAGTTTCCAAATGCACTTTAGCTAACTTCTCTTCATATATACCATGTTAGGGTAGAGTGGGATTCTTAGGGTTGTTTAATAGTATTTCAATGAGGCTCTCAGCTACTTGCTCATCGATCTTGTATCCTAGAGGCTCTATCCATAGAACTCTTAGTTCTTCCTCTATAATGCACTCATCAATGGACACCAAGAAAGTTATCTCCTTTGCATATTTACTTACTAAACTTTTTGGAACTCTTTCTCTTTCATGCATATTATTCTAAAAACCTGTGAAGAATATAGTTATAGCATCACCCTATGCCTTGAAGTCTCCAATGCTATGTAAATGTTCAAAGATTCGGTGTTCCACTAGTCTATTTGTATTCCATATAATATTTTTATTTCCAGGTAGCTCTCTCAAAAATTAAAGTAGCAAAAAAATACCAATGTTCCAAAATTGAATGGATATTTCTTTGACTTGGTCTAGCTTGAATTATCCATAAGTTGTTGTTGGATCAACTCACACAAATCATAGTATCTTTTTTATGTGAAACATAAATTTCAATTGTAGATAGTGAATTTCCTCTTTTGGTGAAGTAGATTTTCTAACCTATGATGATTGTGGCATACCTCACAATAGGGTTTGTAATAGAGTTGGTTTTTAGTGCTCTCCCATCATATGTGGCACAAGTTAATTTCATAACTACATTTTTCACAATATTTAGTACTAGTATAAGTCCAGTGTCACAAAGACCAATCAAAACTTTAATCACTTCCTTGGTAATTACTCCAAGCACACTTTTTCATACAAATTTATTATGCACTCTACTAAGTGTTATCCTTAAAAACTTTGCATCCATTCCACTACAAAAATCTAGGAACCAATTCCATACATCTAGCTTATTTTGTACAAGATTTTCATATTTTGGCTTCACTAAGTACTTTTCTCTAGTTAACTCCTTTAGCCATTGATCCTTGAGTTCTTGATGGTCAAATTCTTCCAATTTCCCATGAATGTAGG
>VDFB02168118.1:136576744-136595362 GCA_007258455.2 Sequoia sempervirens | reverse complement strand
TAGTAAATTTGGTCATATGGCTTCTTAGTGTAGAAGAAAAGTAAATTCAAGCAATCCATCATTTCTTGATTAGTGTTTTAGTTGTAATAAGTTTGGTCATAAGTCAATTGAATGCAGGAGCATGTCTATTAGTGTAAGGAATGTTAAATGCTATACCTATGGAAAATTTGGGCATATTGCTAATCAGTGCAGATCAAAGGGAAATCAATGGAATAAATGGTCTAGACAAAGAAATCATATGTGTTACAATTGCAAGATATTTGGTCACATTGCAAGATTCTGCAGGAATAGAAACATGGATAGAAGAGGTCCAGTATACAAGGGAAAAATCTCACAAAAAGATGAAAAAGGAAAAGGGAAAGTGACTGTGGAAGAGATTAGAGATCAAATGAAGAAAGCATGGGTAAGGAAGAGTGACTTTGATGAAGGGAATAAGTATGCACTAGAATCTTCTTCTGGTAATTCCTCCGAAAATTGATCTCAGGCCATTGGCCTAGGGGGAGTCTTTCAAGAAAAATCCTTTGTCCCCCTATCGGTAGCTGGCACCAGAATGTAGGAAATTGTCAATAGTTGTGATAAAAGTTTGAAAATGCATCAGTGGTCACTTATGCAAAAACATGAGAAGTAGAAGGTCTGTAGACAAATTTTTCTTTTTCTGTTTGAGAAAATAGAGTACCCGAAACTCCTAGGGAAAAATATTTAATGGGGAAAAAAGGTTAGGTGCACAAAGTTATAAAAGGGTATTTGGAGCCCTCATTTGTCACCTTGCGTTGAAGAAGAACAAAAGGAGAGCCTATGTAGTGAAATTTCAAAGGAGTAAAGAAAATTTGGCGACGAATTCATCAGGTATTTCAGTTGCTTGTAGAATTTTGAATTTTGTGCTCGGTAGAAAAACTTGTTCCGTACGGAAAGAAAAATGAAGCAAATCAAAGGAATGGTGAATTTGGATGAGTATAGTAGTGGAAAGATTAGGGTTGTGAGAAATTTGTTGCCAATCGATGAATTGAAGTTACTTTTGAGAAAATTTGAATAAAAGAGAAAATAGTGTGGTTGAGAGGTGTTCAATATAGTAGAGTAGTGATTGGGTTTTGCTATGAATTTCTTCTGTGATAAAGATATTCTTGTACAATTCAAATTACTTGATCAAAGGTGTTTAGAGGTGTTACATATAGAATTTCTTATCTTGGATCAAATGTGTAGAGAAATTTATGTTCACCAGGGTGTGAACTAGATGTATTATAGTGGTGTCTGGGAGAAATGGTTTTGCTTTTTGTTTCTCCATAGTTTGGTTACTGGTCTTGTGGATCTGAGGGGATTCTTAAATTTCTCATATTTATCTTCAATTTGATTGGTTTGAAGTTTGGTGCTTCACAAGGTTGGATTCATGTGGTACAATATGTGAGAAGTTAACTAGATGTTGAAGATAAGTATGTTCTTCAAGTGAAAGTTGTTGTGAGGGAATTTATTGGAATTTAAGGTATTTATGGAATATTCTAGATTGTGTTCAAGTTATGTATGGTGTTTTTGAGTCATCTTTGGATATAAGGAAGCATGTTCTTAAATATTTAATGGTGTTTATATAGGTTCAACCAACCTCTGGTGTTTACACTAATTGTGGAATACTTTGGTTTTTATGGAAGCCTAATGTGGCATATAAGTGTATATTTAGATTTGAGTTAAGGTGTGGTGTGGTTTAATTTCATTCATTTCCATCGTGGGAATGCTTAATGCTGACCTAATTTGAATTTTCACGGTTTTGGTGCATAGCCAAACTTGTCAATTATTTTCAAGGTTTGAGGATGGTATAAATAAGTGTTGATTTGATGGAGAATCAAGGTATGAAGTGTGTGATACAAAGTTCAAAGTTTTGAAGTGTAAAAGTGTGAAATGTTGAGCGAGATTTAATGTGTTTGACTACTCCAATTAGTGAGAAAAAGGTGTCTAAATTGTTCAAAGAGGTTGTGAATATATTGGTGATGTTGTGGTGGATCTTTTTGTTACTTTGAGATAGATTTCTTAATGTAACATTCTTCTTTCTTCTTATTTGTAATCTAGTAGTGATCCCTTAGTAGTAACTCTCCCTTCTTTTCTCTTAGGAAGTGATCCCTCTAGTAGTGAGCCTAGTGTATTTGGTGTTGCAATTACTTTATATTGTGATCTAATCCTCATTGTGCTTTTCCCTTGGGTTTTTCATGTAAATCTGGTGTTTTTTTTTTGTATGGTGTTGTTGTGTTTCAATTTCTATTTTTTACTTACATGCTAAATCACTAAAAAGTTAAAATATTATAAAGTTAATATGGATCTAAATGTTGTGTTTGATGTTTTAATGTACAACTAATTCACCACCCCTCTTATTTATCTTGTGCATTCAATAATTGGTATCAGAGAAAGGTTTCTTGGAAGAAAGCTTAACCTCTTGAGGTAGATCTAATATGGTACACAAGAAGGAGGCTCCTCTATTAGATGGATATGAGTATATAGTCTAGAAGAAAAGGATGGAAGGTTTACTTGTTTCACTAGTGTTTGGAGTTTGAAAGTCTGTTGAATCTAGATATATTGTGCCTACAAATGGTTAGAGCATTGATGATGAGATCAAGTCCTATGAGAATAATGAGAAATAAAGGTATGCTCTTTTGAGTGGTCTTTCTAATTTTAAACTTTTGAAAGCTATGAATCTTAAATCTGCTAGTGAGATTTGGAAGAATATGGAAAGTATTTATGAAGGAGATGAAAAATTCAAGCAAGATAAGATGTAGAACCTGAAGATCAAGTTTGAAACCCCGCGGATGTCAAAGGATGAAATATTACAAGCTACATGCAAAAAATAGATAAAGCTATCAATTCTATCATAGTACTTGGTGGAAAACTTGAAGAGGATGAGGTGGTAAAGAAGGTACTAAGAACTTTTTCTAAATCCTATAGTCATAAAGTTTCTACTATTCAAGAAGCTCAAAATTTAGATCAATATTCTAGAGATCAATTGCTTGGTACTTTAGCTACTTTTGAATTGAGAGAGTTTGGTTTAAGTAATTCAAAGAATGAGACTAATTTTAAAGTTGGTAATGAGGAAACAGATTTGAATGATGTTGATGTGGAAGCAAATTTTGTGAGTAGATTGAAAAAGGGTACTAGAAAATATAGAGGCAATTTACCTTTCAAATTTATCAATTGTGGAAAGATTGTTCATTACACTTCAAGATGTCCTATCAAAGCTTCAATAGACAAATATAAATAGAAAAAAGGTAATTTAGTTAAGAAAAGTTATTATGTTAAGGAAGATGCTAGTATATCTAATTATGAATCTAATTACCTTGATGATGAGGATAACGAATTCTTGTTCATGGCTCTAAATGATGGAACTAATTCTACTAACTTTGAGATATGTATGAAGGAAAGTACCTGAAAAATAGGTCATAACATTGAAGGAGGAATGGTGACTGCTCTTCATACAAGAAAAGAGAATAATAACTAGATCATTGATAGTGGATGTTCAAATCACATAAAATGTGATAAGAGTAAGTTTGTTAAGCTTGAAAATTTTGAATATGGCTTAGCTAATTTTGGTGTATCTGATACATCTGCTAAGATATGTGGAAAAGGTTCAATCATTTTTATGGAAAGCATAATATAGATGGTGTTCTTTATGTTAAGGGTTTGCGGCATAACCTTTTGAGTGTAGGAAAAATGTGTATCAAATGATATAATCTTGTGTTTCATGATGATGGTTGTGAGATTAGAAAGGGCTCCAGAACTATGGTTTCTATAGGAAGAAGGACAAATGGAAATGTTTTTCAGCTTTAAGGTGCTAAAGGTATATTCTTTATCACTCAAATTAATAAAAGTTGGCTATGGCATAGAAGAATATGTTACATCAATTTTGATAGCCTAGATAGGATCAGTTCAATTCAAAATGTGAGAGATTTTACAAAGATTGAAAAGCCTATGAATTTTTCTTGTAAAGAATGTAAGATTGGGAAACAAGCTATACAGAGTTTCAAAGTCAGAAAAATATTCTATTGGACCTTTAGGATTTGGTGCATATAGACCTTTGTCCAAACCTACCAGAGTAAGAAGTTTTCAAGGTGTATTTCATGCTATTAATTGATGATATTTTAGAATGAAGTTTGGGTTACTTTTCTCAAAGAAAAAGTAGAAGCCTTGGATAAGTTTAAGAAATTTAAAGCTATGGTTGAGAATGAAAAGGATATAAAAATAAAAATTTTGAGATCTAATAGAGGTGGAGAGTTCAAATCCAATGAGTTTAATAGTTTCTATGAAGTTCAAGGAATAAAGAGGCATTTATCAACCCTTGGGACTCCTCAGCAGAATGGAATGGTTGAAAGGAAGAATAGGACTATTAAGGAAGCAAAAAGAACTATGGTGAAAGAAAAAAAACTATTGGAAGTCTATAGAAGAGAAGAGATTCATACTACAATCTACATACTTAATACATAACAATCAAGAGCAAATAGTTCAAAGACTTCCTATGAGTTATGGTATGGAAGGACTCCTACTGTCAAATATTTTAGTGTTTGGAAGAAAATGATATATCAAGAGAGATGAAGAGAACTTAGGAAATTTTATGCAAGATCTGATGAAGGAATTCTCCTTGGATATTTTGCAAAAAGCAAAGCTTATCAGTTCTACAAAGATACTGAAAAGTATTGTTGAAAGTGCAAGTGTCAAGGTGGATGAAGAACTACATAAAAGTTCAGTAATGATATGGATATGAATCAAATGATTCTTCTTATAGAGAAGAAGAAAAATATAAAGGTAAGGAAAATGAAGTATAGATTGAAGAGGAAGAAGCTCTAGAAAGGATCCCTAAGACTCCTAAGTATGTACAGAAGAATCATTCTAAAGATCAAATCATTGGTGACAAAAGTAAAGGTGTATTAACAAGAAGAAAGAATGCTATGTTAGAAGAACAAGTAAATTTTCATTTACTTTCCAAATTTGAACCTAAAATAGTGATTGAGGCATGCAAAGATGAGTATTGGATCAAGGCTATGGAAAAAGAAATGATGTAGATTGAGAAGAATCAAACTTGGACAATTGTCCCAAGACCAACAAACAAGAATGTGATTGGAACTAAGTGGGTATTCCACAATAAGCTAAATGAGAATGGAGAAGTTGATAGGAATAAGGAAAGGCCTATGTGTGAAGGTTATTGACAAGTGAAAGGGATAGATTTTGAGGATACTTTTACTCTGATGGTAAGAATGGAAGCCATTAGAATGTTTTTGGATTTTACAAGACATAAGGATTTCAAAGTTTATCAAATGGATGTGAAGCCTACATTCTTGAATGATGATTAATTTGTAAGAAGAAGTTTATGTTGAACATTCAAAAGGATTTCAACAATCACATAACCCTAATATGGTCTACAAATTGAAGAAATAATTGTATGAACTCAAGAAAGCTCCCAGAGCTTGGTATGCGAGATTGGATAAGTACTTGTTGCAACAAGGATTCAATAAATGTACCATAGATAGTTATTTTTTATTTTAAGGTTGAAATTTATCAAATATTTATTGTGGAACTGTGTATGTTGATGACATAATTTTTGGAGGAAATTAAGCTATGTAAGATATTTGCAGAAAATATGTAGAATGAGTTTGAAATGTCAATGTTTGGGGAGATGAATTTCTTCCTTGAACTACAAATAAAATAGACAAAAAAAGGTATATTCATTTCACAATCAAAATATGTCAAGGAAATGCTAAAGAAGTTTGGAATGGAAGAATCTAACCTCGTATGTACTCCTATGGTTACTGGTTGCAAGCTGATTACTTTGTGTGAGCATACCTCACCTCCCATTCCTTTTCCCCTTGTGACACATGTCAAAATGCTATTGATCCTCACCACCACTCAATCTCCATGCTTGATTAATTCAATTAATCATAGCCCTTTGTTCCTCTCAACTCAATCTATAAATCCAAGTTCACTCTCTTATTCCCAACATTTTGAAATGATCATAGCCTCATTATGCTGGTATAGTGCTTGAGGAATCCACATAGCTACTTTGAGAGAAAAACTATCAAGATTTTGGGTGCATATCGATGAAGCTCAATCCATGGAGAGGAAAGTATAGAATTGTTGTGTCTTATGTTATGATTTTAATTGAATTGAATTTACATTATTTGATTGAAATAATTTACCTCTCACATGTTAGCATGCTCAGTGGTACCCACATCCCTTCTAATCCTTGTTTGAAGTTTTGTGGCATTTTAAGTGTGCAGTTCTCAACATCTATGGAATCACGCTTACATTTTGAATTGTTGCACTTAAATTTTAACTCTCATCACCTCTATTTCATTTCATGGTTCATTTTCCTTGTTCTACTATTCTTGCATTCATTCCCATGTTTCTTTTGTTATGACCCAAGGCACCTTTGATCCTGAAAGTTGCACTTTTGTTCAATTGTCACTATTTCATATTTTCACTAACAACTTCTATTTTGTAGGGTTATTCGCTAGTTTAGTTGTGCATATCTATCTTATTGGTTAGGCCTTAGTTTAAGTATAATCTAACTTTCAAGCACTTCTTTTATGTTTTCAACAAATTACCACTTTCATGTATTAAAAAAGATAAAAATAATTACAAAATATTTAAAAAGAACAAAATTATTTTACCTAGGGTAGAAAACCTCCCTAGATACACACTCAAATTTCATTATTGAGCTTAAAATTTATCTTAAAGGGTTAATGAACTCACATTTAACTTGTATATTTAAATCCTTTTGTAATTTTGTTTTTTGTGTCAAGTATCTAGTTTTCTACTCTTGCATAGAAAAATGTTGTGCTTCTCCATAGACTTGTAGTGCTTTGACTCTATTTTGGTGACTTCATGAGAAACTACTGCACCTATGGAGATACTTTTTGCACCTACAAATTGACTTTTATAACCTTTTTTTCACAAGTGATGCTTCTATTTAGGTAGAAAATGTATTGCATTAAATAGCACTTAGGAGTGAATTTTCCATAATTAATCATTTATTTAACTAACATAATCATAAACATCAACAAATAATTGGGTTTTTTTATTACAAGCAGTTAGTGTGAGAATTGAGATCCTAATACTTGCAAAAAACAAAGAACACACACACATTAGAAGATTGAAATAAAAGTTAGAATCTAAGTTCCCCATGAAATCCATTCACAAAGCTTAAATTAGGAAATGAGATGAAGAATACAATAAGAAAGCAATAAAAAGAGATTGAATCCTAATTAAACAAGCAAACTCTTGATCCCATGGGGGAATTGGTGCCAATTTAATGTGAAAATTAGCCCTTTCCCAACTCCAATGATGCAATGATGATTGGTGATGAAGAGTGATCCAATTTTTTGATGATTGAAGTATGCTCCAAGATGAAAATCTGCATAACCTAGCTAATATTGGATAGAAATGGATGAAAATTTCTATGGATTTGAGTATAATTATTGTGCTCAAATTCTAGATGATAAAATGAGGAAAGAGACCTCTGATTTATAGAATGATAGGCTAGATAAATTCCCAAAATGGAGCAATGTGGGACTAACATTCAACCAATGGCAAGGTGCCACTTGTCCAAATGTGAATGGATGGAGGATGTGCACATTTTGATGAATGTGCCCATAAATGCAATTAGGTGATATTTGAAATTAGTGAAATGGCATGTAAGAGGGAAAAAAAATGTTTTAAATGCAACTTGGCTCAAGGAAAAAGGACTTATTAGGTGAAGTAAATGTCTTGTTTGAAGGAAAAAGTCCCCTTGGATTTGAATTCAAATTTGAGAGAATATTCCTCCATTATGCCATGTTGAGAGAAAATAGAGATTTAATAAATGAATTAAATCTATTTCATGTGCAAGTGGAAAAAGCTAGAGGATGGGACATGAATTATGATTAAATTAATCAAAGGTTAATTAATTTAAAGAGAGATTAGATGATGCGACAATTTGATTTAGATTTATAGGTTGATTTAAATCAAAGATGAGAAGAATGTGACTTTAGGCTTAGTTAAATAAATATTTTGTTTTATTTAACAAAAGAAGATGATTGGTTAGCTTAAATTAAACAAGCTTTAATTTATTTAATTTAATAGATAGACTTTAGAAATTTAACCAAATAAAGTGAATTATTTAATTAATTATGGACATATGGTTACTTAGATCAGATAAATTGATTTAATTAACAAGGGAGAAAGACTTAATTAGATAAAATGATTTATTTAATTAAGAGATGAAAATTGATGAGTTTAATCAAATAAGGGTATTCAATTAAATGGTTAGACTGAGGGATGATTTAGAATGAAATGGTGTTAATAATCTGGATCACTGAGTACGTCGGTATATTTTCTATGTCTATATTTTGCCCCTTTTTGAAGTAAAGGACTTGCTGCATTGGTTCAAAGAATAAACTGTCTTGATCAAAAGGCATTTTTTTTATTTCAAAACTTTCCCCACTACTACCTTGACAAAGGAGAACATGCCAATATATTTCCCTCTCCAAAGATCAAATGAAAATTTTGAATTTTAGGTGATCTTGTGAAAAAAAGAGGACTGGGTGCCAGATGGATCTAGAAAGGTTCCAGGAGGTCGAAAGATGAGGTAAAATGCAAAAATGATACAAAATAGCCCTTGGATGGATGAAAATGGGACAAGGGTTCCTAGAACCCTCTTGGATGACCAAACGAGATTAGAAAACCCTAATTTTTAGGCTTAAATATGCCTCAAGGGGCCACTTCCAATTCATTTTCACATTTAGCCTTTAGAGATCTTGCAATTTTGATCTCCAACACCTTGTTGAGATGGTGCAATGATAACTCCCAATGCACATTTTTGATAGGGTGTAGACATACCAGAGGCTTCCCTGCACTAGACCACTGGTGAGTCGACTTGACCCAACTTGATTTTTCAATTTTCACATGCATTTATGATGCTCAAGAACTAGGTCTTTAGGAGTAGTGCCATATAGGCCCACTAGAATTTTAAACTACGACACTCAGTGTTCAAACTATGCCACTATTGCAAGGTCCCATGCCATGGTGCAGTTTGAAATTTAGGGTTAAATTTCAAACTCCACCACCTTTGCAGGTTGCACCATTTCAGTTCTCTTTAGGGTTAGGTTTTTAGGTTAAAATCTGGTGCTATTACAAACTGGACCATCACGATGTAGTTTGGGACTTTGAAGGCTCCAAAGGCGTAGTTTGAAGTTTACAAACTCCATCGCGTTCACAGGTAGTGACGTTGGAGTCACTTTGGGATGTTGGGTCAAGCTATGATCATAATTTTTTTTGATGATTTTTAACATGGCAACTTTCCTAATGCAAGAGGAGGCAAGGGAGATCTATTCAAGTGAGCACAAGTCTAGAGAGATTTTTGGATACTTGCAAGATTTTTCTGAGCAAGAGCAGGAGTGCTTAGAAGAGATGGGAGTTTGGTACATCACCTATGCACCGCCCATGCAGAGACACCTAGGCATGATGACGGCCCTTTCATAGAGGTGGCATAGTGAGACCTCCTCATTTCACTTTTCAAATGGTGAGGCCACTATCACACTAGAGGACGTGTGGTAGATCTTGAGATTGTCGATCCATGGTGAGCAAGTTATCTACGACATGGATTGTGGGAGAGAGGCCTGCTTCAATGTTATGAATACTAACCAGATTGTATTTTACGAAGGTCAAATTGAGTTAGACCACCATAGGCCTATTGTGTCACAATACTGCTTGGTTATTGTAGCCATTATATCAGGGCTTGTTTCGCTAGATCGGTGAGGCTGATATTTCAATCCTATATGGGGGCTCACTTGGGAGTAGATGGTTTGATGATGCTAACACTTTTTGCATGGGGCCTAGTTTTGCTAGCCTCGCTTTACAAGGATCTACACAAGTGTTCGTACTTGGATGGTAGAGCACTCAAAGTGGGGGTCACACTCCTACATATTTGAGCATGGGAGCACATCCTCATGCTTTGTCCTTGAGTTGTTCTAGTTCTGATGGAGTTAGATGATCTAGTGTTCTGGCAATATAGAGGATGTCTTTCCTTCACTCATACAGGATAGCATGAGATTCCTCACTAGAGGAGGGTCCTTGATGATATGCAAGTTTTTGTATGGTGGCCTTACCTTAGATAGCAATCCTAGTTTGATGATGTGCAATAGTTATTCTTTTCTCACCAAGACCGCTTGATGCAAGGGTGAGAGTACACTATTCTAGAGATGTATTTACCTGGTCAGCTCTAAATATAGTTCAAGGAGCAATAGGATAGGCTTGATGATCAATATGTGGCCATTTTTTCTAGGACAATGATGTAGAGCTCCTGGGGATGGTATATTCCTACCCACAAGGTAGTTCAGAGCTTTATGTAGCTGGTGGCTAGATCGTGATCATATGACCAGGTTCAGAAAGATATTGCAACCACATAGGCATACTGAGATTGGTTCAGGCCACCCTTGAGATTGACAGTTCTAGGTACACCATCTGCTAAATGGAGAGTGAGAGGCAAGGGGCAGGACGAGGTCAAGGAGAGAGGGATCAGGATAAGGGTGGTAGAGGACAAGGACCAGATCAGCCAATTAGGGATCAAGGTCCATCGGTTCATCCACTCAGGGATCAATAGGATCAACCCCACTAGGATGTCCTAATACATGATTAGGACCATGGGCAACATGACGGGTAGGATGGGCATTAGGATCGGGTTGCTACAACACCTAGAGATGGTGATCAGGATTAACTTCACATACACCCCCCCACAGCCAGATCCCAGGGATGGGTAGATTTTATAGTTACAAGCCTAGATACATATATTGATGGCTAAGAGGGACTAGGCTAGGGTGGGACAAGATCAGGCCATCTAGTAGAGGCAGGCCACAAAGTTACAGGTATCGGCTGAGATGGGCTGCCATCAGTAGTTAGAGAGTATAGCTTCCTCTTCCTCCCAGAGCACAGTATCGCTTCGGTCATACAGGGAGGCTGTTTACGAGGTCGATTATTGCAGGATGCACTACCATCAGGTCATGCCGAGAGTAGAACGAGTTCCTGATTTTTCACAAAGGACTAGCTATAGACCTGCAGAGGGCCACAGGGATAGATCAGGTGTTGACGACATCAGCCAGCAAGGCTAGGCCTTCATTTTCATCAGAGACATGATTATTTTTACACCCTTTTGGGCTCATTTTTGATAGCCCCATGGGCTGATTATACTTATGTATTTGACACTTGATCTGATTAATTTTGTAATGTGACAGTGTATATATTTTGATGATATATATGAGATGATTATTTTGATTCAATATGATATGCTATGCATTTATGGATGTTTTTATCTTCTATATGCTTATGGAATGATTCTATATGATGGTGTAAATGGTTTATGGATGCATTCTGTTTTTAGTATCTTTTTCTGATGCACTTTTCAGGATGTATGCAAAATGTTATGATATGTATTATGCTTAGACTAACAGATTTATATTATGTGATGTGTGTAATTTCCTCATGTATGATATGCATTTTGTGATGTTATGGTAATGATGTGATCCTATGATGATGATGTTTTGTGAAATGATATGATGGTTACTATATGCAAATGGATGCTTTTGATAGATGATGAGTATGTGATATATGATGCAGATAATTTATGATGTTTATGGTATGAGTGTTTTTCGTGTTTATATATGATGGATGCTTATGTATGGTTTATGTAATGCTTAGAATAACCAATCTATATGTATGGAAATGAAAAACATGTTTTTACATTGCTATATGATATGCAATATGCAATATGTTAATGGTTTTATGGATGCTGGATGAATGCAATGATAATGATGATAAATAACTGTCACGAGACCATGTTAGTGCAAAAAGGAAAAGATAAAAGAAAGAAAGAGATTTAAACAAGACATGAGATGATGATAATGATGATTACTTGCTGAGGAGTTAGGGTTTTCAAAGGGCCAATTATCTTATGTTTGATAACACACATAGGTACAATGCATCAAGGTATAAAGAACTAGGATGGCATTGTACCTAGTGTGATGGACTTTGACTTGACAATAAGATAGGAGTATCTTTGTTCACACCTAACATACAAAAACCTTACTAGGATTCACTTTAGGTGCTTCAAACATCTCAAACCAAAACATAGGAAGGAAAGCATTCATATATGGTCAACAAGATATCTAAAACACCTTCCATACATACCTAATAAAGCAAGTATTTGCCAAGGTTATTTTATCAAGACATCCAACAAACAAAAAAATAAAAAGATAATGATCATTGCCCCATTCCTATATCTCTAAATCCTTTTTTTTAGGATATCATTGAGAGGTCCTTAGAATGAGCACAATAAGATAAATCAATAGATCAAGATAAAGCAAACAAACAAGCTAATATTCTTCAAGACCGCTAGCCAACACTAAAATACTGTGATGCCTGATGTTGATGTCCATTGTAGGAAGGATCCATCCTAGGACATGATGATATCAAATTATTTGATATGGGATTAATTGGAAGATAGGCTATTGACACAAAGAGTTGACTAACTTGTTTATGTACTGACCTAGACTTGATATTTTGACATTTTGAGTTTTCACTTTTTGATCTACCATACTTGTTTTCAATTGTTTCACCAATGGTTGAGGATGATGATGATTTATTATGAGTGGCGTTTATTGCAAGTAAAAGCAAGATGAGATAGATGGATTTTTTTTCAAATATTTAGATGTTTTTTGATGTTTTGAAATGTTTTGAGGCTATTTTGATTTGCAATTAAATGTTTTGGGGTTTTCTAAGATTTCAACCAAGAGACTAACCTAAGGAATTATCCTAGGGGCCTTGAGGGATGATCAAAAAATTGCCTAAGTTATACATACAAAGACCATGTAGTTCAACTAACACGGACTTAATTATTGTTGAGATATGAACAATTGGACTACTAGTTTATTATGATGGACTCCTAAAGGACTGACCTAAGTGTCTCGGGGGATTATCAAAGATCAAACTTTCCTACGTTCAAGGCTTAGAGACCTATAGTTTGATTGGATGAATTTTTTTTTTTTACTTTTTGACATTTTGACTTATTTTTGGATTTTGATGTTTTGAATGTTATTGGTTTTTTTTGTTTTTCTGATGTTTTTTGGATTTTTTGATTTTCAAGGACCTCAAGAACATACACAAATCCAATATGATGAGAACATTCCAAAAACATGATGCAATAGTCTACTCCAATAAAGGAAGGACAAACTGACCTTGAGAATGGGTTGAGTAGTACTAGGAGGGATCATGACACGAAAATAGGACCAAACTATGATGTGGGTGCTGAATGAATGGGTGATGGAGATATGAAATGTGATGGATGATGAAATAATAATGGATGGATGATGTAGAACAATACATGAAGATTTTGGTGGATGGAAAGTGCTTATTTACACAAGGGACCTGTTTGCCAAGTTTTCACCAAGGTACTTTCCCAAAGTGCCACCAAAGCAATTTTCACTAGAGGACGATTTTTCTCTTTACAATTTTTGATTCTTTTTCTAATTTTTTGGATTTTTTTGTTGTCACCAAGATGCCTTTTTGCCAGGTTTTCATGAAGGTGGCCAATTTTTTTAGGACATTTTATGATTTTCTTGATTTTTTGGTTCTATACCTTGAAAGATTCAGGCATAAAACTTTTTGAGATGGGAGTTGTTCATGGGATTCTGCAAAGGCTCGCCTTCTAGTGTTGACAATTGATATGCCCCTAACTTGTAATTTTTTATGATGACAAATGGTCCCAACCAGTTAGGTTCAAATTTTCCTTTGCCATTTGGATTTGGTACATTTTTCTAATTCTCTTTTAGTACCAGTTCTCCAACTTGGAAAGTCTTACTTCTGATCTTCTTCTTATAGCTCCTCTTTAGTCTATTTTGATAGGCTTGCAAATGATTTAAAGAATCCATACACCACTCATCCAATAGCTCTAGCTCATTTAGTCTTGATGCTTGATATTCTTCATTTGTGATGAGGTTTTGCAGTAATATTATTAGTGATAGAAGCTCGATCTTAATGGGTAATATGGCTTCTAATTCATAGACCAGGGAGAATGGGTTGGCATCGGTAGGTGTGCAAATGCTGGTTTCATAGGCCTAGAGGGTGGGATTTAGTTGTAGATGCCAATCACAACCTACATCATTGACTATCTTTTTGAGGATTTTCATAATGGTTTTATTGGTGGCTTCTACTTGGCCATTGCCTTGGGGATAATATGGGGTGGAGAAGTGATGTCATATTTTGAATTTTTCTCAAAGGTGACAAACATCCTAATTCTTGAAGGGGGTCCCATTATCTAAGATAATAGCTCAGGGAACACTATATCGAAATATTAAGTAGTTAAAGATGAACTTTTATATCTACTTTCTAGTGATATATGTCATGGGGATGGCTTCCACCCACTTGGTAAAGTATTCAATGGTGGTTATGATAAACTTGTGGCCATTAGATGAGGTGAGAGTGATTTTTCCAATAAGATTGAGTCCCCATTGTGAATAGGGCCATGGTGTGATAGTAGGATGAAGTTCTTGAGTTGGAGCATGGATGAGTTCACCATGCTACTGACATTGTAGGCACCTTTTGATGTATTCATGTGCTTCTCTTTCCATTGTAGGCCAATAATACCTCATCCTCAACAATTTCTTGGCCAAGGTCATTCCACTTGAGTGTGAAGCATAGATGTCATTATGCACCTTAGTTAAAGCAATCAATGCCTTCTCAACATTTAAACATCGTAGTAGGGTTCCTTCTATGCTCCTATAGTAAAGGGTATTTCCTAAGATGACAAATCATGAGGCTTTCTTGACAAAGGTTCTTTTTAGGCTTGAGGGTAAATAAAAAAGTAGGACACCTATGCATAGGTAGGTATAAATGTCATGGTACCATGGATCACTAGGACCAATGATTTCACACACAAATTTTGATTCTAGTACATCAAATGTGGGTACAAGAAGTTATTCTACCAATAATTCATGTTTCGAGACATTGCAAGGGACGTCTAGTAGGGATCCAATCATTTCCATGGAATCTGTTACTCTATTGTTTGCTCTAGGAATTTGCTCAAATGTGATATCAATGAATGATTCTTTGAGTCTCTCTACCAATCTTTTGTATGGAGTCAGTTTATCATCCTTAGTTTGGTATTCACCATTCACTTGAATTTTTATCAACTCAAAGTCTTTGTATACTCTAAGGGCTATGATGTGCCACTACACTACTATTCTGAGACTTATGGTTAAAGCCTTGTATTCTACAATGTTGTTAGTGTAAGGGAATGCAAATTTGTAGGACCTCGGTATGCAGTCCCCGTAAGCGGTGATGAAGAAGACACCGACTCTTGATCCATGCTGCATGTAGGAACCATCAAAGTAGAGTTTCTATGGTTGTTTATGTTGAGATTTAAGGTGGATTTATCTGGAAACTCTAATATGAGTGGATTCTCTGAATACATGGGTGCCTCTACAAGCTGATCTATGATTACTTGACCTTTGATTGCTTTTAGGTCCACATACTTGATGCCATATTCAGATAGAATCATGACCCACTTGGCCATCCTTCCCATGATAATTTCCTTTGACAGTAAGTACTTGAGGGGGTTAATTTTGGGATGAGTTTTATTTTGTGTGCCAACATGTAATGTCTGAATTTCTATGAAGCAAACACTACTACTAGAAATGCTTTTTCAATGGATGAGTAGTTTAACTCATGTCTGACCATTGTGTAGATGATGTAATAGATGGCCCTCTCTATCCCATTTTCATCATTTTGAGCTAGAAGAGCACCAAGGGCTACTACTATTGCTGATACATAGAGGATTAGTGAATTTTTTGGAATTGGTGGCATGAGGACTAGAGGTGTGAGTAGATATTCTTTGATTTTTTTGAAGGATTCCTCACACTTTTCATCCCATTTGTACGCTACTCCCTTGTGAAGTAGTTGATAATATGGGTTTTTCTTGTCTACTAGTTGTACTATGAATATGCCAATGGATTGGAGCCTACCTTGGAGGCCTCTCAACTGTTTCAATGTTTTGGGTGCCTCCATCTCAAGAATTTCTTTTACTTTGGCAGGATCTATTTCAATACCCCTCACTAACACTATGTATCAAAGTAGCTTTCCTAATTGTACACCGAAGATGCACTTCTTTGGATTTAAATGGACCTTGTATTCCTCTAGCCTATCAAAAAAAGTGTTCAAGGTTGCTATGTGATCTTTCCTCTTTCTGGATTTTGGTAGTATGTCATCAACATAATCTTCAACAAATTTTTGAATCATGTCATGAAATATTAGCATCATGGCTCTTTAGTAGGTGGCTCCTGCATTCTTTAGGCAGAATGGCATCATGTTCCAACAATAGGTTCCTCATGGACAAGTGAAGGCCATTTTGTGTTGGTCTTCTTTAGCAATCATTATTTGGTTGTACCTAGAGAAACCCTCCATCAGAGAAAGCATTTCATGTCCTGGTGTCATGTCTACAATCATGTCAATGTTGGGCAATCTGAGGATGCATTTTTCTCAAATTTTGTCTGTCAGGCTTTCTTTCAAAGTAGACTGCTAAGGGATGTACCACAATCTTTGGATTGAGCCCAAGAATGTCCACATAGCTCCATGCAAAATTAACTTGTGGGTATGTGCAAGATCATGATGGGCCAAAAAGTGGCAATATTATGGATATTTGTAGGGTATGCGGCCGATGACCTTTTTTTACCCAAAATTGATGAAAAGAAAATGATTTTTAGAGGATATTCTCAGCTTTCCACCAATATAAATTATGCTTTAATTTGAATTTAATAAATAATTATTATTCATTTTCTATTAGAATTAAAGTCCTAATTGATAGGCTAATTGAAAAACATCTATAACTTTCAAACGATATCACATTTTTTGAATCTGAAACATGCGTCACATTCTATGCTTCACATACTATAGGATTAAAAAAAGAAAAAATAAATTTCATGAAGTTTTCACCAAGTTAAGGTGGTCAAACATATGAGTTTTTTATAATTTTTAAAAGTTGTAATAAAAAATTCATAATTAATTATTTACTTGGAAAAAATTACAAAAAATTATGCATCACATTCATACATGAGTCCTTTGAGTCCTCTACTTATATATAAAATCTTATAAAAAAAATATTATCATTTTATTATGGTTAGGGTGGTCAGACAGACACCTACTTCTTATTTTTTCCCTGAAATTTAAGTACTACTACATTGAAATTTCAAATTTTCACCAAATAGATTTTATTTATTTTTAAATAAACCTAATAGTTTAGAAACTAAATTCAATTTTCTACATATTCTATTCTTACATATTTTTGAAATAATATAGATAACTTATTCAAATTTTTACGTGAAGTAGCCTAACACTGATTTTTCTAATTTTTTTGCCACTTAAGGGCCTGTTTTTTCCATGATGATCTTGCACATACCCTTTTCTTTCTCTGAAGAAGGCTGCTAGGAGCTCTTGTTCGTCTGATAGTAATTACTTTGAATAAAATGTGATGTGCGGGGTCTCCTCTGTTCCCAAGTTAACTGGGTTGCATTTTTTGGCTAGGACCACTGATTTTTTGTGGTGGAGAGCTCTAAGAGGAAGATTGAATCCCCCATCCTCGGGTTCCTTAGAGAGGTTTTCACCATTGGATGTGTCCTTTTTTTACTATTTTTGGGTCAGAGAGTTCCACTGTGTGGTTTTCACTCAAGGACCTAGAGATTATTCTCAATTTTTTGCTTTTGTGATTGAGGGATTCAATCATTTCTCCATAATTTTCCTATGTCTAGCTCAATGATGAATCCCACTTTATGATCTCCACATGGAATAATATTCCATAGTCCCATAAATTCTGAGAGTGCCTCATCATTTTTGAATGTGTCTAGAATTGGTGGTCCTCATTGCTCATAATCGATGAGTTGTGGGTAGACTAGGTGGATTTCATGGTTTTGATGGTCATTTTTCTTAAATGATGTAGTACTAATCATGAGGATGGATGTATCTTCAAAAGTCATGTGTAAATCAATTATGGGGTCTCCCTCACTACTTATATCTATGACTTGATCTATGGATATGGGTATTTGATGAGTGGGTGCTGATTGCTGAGGAGGATTTTTGACATTCCTAATCGAGGCGCCTCTGCCAAGTATGGTCACTCTCATAGGGGTACATCCAAGGCCGATATTTTTCATTTGCATCTCAGGAATAATGGGAATTAGAAGCCCATTGTCATTTTTTCTAAGCTTTGTGTTTCTATCATAACCCATGGTGAGCATCATTTGTAAGCCTTTGCTACCATCATCCATAGGTATATCAATTTCTGGTCTATTATCTTGGTACAGAAGATGTGATGGGTCCTCTAAAAACACTTCCTGACCTAGGTCCCCCCAACTTTTGAAGTTGGAATATCCTTCAGTGGATGTTTGGGATGTGGAGGCTTCATTTGATTATGGTCGTCCTTGTGATCTAAGAGATTGCGGTAACTCTCCTACCACAATTTTTTTTTTGGGAACTGTATAGTTTCTGCAACCATTGTCTTGGATGATGAAATTGATATCAGAGATAGTGGGGATGGCAAGAGTGGTGGTTTCCTTTGTAATAGAAGTGGAAGTGGGT
>VDFB02168118.1:136334934-136576644 GCA_007258455.2 Sequoia sempervirens | reverse complement strand
GGAAAGAATTACTTACAATATAAAAAATCTTTCAAAGATAAGGCTATGTAGTGAAAGACCAATGATAGTCTCTCAACTTATCCAATATTTCCATATAGTTGTGGATAGGTGGATGATTCAATCCTTATGATGAAGTAAGATGATTTGCAATATGCTCAACCTCCTTGTTCATGTCTTCAAGTTATCTCTAGACGTGTGACTTGTGAAGAATTATCCAAGAACATAGTACTACAAGATTCAGGGTTCTTAGATATCAAGTTGCATATTTTCCTCCAAATGGTCTGGTATCAAGGATGGTACATAAGAGAACTTATTTCCATGAGTGTTGAACACATTTCCCAATAATCCTTTGGTGATCTCTAAGAATGAAGCACAAAGGAAATTTTCTTTTCACCATCTAGTTAGCAAGGACAACAAGGTGTGTCTTTGGATGCTCATGTAGACAAGCATCATCAACTAGTACCAGTGCAAAGGTGTCAGGTCACCATGATAAAAGGCCTGTAACCATATTCTCATGACCAAGCATATCAACTATAGTAATGCAATATCATCCATTTAATAACTATCAAAATTTAATTTTCCTTCTATGATTAAGATTAACTCTAAACTTGGGGTGTGGGAGCATATAGTTGAATTCAAGTCGAATCCCTTTGCATGTTTCCACTGTAAAAAATTTGGCCACTGGGCTAAAAAATGCCCTCTCAAAGTACCTAAGCAGATGACTAAAAAATGGAGAGAGAAAGAGAAACCTCCAACTCAGGAGGTGGAGTCTGTAAAACCTCTTGCTTAGGAGGTGGAGCCTGAAGGTGTGCCCTCCTCAGAGGTTCATGAGGACATACACCTAGATGAGGCTGATAAGGTTGATTCTTTTGAATTTCTACTTGCTTAGGGGGAAATGAATTAGGATATGGGACTGGTTGAAAAGGATTGCTCGCCCCCTGTGTTTACTGAGGAAAGGTCTATGATGTTGGAGGAAAATCATTCTTCTGTGATTGTTGAATCTCGATCTTCTCCTGGGGGGGATTCCTCAAAGTGTGGTGTCGAAAATAGAGGGGTTGGAGATGAGGCCTGATGTTATGGAGTTTGTGGAGTTAGAGGAAGTGGACACTCCACCTTAAACTCAGGTCTATGGGAATAATAGGAAAAAACACTCTCCCTCTCCAGGAGTTGTGACAAGGAATAGCCAGAGGTTAGACTGTGGGTCTAAGCTACATGGTAGAGGACGACCTCCAGCTAATGTTGCTAGGGAGAAGGAGAGTCAGATGGATATAGCTGATGGAACATAGAGAACTTTTTTGGATATGTGCTCTAAGAGAACTTCCTATAAACTCCCATGAAGATTATCTCCTGGAATATGAGGGGTTTGAATCACCCTCATAAGCATGATCTCCTGACTAATCTGGTAAGAGATCATCACCCTGATATTGTTTTAATTCAAGAAACTAAAATGGGTTTGGATAAACTTTCTAGGTTGAAAATGAAGCTTTTCAAGGATTTTGGGATACATTGTTCTGAGGTGGTTGGTGCTTCTGGTGGGATTGTGACTTTTTGAAATATTAGGGTGATTAGAGGTGTGGAGGTGCTTAATGATAGTAATCATGTGGCTACCTCTTTTTCCCACCTTCATGATAAGTTCTCTTGGAATTTGTCTAATATTTATGCTCCTAATTGTAAGAGTGCCAGAAAAAGGCTTTGGGAGAATCTTGCTTCTTTTAAAGTTTGTCATAACATTGGTAATTGGTTGGTCATTGGAGATTTCAATACTCCTTTGCATGATGTTGATAAGATGGGTGGCTTGAAAAATGTGGATGATAGTAGATACGACCTAATGCGCCATTAATGACTTGAATCTTCTTTGATTGATTTGCGCTTCCTTTACCTAGTTGAATAGATGTGTGGGTGATTCCCTTATTCAAATTAAGCTGGATCATGCTCTTATAACCCCTAAGTGGTTAGTCCACTACTTCTTCTCCCTCTTAGCTCTTACCATATTGGGATTGGATCACTTCCCCTTCACCCTGTCTGTGGATTTGTTGGGTGGCAAGAAGAACTTTCCTTTTAGATTTGAGAAAATGTGGACTTGTCATCCTAACCTAGGTAATTTGGTTAAGGACTGGAAGAATATTAATGTGGAGGGGTCGACTATGTATAGAGTTGTTAAAAAGTTGGCTAATGTTAAGAATAATGTTAGAAAATGGAACTGTACCTCCTTTGGTCATATTTTTATGGAGAAAGATGGGGTTTCTAAGGAGCTTCACTCTACTCAGTAAGTCATTCAATCATTTGGGTATGATTAGGAATTGATGCTAATGGAAAGTGTTCTACTTTCCAAGTTGCATAATATAATTGTGAAGGAGGAAGAATTTTGGAAGTAGCATTCAAGGATCATGTGGTTGAAAAGTGGTGATAGAAATACTAAGTTTTTTTTATATCTCTACACTAAAACATAGGACTGGATTAACCTAATTAACTATAATAATCAAACTCTAGAGAAGGATGTTGATTTGTAGCTTGCTATTGCTTCTTATTTCTCTCACTGATTTTGGTGGAGGGGGAGCTTGATTTGGCCTGTCAAGAGGATATTCTAAGGGATATTCCCCAGTTGGTGGATGATGAGCTCAATAAGTAGTTAGTTTGCATTCCTTCAGCGGATGAAATTTAGTGTGTTGTTTTCTCCTTTGAAGGCAATAAGGCTTCAGGCCTTGATGGATTTCCCATGTTCTTTTTTTAGTCTTTTTGGGAAATTATTGTGGAAGATGTTGTGGCTACTAAGGAGTTTTTCAGATTGGGTTCCCTTTTAAAGGAGTTAAACTCCTCCTTTATTGTTTTGATTCCCAAAAATCCTTGTGCTTCTTCTTTTGAGGAGTTTTGATCTATTAGTCTTTGCAACTTGATTTATAAGATTTTCTCCAAGGTTTTGGAATTGAGGTTGTAAATTTTTTTTCCTCTCATCATTTCTCCTCAGCAGAATGGATTTGTGGCTGGTAGGAAAATTTTGGACTATATTCTCACTATTCATGAGAACATTCACTCTCTTACTATCAATAAACATGATTGGTTTATCCTCAAGCTTGATTTACTTAAATATTATGATCATGTGGATTGGGTTTTTTTGTCTAAGATTCTTCTCTCTTTTGGTTTTGGGGAGAAAATGGTGGCTCTTGTACATCAACTTATTTCCTCCTCGGTTCTCTGTGCTCATTAATGGGTCTCCTTCTCTCTTTTATTGCTCTATGGGTCTATGGAAAGGTGATACTATCTCTCCCTTCCTGTTTATCATTATGGTTGAGTCCTTGGGTCGTCTTATGCAAAGATTCGTTAATTCTGGTCTTATGACTAGGTTAACCCCCTCTTTTTGTATCCTTGTTTGCTCTCATCAATAATTTGTGGATGATTCTCTTGTGCTTGGGAAGGTGTCTATTAAGGAAGCTAAGGCTATTAAATGGATTTTTTAAATTTATGAGGCTTCTTCTAGGAAAAAAGCTAGCTTACATAAGAGTGTGATTTTCTTTTTTCAACACTTTGATTCAAAGAAAAAATAGGATAGCTAGAATTTTGCAATGTCAAATTGGTGAACTTCCTACTTCTTACTTGGGTCTCCCTTTATTCTCTAAGGTTCTAGACTCCTTATGGAGGGGTTTGATTGAGAAATTTAATTCCAAGTTGGCTAGGTGGAAGGGGGCCTTGTTGAGCTAAGATGGAAAAGTTCCATTTTGTTAAATTCACCTTTCATAATATTTTGGTCTATGCTCTTAGTCTCTTTCACATGTTGAGGAAATTTGTGGATATTGGAAGGAATTTAGAAAAAATTCCTTTGGATAGGTGTTGAAGATAAAAAAAGAACTCATTTGGTTGCTTGGGATAATGTCTGTCAGCCTAAAAGGGCTAGTGGGTTGGGCATTTGCAAAATCAGAACATTTAACATGCCACTTTTGGGTAAACAGTTGTGGAACCTCTTGCTAGCCAAAAGTGAGTGGGAAAAAATTGCTTGGAGCAAATACTTACATGGTGCTGATGGGATTAGATATTTTTTATCTCATGAGTTTAATCCTCCATATGGTTCTTAGCTGTGGAATTGTATGTTGAAGGCTTGAAGGCTTGTGGCGAAGGGTCTCTTTTGGTAGATGGGTAATGGGAGGATTATTCTATTTTGGGACAATAATTGGTATGGCAATGGGCCACTCAAGGGTGAGCCATGGGATCAACCCTCTATGGACCTCTGTGTACGATAGTTTGGCAGATTTGCTGATGACTATATTGATAGAGGTTGTTGGAGGAAGTTGCATGAGATGGACGCTAGTCTAGAAATTATTTATAGGACTATTTCTTTGGTTCATATTCCTTCTATCCCTTCGCTTGATAGGTTTGTTTGGAAGACTTCCTCTATAGGTAACTTATTTGTTGCTTTGAATTTTCATTTCAATGAATCCTTTATTGGCCCACCTCCTTTTTGGGCTTCTGCTTGGTCCTCTAGATTGATTCCTAAGGTCAACATTTTCTTTCGGATCTTTTTCCATAATAAAATTTAACTACTAATAATTTGATTAAAAGACTTTTTGTTATGACCAATAGATACTTTCTTTATGAAGAGCAAGTGGAAAATACTTGTCATTTTCTAATTGGGTGTAGATATGTTGGTGTGATCTAGAATCATGTGCTCTCACTTTGGAATCTTAGTTGGGTGTTTCTTGGTTCTGTCAAAGATTTATGGTATCAATGGGTTGGCCTGTCATCTAATCCGACTCTGTAGATTTTGTGGTCCCTCACTTTTCCTCATATGATTTGGGGAGTTTGGCTAGAGTGCAACAACAATTTTTTTAGAAATTTTTCTCTTCGGGCTTTATCTGCGGCTCATAAGATTTGTGCAGGTATTAAGGAAAACTTTCTTTTTGGGATCTCCTTTTATTCTAGAAAAAAGATTATTCTCTATTCCTATGATATCTCTATTGCACAAAAGTGGAAGTTTCCTTGTGATATTTCTCTTCTGGTCTCTAAAGGGAAATCTTCAAGAGAAGATGTTGCTTGGAAGGCACCACCAGATGGCTGGGTTAAGATAAATTTTGATGGCATGGAAAAAGGAAATATATGACTTGCAGGATGTGGGGGAGTGATTAGAAATTCTAATGGTAGGCTCATCTCAGCTGTGGCACTCCCTTAGGAATCTAGAAAAACCACTATGCAAAGGAAACCACAGCCTATCATGGACTCAAAATGGTTCAAAGCAAAGGGTATACAAAGGTCTAGTTGGAGGGTGACTCTCTGAATATTATACATAATTTGAAGAATGCTTCACCTTTTTCTTGGACTATTGAGGCCTTGGTCAGGGACTCCATTGAAATTATCAGTTCCTTTGATACTTTTTATATCTCCCACATATTGAGAGAGGGGAATATGTTAGCTAATTTCTTCACTAACTTTGGTGTTAGAGAAAGAAAGGAGTGGGATTTAAATGATCCTATTTCTTTTGAGGCAATGACTATTATTAACAATGAGTGCTAATCTCAAGTTGATATTGATCTTATTTTGCATTGAGTTGTGCATGCCCTTATTCACATGGCCTAATTTTATGAATGGGGATTTTCAAGTTTTAAGTATGGGGGATGAATTTCACATGGACCAGAGTTCAAGTTCATCATTTCATATCTATCCTTTTGCTGGCTTCACACAAATTCTAGAGTCTTCTATTTTATAATTCTACTCTGGGTGGTATCTGTCTTAGTTTCCCAAGGTTTCTAATTTGTGCTTGGCCTCTATTTGTTAAGTCTTATACAACGGGTGGGGATAGAAATTGCACTGAGCCTAAGTTTGGAATTTCTAATAAGAAAAGGAAGGAGGTGTGGGAGATTTTAGAGAAGGGTGGCTTAACTCCATATATGGAGAAACTGCATGGTAACAATCCCCAGGTCATTGATCTGGTTGCTCAAGGGTGGAATGAGAGAACCTTGAATTTGGGTGGAAGGGAAGTCATGGTTGATGAAGAATTCATATCCCAAATTACAGGCTTGGATATGCATGGTATGAAGGTGTTCAAAGACAAAAAAGAATCGCAGGCTATGATGTTTATTTTATTTAAAGGGAAAGAGGATACTGATTTGAAGACAATGAAGAGTGGAGGTTATTAGAGGAGCTCCTTAAAAGTGCTATGGCATGATGTTTTTGAAGAGATTATGAGGTATGTCACCTTGGAAGGTAGGTATACGGCGATTAACACTCACCATTTCCTTTTGCTTAACCATTTTTGACATAAGAAATTGATTTCCTTTCCATACTACTCGTTGATGTTGCTTGACTCGAGGATTAAGAATCATATGAAAAACACAAGAAACCCTATCATGCATGTGGGGTTAATTCTCCTAATCTATGAACATATCAAATTTCATGAGGTGTAGAAACCTCTTGTGTCCCCAAAGGAAAATATTGCTAAACCCTGGGAGGGTTATGAGATGGAGTCATAAGAGGAAAGAGTTAGTAAAAAATATAAGAAGAGGAGGCTTATTTTGAACAAATATTTTGAGTCTGATAGGGATGATGATGTTGATTATGTCTTAGATTCGTATGCCTTTTTTGAGGAGGGCCCCAATTCCCATGTTTTGGGTAAGACTGGGAAAAGGAAGCTAGATGACAAAGAGGGCTATATGACATGCAGTGATGAGGTGGTAGCGAATGTTCATTCTAAGGGGGTTAAGGAAAAAAATAACTTTATAGGGAAGCTTCCTCTCCTCCCCCAACAATTAGAAAATTGCAGGAGACTGAGGATGGGAGCCAAAAGAGAAGGTGTTGACAATTACTGGCCAAATCTCGAAGAAGGGTTTCTCTCTTTCTCTGGCTGGAGGTATCTTTGGTGAGGCTTCTTTGAGTGCTAACATTGGGATGCAAAAGCAGGGGAAGGAAAGGGATGTGGGTGGAGGACATACTGTGGCAACTAGAAAAGTAGATGTGGATAGGCTGATGAAAAGGAATGTTGTTTCAGAGGAAATCACCTACTCCATTTGAAATATAAGGACTCTTTCTCTGATGGCAAAGGTAAGGATATTTCTACTACTAAGACTCATGTTGGTTCTTCGGATGAGGATGTTTCTATGGGGAAAGGGATTGAGAAATTTGACAGGGAGGAGATGTCTGATGTGCTGGGCTTGAGTCGTGATAGTGCTAATGTGTTGTTTTAACTTTTTAAGTGGTTCTTGCATGAGATTAATAGGACTAGTGTTAGAATTAGAGGTATTGATAGGAAGGCTGAGGACCCTTTTGTCCAAAGCCAAATTGATGATCTAATGAATTATCTTAATATTGTGGTGGAGGAAACCATCAATTTGAAATAGAACTTGGAAGGGAGAATCTTATCCCTTGAGGATAAAATAGATAAAATATGGAATGTTGTGATGAAGAGTGGATATGTCCCTAAGGTTTTTGAAATTTATGATTTTCCAAGGTGATCTCCTTTGTGATTACTGTGAAAAAGAGAAAGGATATTGTGTTTGTTGATGATACTTCTACTATGGGTAAGCTATTGGATGTGGATTGCATTGGTGAGAAGGGTGGTGTTAAAGGTAGTGTTTTGAGTGGTGAGGTAAAAACTAGTGGGCCGGGGGCTAGAACTAGAAACATAATGAAAGTTCAAGGTGGGGCCACTGGTATAGAGGTGTCTGATACTGTGGATAATGTGCAGAAGATGGATGCTAGTGAAATGGAGGCGGTGGAGATTCTGAACAATATGTAGTGTTGTTGGCTGGTTGCCTTCTTTTTGTCTACTTTTTGGCTATTGGTTCATTGTCATTGGGTTGATTGTTGTGAATGTTTTTTTTTTATCAGATGCTTTATTTTGTAAAGGGTTCTAGACCCCTTCAAAACCCTTTTTACCTTCAATCAAAAAATCCATTTAATAACTCCAAAATTAAGTAGTTAAGTCATTTTTGTAAATGAAGTGCATAATTTTAATATGAATAAATAATAAAATGGATGAATATAATTACAATGAATGCTTGTGTAGACATGATATCAATTCTAATTAATATAATAATGCATACCGTTATTTGGTCCAAGTTTCACATAGGTGGTTTTATTAGAAGCACCAATGAAACAATCAACGAGGTTTTATTAGAAAGCAACCAAGAATTGTCAAAATTCAAGGGATTCCCCCCAACTTAACTTCATACTACAAAGGTATGAGAGGATTAAGATAATACAAAGAATGAATAAATATAGTGACATATTTGAGAATACCTTGAGATTTATTCAATGAAAAATCAACCAAATATTTCCAAAATTTAATGGATTTCTCCACCCCATCTTAATTGCACATTGTAAAATCATGAAGGCATTAGGATAATCCAAAGAAGAAAGTGGCATATTTAATAATACATTGATCCTTATTTAATTAATGATCATCCATTCATAGCAAGTTTGTTGTGGTCATTAATGCATTCAAACCCCTCTTTTATCTAAGTGTATGAATAACATTAATCATTGGACCTAGATCCAAAAGTGTGTGAGGAATACATAGTTTTAACATAGGCCTCCAAAGATCTAGATGTTTGAGTATAAAAATATTTATAAATAGATCTTCTAGGATTTAATTATGTATCTCACACAAATTTTGTATTGAATTAAGGCTTGTAGTTCACCATTGCTTATTGTATGATTAGTCTCAACACACATATTTATCATTTCAATGATAAAATTAGAATCACATTAAATTGTTGCTTTATGTGTGTGAATTAATTCTAAAGTTTTGATTCATTAAGTAGATAAGAAGAACTAAATTGATTATCTTTCAGTTGATCATATTGTTCTTCTAATCCAATTAAACCAAAACGACATCCTTTAATCGTATTAATAGATTGCAATTGTAATTCACCAATTTCAAGCACATTAATATAATGTAAAGGGATCATTAAAATCTCATTATTATATGCAGTTTGAACCACCTTATTAGATAATAATAATTTATTAAGAATTATAATTTCCCTTGGTAGATATGTTGAAGTGGATGGTGGGTGATATGAATGGGATAATGACAATGGAAAAACTTGTGTTGGATATAGAGTACATGGTAATGAATAGGATGGATATGGTGGAGAAGGGGATTTTGGTTGCTATGAGCATGAATTTTGACATTTTTCATAAGATGGATATTTTTTCCATTCACCAAAAATTTTAGGTGGAGAATCATTTTCTGAAGAAACATATTGCCTTTCAAATCCAATAGAATTATAAGACATTTTAAATTCATTAGGCATACTATGATTTTCCTAATTTGATGTGTGTAGTTGTCCTTGTGTTATGAGGAATAAATTCTCACTTTCACCTTTATTTTTTTGATTCTCACATATAGCTTGGATCTCCTTCATGATGTCCTCTTGAACAACATGGTAGGTGCACTTAGCTTCTTCCTTGCAACAATCAAAACAAAAAATGGTCAAATCATTATTTTCAAAATTCCATTATCCTAAAAATTCATCAATTATTTATTCTTGCTCAATTATGGAAATAACATCTATAGATGTTTGTGATAATGGTACTAGAATACCAAGATTATCTATTACATTCTTTAGGTAGAGGGGAAATAAAAATATCACTTTGTGTCAGCACGATTCCCCCACCAATTTCTTCTTTTGTTTTTAAATTTGAAAGTGGTAGTCCGGGGGCGACAGCCCCCAATAGGGTCAAGGGGTAGCATTTTTCTTCTTGTGTGACCTTCAAATTATTCATTTAAAAGCATTTTTCCTTGAAAAGTGATGTGTTTGAACTACCTTGAAAATGCAACATTTTTTTATTTTTTTTATGTTGTTTCCCAAACTTACTTCCTTCCTAACAATTAACTCACAACAATTGGTGTGGATATATAAATGGTCTTAATTTCTAAAATCTACCTACAAATTCTAACAATGCATCTATATGATTTAAACAACACAAATTAGGACTAATCACTGGGCAAGATGAGCATATGCACAAGCTTTCATCCTAATGCATTGGTCTTAACTTAACTCACAGGTTTTTTTAGCCTATAACACCTCTACCCAGCAATGGTGCCAAAATGATAGGCCAAAACTGGGGTAAAGAACAAACTACATTTAGCTTTATCTAAGTGCCAATATAAGGATCATAAGCTTGTGAAAGGTGTTGTGGTAGTATACTTAAGGGAGGAAAGCAATGAATTAAGTGGGGATGAATGCAACTAGAACACACAAAAATTACTTAAATGAAAATTTGGCTTAACTTTCCTATTTTATCTTATTGGTAGAAATGCGATTGTAGCATAGAAAAATGGATCCTTGGACATTTTAAAGCTCATTTGGGTCCTTCTTGTGGATGTTGGCTTAGTTTTTCCTTGATTTGTTGTTGTAATGTGGTCAACACATTCATATTAGGTCTTGGGCCCTTGTGACTAAATAAGAATTTTATGATGCCTTGCAAAAGTATTGTAAAGTGTTGTAACACACCTTCACACTTTTCTAGGACCTTATTAATATGTTTTACAAAAAAAACCTCTTTTTATCACTTATCGAGCCCTATTTTAAAGTGTTGTACAGTGATGTAAGAAAATTTCACACTTTTCTAGGCTTGTCATTAATATTTTGACCTTTCTTATGCTTTAATTGGACCCATTTACACGTATAGTCCTTACTAATCCCAATAAACATCATTTAAAACATCTAATTTGTAAAACCCACTTAAAATGCCTTAAGTGGGACCCATTCACCACTAGGGGTGAATGAGTCCCCTTTGGCACAAAAATAGTGACAAATGGGTCCCCTTTGGCACAAAAATCAAAATTATTTCAAATTTCTAGTAGGTTTTTATTTTGTAAGATCTAAGGTTGGCCTGTGATGTGGTATTTTTGAGAATTATTGCATAATTGTGTATAAATATAGGGTTTTCCCTCTCATTTCAACCCTAATCATTCCATCAATTAATCAATCTATCACTTAAGCATTCTAAGAATTTCAAGCATCCTCTAGTCTACATCCATTAGACCTTTTACTTGTGTGTCTTTAGAATTCTACTTCAAGGGTTTGGTGAGTTGTAGCATTGCTTTTGTTCATTCATCATTCTCTTTTCATATTTCATTTCATTTTCAAGGGATTAGTTACCAAATCGAGGTAATTTTTCCCTCTTTGCATGTGTTTTGTAGGTCTAAGTTGAAAATTTGTCAAAGAGAAAGATTGGAAAAATTGTCAATAAATTGTCAAAGCCATTCAACGTAGTCAAAGCCCTAAAAGAAGCTTGGAAAACACCTATAGGTTGAATTTTGTAGTTTTGGATCTAGAAACCTATCAGGAGCAAAAGTGCAGACCGAGAGCTATGGATTCCACTTTTGAATTTCCAAAAATCTTGAAGTGGATGAATTTTCCATTAGTGGTGAATGAGTCCCATGCTAGGCTCAAATAGAGATTTTTACAGTTCTGAGTACTCAGTTGTCCGAAACTTGTTCCAACAGAATCTTCCCAAAATAGGACTAACTCTCCCAGCTTGGTATATGAGTCCCAGTTGGATTCAATAGTGAATTCTTTAGGATTCCAAAGCTCGATTCCATCTTTTTCCAGTCTCTAGCTACACACTTTTAATTTGAAAAGTTGTTGTTATAGTTTGTTTGCATTTCTAGGCCATTTTGAATATCATGATATGTTTTCAAACATCTTGCATTTTTCAAGTTTTGCATTAGTGATTAATCTCTTTTGTCATTTTTTAGCATCTAGGACATTCCCCTTTGATAGATTTCAATCTCATTTGCATTAGAATCTCTTGGGTTTGTTCTTGAGTGAGCCATTAAGGTTTTTGGTAACTCTCTCCTTTTAGGTGCAAACCCTAAAAGTGTAAGAGAAGCCCACATTCCAAAAGTATTTGGTTCAACAATATAAATTGTGATAGGGACTATCACAAACTATGAAATGCCAACAACCTAACTATACTCAAAATACGATTAATATTTTAAGCATTCAAATGAATAAATTAATATTTAAAAGAATCACATCTCATATTTCTTCAGTTAACAACCAACTCATGATTAACTAAATAATAGTCCACTCTGAATATAAAGGCATTACAAAAATTAATGCACATTATTGTAGAATTAGATTAGCTAATATGAATGGTGATCCTATACCTACACAAACTCAATCAAACAAGGCATTATTAGTCCATTATGCAAGTTAAATCAATATTCCCCATAGAATTCTTTTGAAATGCAGAAAACAAGAAATAGAATGAAGAACACAAGTAAAAGCTTTCAAATCCTATTTAATGCACACAAACTATCAATCCTATGGGGGAAATTGGTCCCATTTTGATGTGGAAAATGGCCCTTTCCCAATCCCTTGTAAGCTTGAATGATGACATGTTGAAGATTTGATGCTTCCTTGGTTAAATTCCTACATAACCTAGCTATGAAAATGTGAAAATGGATGAAGAATGGATGAGAAAATTCAAAATCTCAAGATAATGTCTTTGCATGAAGTTGTGGATCCAAAATCCAAATGAGAGACTCTTATTTATAGATGTGAAAGATGGAGGATGAGGCAAAATAGATGAATGTGGTACAAAAGACCAATTAATAGCATGAAGACACTTGTCAACATGTGAGTGGACAAAGGTGGAGCACATTTTGATCATTGTGTAATGAAATTCAATTAGGTGGAATTTCAAAATGGATGAAATGAAAAGTTGGAGGGAGGAGAAAATGAAGTTAATGCCACTTGGCTCAAGTCAAAGGACATGTAAGAAACTTAAATGCCTTGTTGGATGTACAACCCTTTTGGAGGGATTTTTCAAATTTGGAGAATATTCCCTTTTTGATGCCTTTTTGAAAGTAATTGGGGATTTAATAAATCCATTGAAATGATTTTCACGAGCAAGTTGCAAAATCTAGAGAATTTAAGTGATTAAGACTAGCATTAATCAAGATTTGATTAATTAAGAGGGAGATTAGTTGATTTGACCATTTTTCATAGGCTTTTGAATTAATTTAAATCAAAATGAGAGGAATATGATTTAGATTTAATTAAATAAAGATTTTGATTTATTTAATTAAATGGGGATGATGTTAGATTAAATCAAATAAAGATTAATTAATTTAATTTAATAGAATGACTTTAGAAATTTAATTAAATAAATTGAATTATTTAATAAAAGAGAGAGTATAGGATTAATTAAATAAAATGATTTCTTTAATTAACAGAAGATAATGACTTAACTAGACAAAATTGATTTATTTAATTAAGAGATGAAATGTGATAAATTTAATCAAATAAAGATTATTCAATTAAATGGTTAGCAAAGGAGATGATTCAAGATGAACTAGTGTTAGTAATTAGGATTAGGTGTATAAGATCAATTGGTACATTTTCCCCCTCTTTAAAGCAATGTACCTATTGTGTTGGTTCAAAGAATAATCCCGCCGAGATCGAAATTCAAAAAATTTCTAATTTTTTTAGATGCCCCAACGGAAAGAAGTATACTGGTACACCACCCCCTCAAGAGATCAAGCAAAAAGTTTGATTTGAAGGTTGATCTTGTGATAAAAGAGGTTCAAGATAGATACATGGGTGGTATAAAGATGATGCAAATGAGATGGTTTTAAGATTCTTGGAATAACAAATCTATATTATCTTAAACAACTTAAATGATAATTCAATGCATGTGAGATGGATGCGATGGATGATGTGATATGCTATGATTATGAGATTTATGTATGCCAATGATTTGTGGATGCAAGATGGATGCATTGGTGATGTTTTGATTGACTATCCTGATACTATGCTAGCATGGAGAAAAGAAAGAAGAAATTAGATGAAGACAAGAGGATCCAACAGGTCCATGATCCATGAAACTTTATTAGAGATGATAATGATGATGATGATGATGATTTGCTTATCAAGAATTGGGATTTTAAAATGGCTATTTACCTTATGTTTGATAATACATATAGACACAATGCATTAAGGTATAAAGAACAAGGATGGCATTGCACCTAGTGTGATGGACTTTGACTTGGCAATTAGATAGGAGTACTCCTATTCACACTTGGCATATGGAACCTCATTTAAAATATAGTTAAGATATTTCAAATATCTTAGACCAAACATTAGAAAGGAAAGCCTTCCTATGTGGTCAACAAGACAACTAAAACACCCTCCCTACACCCAAACAAAGCACACATGACCAAGGTTATATTACAAGAACATTCAACAAGCACAATAGATAAAAAGATAAAGATCATTGCCCCATTCCTTTCTCTCTAAATCATTTTGATTAGACATCATCGAGAGGTCATGGGAATGAGTGCAATAAGATAAATCAAAGAAAATATAAAGTACACAAACAAGTCAATGTTTTTCATACCTTGAGCCAAATGGATGTGTTTTGTTTAGGATAAGTATCCAAAGTGATTTTCCAAAGATAATTCCCATTGTAGGAAGGATGCATCCTAGGAAATGTTAGTGGATGGTGACAAGTTGATAGGTTGTTTGAAAGAATGTTGGTATAAGGTTGACTGACATGTTTGCGAATGATCAAGAGTTTGATTTCATATTTAAAATTTTGTTGTTTCAATTTTGATTTTTCATTTGAAGTTTGCTTTTGTTGATTTCTATGGTTGTTTCTATTTGTTTGGCCAAAGAGTGAGGGTGATGATTGATTTATTATGGATGAGATTATTGCAGGTGAAAGTGAAATGGGATAGATGTTTTTTTTAAAATATTTGGATGTTTTTGTTGTTTTGCAATGTTTTGAGGTTGTTTTTGGTATTTTCAAGATTATACAAATGTTTTGATTTTTAAAATGTCCAATGTTTTTGGTATTTTCTGAGATTTACAAATGTTTTTGGATTTTGTGTTTTTTGAATGTTTTTGTTTCTTATGGGTTGATCAAAGATTAGCCTTGCCTATGTTTAAGCTTAGAGATTATGTAGTTTGGATACCAATGTGCTTTTGAATTTTTGACCTATTTTGGGATTTTGATATGTTTTTGGATATTCACACGATTTTGACGATTTGGATGTGTGTGATGATATTAGTGCTCTGTTTTGGGATTTTGTTGAAAACCAAGCTAAGGTTGATTAATCAGATTGATGGATTAATGATGATAACATTGGTGAGAATACACAACAATGCAAGGATAGTGTTAAGCAACACAAGGATTGGGATGAATATCCCAAGATGATGAGGGATTGATTGGATTTGATTGATTAGGATTTTGAAGCTTGGTTTGGAACACAAGTTGGTTTTGTATGATTTGATGTGATGTTGAAGCACATGTTAGATGCAACTAATATTAATTGTTTGGATTGATGTTCGATAAAAAATAAAGCTTGATAAGGAACATCTTCTCATCAAAATGTGCCATGGACTAGTAATTTGAATTGTGCTCACAAATGCTTTGACCAATTTGACTTCATGTTTGCCAATGTTTGGATCACCACATAAGTTGGAGGATATAGATCAAGATTTATTCCCAAAGCAAGATGTAAATACCTACGCCAGTGTCTAGAAATGTATGGAATGTCATGGGTGGATGCTTGGATAGGTGTATGGATGGATGAATATGGACTATCTTGCGATAAGATAAGGTGTTCGAATAGAGGAATGTTTCATTGGATAATGCTTCATGGATCAGATAATGCTAGGTAGGATAGGATCAATGAAAATGACTCATGTAAAGATGTCTACCATAAGCAAGTGAAAAGTGTGCACCAAACTTTGTCAAGATCAAGATAATGTGGAAGATGGATGCAGATGGATAAAAATGGATTGGATAAATGGTTCATGGATGAAATGGATTTATTATGGATAAGATGGATGGAATCCTGGAGTTTATTATGGATGAAATGAGATGCTTTCACCTGAACTAGTGCATGTAGATGCTTGATTCTATACATGATGCATGTTTTCCAAGTTTCATCATGGTACCTATCCAAAGTGCCACCATAGTGGTTTTCACTAGAGGATGATTTTTTTCTTTATTGTTTTCAATCCTTTTTCTGATTGTTTTTGGATTTTTTATATTTTTATATTTTTTATATTTTTTTGAAAGATTTTAAGCTCATGCTGAACCACTTGGTGGTGTCGAGGTAGATTCTTCTATCATAATGTGCCATCGATATCCTACTTGAAGAAGCTTCTTTTCCAAGATACATGCACTTGCATGCAATTTTTGAGATTCCTAATCTATTTTGTTGATACCAGAGTTAACTTTGTCTTTGCACATCACGATAGAATGCCTTCTAAATCCTTATATGATAAAGGGTGGCTTCCAATACATGGCTAATGTGAGAATTGGATACCATGTGTGGAGGTGTGGATGGAGTGTGTTTAGGAATAAAAAATGGATTGGTTGATAGTTTGGAACCTTTGACTTTCCAAACTTGGGAAGATGAGTAATGATGGGTGGATACAAAAGTGTGTGTGGAATTAGGACCAACTACTTGATATACTTTGTATGTTTCTTGAGAAGCTTACTTTTGACTTTGTGGACATCTTTGATGGATACTTTTCCATTTTTTATTTTGCCCCATAGTTTCTTTGACTAATGGAGTTTGATAGGGATAATATTTCTTTGTATTTTTTGGTATCCATGTGTATTTGATTTGTCCATTATGCTTCTCATATTATTTTCATTTGATTATGCTCTTCTTTCTTTGATTCACATCCTTCTTTTGATGTTGGTCCCAATTCATGGATGGGGTTATGGGTGGATGAAGATTCATGACGTAGCTGGTTGTAGTATTGAAATCAATTTCATTATAAGGATTCTTCATGCTGCCTATGTTGATGTTTTCTTGAGAAAAATTTTCCCCTAGTGTGGTGGTAGTAGCACCTTTTTTCTTTGATTTTGCTTGTTTCGAGAGTTCCTGTTTAGAATACATTCTCTAATAAATGATCACTATAGATGATGTTATTTCAATTTGCTGCTCTGTTGACTCTAGAATATCCTATTCTGTCTAACCTATTTCCTTGAGTGGATAATGTTGGGTACCTTCATACATGATGTCCTTAGTCTGAAATTTGGATATATATAATCTTGATGTTGACAACTCAGTTTGACTGTAAGAATCAATAACATGCTCTTTTTGTGTAATAATGTTAGGAGTAAGGGAATTGTGTTATGAATGAAGATCATCTACATGTCCATCCAAAGAAAGCATCTCATGGGTAGATGGAGGAGTATGTGATATTTGGATGTGATCATCATTTGTGACATCTCATATAGATAGGAGAGTATCCATTTGATCATTATAGTAGCTTGGAGATACAAATTCTTGATCTTGAATGATTTTAGAATTGCTTTCAACATGCTTTGGATCAAGTTCTTAACATGGATCAATTTTAAAGGATGGGTTTCTTGCAAAGGGTTCTTGGACATCGTCATTAGGCATGGGAAGTGGCTCAATATCCTCTTGATTCTTAAGTGGACTTGGATCAAACGTTGAGTTGATGATCCCTTTAGTATCTATAACCATGAGGTCAAAGGATGTCAATATGTCTTGGAAAGGGACATTGCTAGACTTTGGTGAAAGATGTTGATCATGCTTTGGAATAAATTATTAAGATATGTTCTCTAACTCATTAGGTGATGTAGAGAAATTTTCAACATGGTCATTGGTAAATGGGTCCTATATTATGTCAATAGGATCAAATAAGTCTAACACCCTTTGAAATAGATCATTGTCGAATATTGTTGAGGGATTTTGATCACAACTAAAAAATGACTCTTGATGCATGTTGATTTGATCATTGGATGGGGTAGAAACATCTTCAAGGTGATCATTTATGGATAGATATTGATAATTATTTTCAACAATTGTGGTGGAGAGATTGTCAATGCCATCACTAGTGGTTGAATCCTGATCATTGTCCCCAATAATTATTTTTTGATTAATTAGGTCTTGGATGATATTTTTGAGTTGAATGCAATTTGATGTTGTGTCCATTTATTTTGTGAAAATAACAAAGTTTATTATTGTTATACCATGGTGGTTTAACTTGGGGCTCTTGATAATTCTCATAAATGGGGATTTTGATGAGTTTTTCTTGTACAAACTGTTGCATGATTGATTCGATTGGTTTCCCAAGTGGTGTGTATTTCTGTTTGTTACCTCATGAGATTTTAAATTGATCTTATGGTGATTTATTTTGGATATGTGGTGATTGGGTTTGTTGTTGTTGATCTTGATATCCAACCTCTTGACATTGAAGATATTGTTCTTGATGTGGTTGTGGACACAACTCAATGCTTTAACCAATGGAAGAGTGTATTGATTTTGGGGTGGAGATGTCTCTTGGTGCAATGAATCAAATATTTTGGTAAGTTTAGTAATTTGATCTCGCAAAATTTGATCTTGATTTTGATCTTGAAACCATTGATATAGTTTATTTGGTTTTTGTTCAAGAAAATTTGGAATGCATACTTATGTTGTTTGCATGGGATCATCGACAAACTAATTTGGGACGATGTTATGATTTGGGATGATGTTTAGATTTGGAATGATATGTTGAAATTGAACATTGTTGTGGTTGAGAATCACCTTTCCTTGATTTAGGTAACTTTGATTTTGCATTGTGTTACCTTCACTTGGATCAATACATGGAGTTGTTAATATATTGTTTAGACTTTGAACAAAATTTGTATGGTTTGCAAACATATCTATCCCAAAGTTTACCAAGTGTGGATTCAAAATTTTCATGTTTGGTAAAGTTGTGCTTGCTATATTCACATTTAGCATGTATGGATTTGGTGGGATAATGTTGTTTTGTTGTAGACTCATGCTTTGATTGTTTGGTTGATAGATTTGCAGGTTTGGAATTTGATTTAAATCTACCATAGGGAAAGGTGTTCCAATATTTAGATTGGGCATGCTCACATTTGTTGTACCATTGAGGTTTGTAGGAGATAGCAATCCCATGTATGAATTGTATAAATGTGAGTTTTGATAATCAATTGGAATTGTAAGGCTTTGATAATTTGGTTGATTTAGATCCCTCATGATGTATGAATCAAGTTTATATTCCATTCTTTTCTTGTGTTTTGACCTCATTGACCTCTAAGGGATTTAGGACCAATGATGAGATGAAGGATGAAAGGGGTGAATGATATGGGTATTGAAATTTTAGGAACTTTGGATCAATACTAGACTTTAGGAATTTTGGATTTTTTATTTTGGATTTGATTTGGTTTGATTTGGATTTGGATTTTGGATAATGAACTAATAAACCCCAAGATGTTGGATGTTATCTTGGAATAAACTTGTCCACAAGGTGATAATTAAACTAAGTTTATGAAGAAGGATTCATCTACACACACTTAGTCAAACAAGATGGTTTTGATCTTGATTTAGAAGGATTTTCCAAAGGTCTAGCATGAATAATTTTTCCAATGGTTCAAAAGTTGTTTGTGAGATGGGATTTGATTGATGTTTGAGAGGGATGAAATGATTGGTTTTTTTGATCCTAAATGAACCTAAGAGATATTTGTTTACAAGACCAAGGTTTTGAAGAACATGCTTTTCCCTAAGAGTACTTCAAACTGAAAGATCAATGTTTGCTCAAAAGACCATAAGACAAAAGATAAACAAGCACATGTGTGGGGTTGAATTTATTTTATCTTTATTAATGAATTGCTTTTACCACAAACAATTTTTGATTAGGTTTTCAAAATAAATGTCCAATGTCCCAATTTCTTCTTATCCCACAAAGTCCATTATGTGGAAATTAAGGAAAAATTTCCCTATTGTTGACTTTAGTGAGAAAATTGAGATGTAAATTCAAATGCTTAGAAGCCTCTAAGGATAGAATCCCCAGGACAAGCAATAGTACTTAAATTTTGTCAAAGTTATTTTCTCTTCCTAAAGGGTTTGGAATTTGATGTTCACATTGAATGTTTGTTTTCCAATGTTTTAGATCCAAGCAAAACATTTTGATTCCCAAATGATGCACAACCCTAGGACAAAATGAGACAATATTTGTTGAGTTTCCACTTTGGATAAATCCAACTACGCCTACTCTTAGTGAATGATTAGAAGCTTAACCACACTGGCTCCCCTCCATGACACACACTTCTTGGGTTAGCCAAGCATCAATACCCATGAAACTCCCATGACATACTTCTCATCTCTACTAAGAGTCGTAGAAATGTGGGACGACTTCAGAACGACTGTTCTTGCACCAACAAATACATAATGATTTTTCCTTCTAAACAAGAGGTTTTAGTATATGAATTCCATTTGTGGGGGGTCATCCATATGAAAATAGACCATTCTACCCTTCTTGTTGGAACAATCCTCGTGATACTTGAAATTTCCTCAAGTACCCACACTTATATATCGGTTGGAAGTTGCTTGGCTTTAGCATGCTCATGGTTGGGTCATTCCTTGGGGTGATTACTTTTTCCCACTAGACAAACCCTCTAAGGATAAAAAAAGTACACAAGCACATCTATGGTTTGATCAATCTTTTTTGATAAACAAAGTGATAACACTCATGATATACTCCACTCACACTAGCAAGATTTTGTTCAATTTTAAGAATCCAAATTGAAGTGTGGAGGTAATCACTTATACAACTTAATATCTCAAAAATCCTTTTGATTCTCAAGATCGCCATGAGATGTGAGAGAAGTACATACATCTTTTAGATGATATTACTTTGGATAAGAGATTACAAAACATAAAAGCACATATTCAAATATAATCCTTCAAAGAAAGAATTGGATTCTTTTTAAGCACCAAAAGGAAATGTGAGATTTTCTTGTTCAATTGTTAAGTCCAAAAAAAAATCTAGTAAGTTTCCTAAGGTTCTTTTTAATCCCTTTGTTTTGTTCTTTTTAACCCCAAACAAATATTAGTGAACCCTAAAGCTTGAAAGATAGAAAATACTTAGATAAGGAATTACAATTGCTCCCCAAAGTGTTTAAAAACACTTGATATAATGAAATGATGATGCCATAGAGAATCCTTCATCTTTGTTTCCTCCCTTCACTTTTGATCAATCCAACCTACAAAAACTAGTTAATACTACAGAAACAGAAGCCAAAAAACTAGTTAGTAGTCAAAAGCAACCAAAATGAAAAAGCACATGTTGAAAATAATTTGAAATGTGCCTTTTACCCAACTCTAGCGGTGCAGTTTGAAGAAGTTAGCGACACTGTGTAGCACCAATTGGGACTGATAGTGGCAGATTGTGGAAAAATAGTTAGCATAATTGCGACACTGTATTGACCAATGACATAGTTTGGAATTTGGATGCTTGGTCAACTCAAGTGTCACTATTTGGAATTCAAATTTCTAGGTGAGAAGAAGTTAATGTTGTGGTTTGGAGTTTGATACCAGCGCTAAATGGTGCCATTGGACTTATAGTAGCACAATTCTTCTATCAACAACACACTTTTCTTGTAGACACAAAAAGTTCAAAAAACCACAAAATCTTGAAGAAAAACATGTTAAATTCTTCAAGTTGACCTCCATCTAGCGCCAAAATGTGAATGGTGATTCTATACCTATACAAAAACAATCAAACAACATATAATTAGTCCATTATGCAAGTTAAATCAACATTCCCCATAGAATTCATTGGAAATGCACAAAACAAGAAATAGAATGAAGAACACAAGTAAAAGCTTTCAAATCCTATGCAAACAAACTCTCAATCCTATGGGGGAATTTGTGTCATTTTGATGTGTAAAATGGCCCTTTCCCAATCCCTTGTACGCTTGAATGATGAATTGATGAAAATTTGATGCTTCCTCGGTGAAATTCCTACATAACCTAGCTATGAAAATGTGAAAATGGATGAAAAATGGATAAGAAAATTCAAAATCTCAAGATAATGTCTTTGCATGAAGTTGTGGACCCAAAATCCAAATGAGAGACTCTTATATATAGATGTGAAAGATGGAGGATGAGACAAAATGGATGAATGGGGGACGAAAGACCAATGAATAGCATGAAGCCACTTGTCAACATGTGAGTGGACAAAGGTGGAGCACATTTTGATCATTGTGCAATTAAATGCAATTAGGTGGAATTTCAAAATGGATGAAATGAAAAGTTGGAGGGAGAAGAAAATGAAGTTAATGCCACTTGGCTTAAGGAAAAGGACATGTAAGAAACTTAAATGCCTTGTTGGATGTATGACCCTTTTGGAGGGATTTTTCAAATTTGGAGAATATTTCCTTTTTGATGCCTTTTTGAAAGTAATTAGAGATTTAATAAATCAATTGAAATGATTTTCATGAGAAAGTTGCAAAATATAGAGGATTTAAGTGATTAAAACTAGCATTAATTAGGATTTGATTAATTAAGAAGGAGATTAGTTGATTTGACCACTTTGACTTAGGATTTTGGATTAATTTAAATCAAAATGAGAGGAATATGATTTAGATTTAATTAAATAAAGATTTTGATTTATTTAATTAAAGAGGGATAATGTTAGATTAAATCAAATAAAGATTAATTTATTTAATTTAATAAAATGACTTTAGAGATTTAATTAAAAAAAATGAATTATTTAATTAAATAGAGACTATAGGATTAATTAAACAAAATGATTTATTTAATTAATAGAAGAGAATGGCTTAACTAGATAAAATTGATTTATTTAATTAAGAGATGAAATGTTATGAATTTATTCAAATAAAGATTATTCGATTAAATGGTTAGCAAAGGAGATGATTCAGGACAAATTGGTGTTAGTAATTAGGATTAAGTGTCTAAGATTAATTGGTAAATTTTATGTACATTTACAACTAAAAGAAAATAAAATGCAGAAAGTAAAACATCACGGATCTTCCCCAAGGAGTGAACCCTTGCTCCTAGTTTGCAGGGTGCAAGAAATGAAAAAACATTTCTTACACTGGGTTGATCATGTGAAATATTGTTTTATTTATCAAAGGTTCGATACAATAGTAATGAATACTTTATTTGACTTGTTTCTAATAAAATGGGAAGGAATGGCTCACGTAAAGCCTTGGGTACTCTCCACGAATGAAGAATTATTTTTTATAAAAATGAGCAAAAAATAGGATACAAGAATATTTCTCCAGCTATCAATAACTAGAAAACATGTCCTTTATCATAAAATAATGCTTGCAGTTTTCTCCCTCAACAGCTAGAAAGCATAGTTTTTATCATAAAGTCTACTCCTTGAAATGAATCCACATGGATGAAGAATGCAGGTACTTCCTTAAAAAATGTGATAGTAGAAAATATGTGCCCAACCTAGAAAATAGGTGTGAATACTTGTTATGAATGTGTCACAGAGAAAGAATAGAAAGAATTCTACCATTGGATAAAGTGTTGCACAATCAACATTAAAGAGGTAATTGAATGGAAATGGAATGTGGGAATGTGTATGAAGGCATATAAAATGGGCCAAAATATGGCATAAAATGGGACATAAATGGCTCTCATTAGGTTTCATGCACAAGAATTTTGATCTTCTTCAATCACTTCACTTTGCTCCTTCCCTGCTTTTCTCTCTTTAAATGCTCATTTAGAAATGACAGATTGAATATGAAATCACTTATAAACCTTTTTGAAATGACCTAATTAATATTGATTGCATTTTTTGATAAGTTTTTCAAACCATAATTGTAATATGCATAGTCACCTCCAATAGCTTTGTAAACTTACGCAACATGACATTTTCCATTGATATCTTCTCCAATGGGTTAAACATGTCAACCTTATTCCAACATGTTGAAACATCAACACCATTTCTCTAGTAGAGGTAAAATATCTTCTATTAATGCTCGCTCTAAGCCAAAGCTTTCTACTTAGTTTCTTGAGGAAACATCTAAACCAAATGCTAGTACAAACTTAGCCTTAACATCTATCTCTTCTTCCATATCTTATTCATCTCTTTCTTCATCTCTACTAGATCAATCTTTTTCACTGGATTATTCTTCTTTACCAGATTATCCTCCCTTACATTCTTCCTTCCACAAAACATGGAAATGTGTCTTGGTTTGTTGCAATTATAAAATATAACACTCTTTTGAACAAGATTACTTCCACTCATTTTGGATTTGTATTCAATACTATTATCTCTAAAACCATTACACGTATAACAATACCCATTAAAATATTGAAACATCATACCATTGTTATAGCAATTCATCATCTAATTTCTACATTCACTAGCCTTATGACCAAATCTCTTGCATGTAAAACATTGACCAAGGAAATATTGAACAATCTAATTTACTCTACTACATTCCATAGCCTTATGTCCAAATCTATTACATGAATAGTAGTAACCATTAAAATATGAGTACCTTTGTGCATTTGGTTGTCTAATGGTGGTCTCTTAATGTCTCCTTTGATTCTAGACAAACGTTCCATTTTTCTTCTTATCTTCAGTCTTCTTTTGTTCATTACTCTTAATTTTTAGTGTTTGGTGTCTAATCTACTTTTGAGATTTCTCCTTTTTCAAACCTTTATCCTTCTTTGTCCTTATATCCCTTTCGATTTGTAATAATTTCATCAAGCATGATGGAGCTCTTCTTGAATTTTCTTCTTGACCCTTTACTTTTTCTAGATTTGACCTCAAGGTCACAACTTCTTGTTCAAGCCATGAACATTCTTTAGATTTTCTTTTCACCTTTGAATTAAAACATTCTTCAACTCTTTTCCCTTCTTCAAATTTCACTTTCAAATTGGTAGTAGTTTCATTTGGTTACTTCAGCTACTCATTAACTCCCTTAAGTCTTTCCTTAAATTTCTTGATTTTCTCTCTTAACTTTATGATTCATTCATCTGCTTCCTTGAAATTTTCCTTCAAATCTTTGTTCTTGCATTCAATCCTTTCCATATCTTCAAGGGATATTTAAAGTTATCCATTCATGTCAACCATGCAATCCTCTTCAATTAATCCAACAACAATAATATCTGGTGGAGTAGAATATCTTCTAATTTCCATGTGTTTAACCTCCAAGATCTTCCTCAAGCGATTAAGCTTCTTCCAAGGAACCAAGTCTTGATTCCAATTGTTGAATACTCAAAAATACTGAGAGCGGGGGGGGGGGGAATCAATATTCTTTGAAACTACCTAAGGATTTAAACATTCATTCCACATAGTATATTTAATTTGCAATAAGAAAGGAAAGCATGAAAGAAACCATCAAAGAAAATAACACACAAACACCAAATTTTTTCTTGGTAAACCCAAAAAGGAAAAAACCATAGTGAGGATTAGCTCACAATATATTATAACTAGTTATAACATATTACAAAAAGGCTCACTACTAGGTGGACCCACTGTCTAGTGGAATCAGTTCCCACAAAATGAAAGAAGGATAAAAGAGAGGGGTGGAAAACAACCAATATTTAAACTATTACAATTTCATCTACCATATGCAAGAAATATAGTTTCACTAAAGCTCAATATACAAAGTTCACACACTTCATACCATTCCACACTAACACTCTTCTTTTCTTTGCATTCACATTATACTCACACTTTGATTATTAGAAATTAACACAATTAACACAACTTTCATCTATCATCATCCTCCAACATCATAATTATCTTATACTTATATCCATTCCAACCACAACATTAATTAGGTTGACCTAATTAGATGTATTATGCAAAATAATAACTTGTCTCATCATAAAAAACATGCACACTTTGTGCCATAATTCAAAACTTTTAATATTTCAAATAGGTTGGGGTGGACCTATAATAGCTCCCATATAATAGATCAATACTTATTTAAACTCTGCATAGCCTTAAACATGTTAGGTCAACACCATTGGTGACCTAACATAAAAAAATCACCAACTAAACATCCTCAAACTGACACATGGACCAAACTTCTCACCACTTGGAACTTAGATGTATCTAACACCTATAAACACTTTCATAAATCCACAAGACAATATATTCTTCCATGGTGGAGTGTGGACTAATCAAAATCATTGTCAGATGGTTCTCTTTGATGATCAATTTTAGTTTGGTTTCTCATGCTCTATCTTGGTACAGTTTTGGTTTAATTATCTTGGATTTTTGTGTTTCTGTTCAAAGTGAAGGTTCATCTTTTTAAATGAAAAAGATACACTTTTCGGCAAGAGTTTGGTCTTCGGAATGTTGTTTCATCAATTGCTTTGTGTCTCACCGACCGACACAAGAAAGAACATATCAGCGTGAGAATGCCAAGGTCTCCCTGATCCATTTTTTTGATAAATGTTTGTGTTTCCTATGAACAAGATGTTTCTGATGTCATGTCGATTGGATTTTACATACAGGCAGCTTTCGGCAGGACTTCTCCATGGTTTTGGCGACAGAGGGTGATCCCTATCGGTAGGAGTTATACTGTCAGTATGAGGTCACAACGAGATTGTTATGTCTCACTGACTGAAGGTTGAATGGGAACACATCGACATGAGTTGTGGCATCAATATAATGTCATAGCGAACCCTGTGGGTCTCACCGATGGAATACATATGGACCTTGTTGGCATAGGAATTGAGTTGTCTCGGCGAACAAGAATGATCATGTGGGCTTTCGGTAAGACACAGAATGCTCTATGAGAGGTCACCTCGACTATGCTTTGTCTTAGCGAAGGTGAATGATGGTTACATTTCAGTGAGAGAACTATTTTGTCTCAACAACCAGAAGAATGTTATATGGCTCTCAGCATGACATAGGATATTCGATATAATTTATCCTCGATGGTTGAAGGTTACAGTGACATATAAGAAATAAAATTTCTTTTGGTGAAACATAATGAAATCTACATATGGTCTCCCCAATAATAATTTGTCACAGCGACACACATGAGATTGAAGGTTACTTTTCGGTGAAAGGTTGGTAATTTCTCGACGATCAAGTATGTATCATGGGGTGTTTCAGTATGACTCAAATCAATTCTATGAAACATCTCCTCGATTATGAATTTTCTCAGTGACACCGGATGAAAGGATGAATTTCAGTAAAACAAAGCATTATCTTTGAAACGTCTCCTCGACAACAGAATGTCACAGTGATAAACAATGGGATGACTGACGGTGTTAAAGTTTCCTTAGGCATAAATTTACATCGATTGAAAAGAAAGTTATTTTTAGGGAAAAATTCATGATTATTCTTTTTGGCTGGGTATGGAACCATAGCCTGGCCGCCATCATGAGAGATTAAGTTTCTATTGTTGCTGGCTATAATGACTTTATCAGTGGTATATGGAAACTTTATTTGGTGTGTTTCTGGCTGGAAGCTCGACAGTGGTTGATGGAGCCATGGGAGTTGCAGATTTGATTGGTATTTATGCATTTCATGCTACTCATACTGGTTTATAATCACCATTTTTAGAACTACTCTCTGCATCTTAGTTAACTAATGTGGAAAATGATGCCTTGACAGAGTATTTCTATTCATGCATTAGAGGTTATGATTTATAGTGGTGGGAAGTCATGCTTTTTATGTAGTGAAATGATCTCATACATTTTAGATTTGTTGAGGATGACTCTTAGCTGGGTGAACCGGCTCTTGTATTGGAAAATTAACTTCACCTTGACTAATAATCTTGTTGGGTACAAGATGAAGATTTCAATTATAAAAAGCTTTGTTAACTTCAGTCAAAATATTTTCAGGTTGGTTGTTTAGCCGTTACTTCTGAAAATAGTTACTTATCTGGAATTTAAATAAAAAAGAGTCATCTTTTCTCTATGCTCCTTTGACCTCGAAATTCATTGAAGACTTGATACCTAAAAGGATGTATAAATAGAAGCAGGAAACTCTTTTCTTTTGTGTTGTTGTTATTCTGAGATTATCATTCCTTGGCTGTATGAAAATGTATGGATAAACTCTACAATAAAATTTGAATAACAAGAGGCAGAGACATTGTAAATTTCTTCTCTATATAGTATTTTAAGGATTCAATTATTGAATCTTTAAGGTATTTTGTAGACGAGAAAACAGAAAAACATGTGCTTAACTAAAAATAGAGAAATCCTTTGAGTTGTTATTGTTGTTCAAACCATAATTTGAGGGGTTGGTACTCCTTGAGATAGATATCTCTATACAAGGGTTTGGTGCTCCTTGAGTGGGTTCTCTAAAAATAGCCTATAAGGCATTGTGAACAGTTGATTAAAAGATTAAGCCTGTAAGGCATTTCGGGAGTGGTTTTTATACCCTAGGAGGGTTTTCCACTCGAAAAAATATTGTGTCTCTTTGTTCTTCTGAGTTCTCACTACTTTGCTGTGTTGTTGTTGTTTCTATTCATTGTTGGGTTATTACTTTTCTCAATTCTGTTTATGAATGATTACATTCAAACATGAATGCATTAATTTGAGTAATATTGAGATCAAATCTAAGCTATGTTTTGAATTTTTGAAAATTTGTCAAATCTGTTAAGACACTGATTCACCCCCCATCTTAGTGTCATTTTAACTCCAACAATCGGTATCAGAGTGTAGGGTCCTCTGATCGGTTTTAATCACCTTGGATTGATCTTGGTCTTGGAGTTTGTCTTTAATGGCATATTCTCAAGACGGTGCCTCTGTAACCAGAGCTCCATTATTTGATGGAACATATTATGTGTTCTAGAAAATCAGAATGGAAGCAAGCTTTCTTATTTCTTTTGATGTTGATGTTTGGTGCATTGTTTTAAATGATTACAATGTACCAGCCTCTATTCCCACTGATCCTGTAGAAAAAAGGAGGTATGAAACAAATGCCAGAGCTAAGCATGCCATCTTGAGTGGGTTAACTAAAGATGTGTTCATTAAAGTCATGCATTGCAAATCTTCTCATGAAATCTGGGAAAAAAATTGAAACTATATATCAAGGGAATGAGAAAGTCAAATTGTCAAAAAATCATTATACTCAAACATCAGTTTGAGGAGATGAAAATGAAGGATGATGAAAAAGTGGCTTAATATTTTCTAAGAGTTGATGAAGTTGTCAATGCAATGAAAGGTCTAGGTCAAGAGGTTAATGAATTTGATGTGGTCACAAAGGTTGTTAGAACCTTACCATACAAATTTGAATCTAAGGTATTAGCCCTAGAAGAAACACTTTGATAAGCTTACCTTAGACAACCTGCAAGGAATACTTACTGCCTATGAAATGAGAACTAGCAAAAACATTTCAATAGGAAAAGAAACTGCCTTTAATGCTAAAAAAAAAGAAAAAATCGAAGTCAGTGAATCAGAGTTGTCTGATTCTAAAGAATCCCATTTTGCTAGAAGACTTAAAAAGGGATAAAAAAAATATAAGGGAAAACAACCCTTTAAATGTTTTAACTGTGGAAAAATAGGTCACTTTGCTGCAAAGTGTCCCTATGATGATCAAATCTGTGAACACAAGACAGCTGAAAAAAAAAACCTAAGAAGAAGGCCTTCAAACCTAAACAAAACTTCAATTTCAAAAAGAAGAAAAGTCTGTTTAGTAAGGCTGAATTTGATATTGAGTCTAAAGATTCATCATTTGAAGAAGATGAAACTTTGTTCATGGCTGAAATTACTCAGAAAAATGATTCAAACACCATTGACATTGAAGAAGGTGAAGTAGATCTTGAAAGTGAGCTGAAATGTGCTTTACAAGAGGTCAGAAAGCTCAAAAAACAAGTTCTTGCTCAAGAACATAAACCGAATCAAGAAATGGTCTCTCTGAAAACTCAGCTTGAAGAAGCTAAAAGAGTTGAAGATTGTCTTCGAGAGACTGTAAGCTACAAAGATCAAGAAATTCAAAAACTGGAACAAGAAGTAGTCCTTCTAAGGAAGGAAATTGAAAAATATGAAAGCACTCTAAAACTGAATGAGATGCTCAACAAGCAGAAGATGTATAAAGATAAAACTGGTGTTGGTTTTGAAAAGGGTGAATGCTCAACTGACAATGCAAAACAAAACCCCTCTTCTGAAGTCAAAGGTTCAGGTTCAAATCACTCAGAATTTGGTAAGGATCATGTTCAGTTTTTAAGAGGTAATAGACCTTCATATAGGGTCAATCCTTTCTTCTATGGTTATTGTTTTTTTTGTAACAAATTTGGCCATAAGGTGAGCACTTGCAGGCTTATGAATCCTAGAATACCCAGGTTGGGTCTTAGGAAACACTATGGTTTTGTTAAATAGATCAAATGTTTTAAATGCAATGCTTTGGGACATTCTGTCAAATAGTGCAGAACTGATATGTAATCTAAGCAACAAAAAATTAAAAAGGTTTGGAAACCTAAGACTATCAACAACTTTGAGAAAACTATGTTGGTTCAAACTGCTTTTCATTCCAAGAAAAAAGACTTATGGGTCCTGGATAGTGGATGTTCTAACCATATGACTGGCGACAAGGATAAGTTTATAAATCTTGAAGATTATGTAGGTGGATATGTTAAGTTTGGTGATAACTCTGGTATTCAAATTAAAGGTAAAGGTCCACTTCTTCTGAATGAAGACACTCCTATCTATAATGTGTACTATGTGGAAGGTCTCAAGCACAATCTTCTAAGTGTTAGTCAAATCTGTGATAGTGGTTATCATGTTCTTTTTACTTTGCAGGGATGTGAGATTAAGAATAAGCTAGGAAAGGCTGTTGTAGCTGGAAGGAGGATAAAAGGAAATGTGTACAATCTTCTCGACACATCAAGCAATGACAATAATCAAGGTATGTGTTTAATGGGCCAAATTGAAGAGAACTGGTTATGGAATAAAAGATTAGGACACATAAACTTTGAAAATCTAGTTAGAATTAATAAAAATTAGAATGTTAGAGGTTTACCAGTTCTTAGCAAGCTAGAAAACTTTGTGTGCAAAAAATGTTAAAGTGGTAAACAAAATAAAATCAGCTTCAAAACAAAAGAACATTCTTCTTCGAAACCTTTACAACTTGTGCATACTGACTTATGTGGACCAACTAGAACAAGGTCTATTAATGGTGAAAAGTACTTTATGCTATTTGTGGATGATTATATTAGAATGGTTTGGGTCACATTTCTTAAGCACAAATCAAAAGCCTTTGAAAGTTTTAAAATATTTTGTAAATTGGTTGAGAAGGAATCTGATTTGAAACTTAAATGTCTGCGATCTGACAAAGGAGGTGAGTTCACCTCTCAAGAGTTTATTAATTACTATGAACAACATGACATTAAAAGACAATATGCTGCAACAAAAACACCTCAACAAAATAGGGTAGTTGAACATAAGAATAGAACTATAAAAGAAATGGCTAGAACCATGCTAGATGAAGCTAAATTGTCTAACATGTATTGGAAAGAAGTTGTTCATACAACTGTATACATTTTGAATAGAGTGTAGCTTAGGGTGAAATCTAAACACACTCCTTATGAACTTTGGTATGGAAAAACTGCTTTTGTCAAATACTTTAAATTTTTTTTAAGTAAGTGTTTTATCAAGAAAGATGATGATAACCTTGGAAGCTTTCAATAAAAGTGCGATGAGGCTATCTTTTTGGGATACTCAACTCACAACAAAGCTTATAAATTTCTTAACATAAGGCTTAACATGATTGTTGAAGTTGTGAATGTAAAATTTGATGAAAGATTACATTTAGATGTTGACACCTTGCATGATAATGAGGAAGAATGACTTGAACTTGAATCAAATTCAGAAGAAGCTGAAACAACAAAGTCTATTGCTGAATCAACAAGCCCTAAAAATGAAAAAGCAAGTCTTGAAAAGGTTGCATCAAATGCTCCTTTGAAAACTCTAGCTACATATCACCCCAAAGATCATATTATTGGGGATAAAAATGTAGGATTTCAAACTAGAAGAAAGGCTATAGAATCTGATGAAAAGGTACAAATGTCTTTCTATCTAGTTACTCAGTTTGATCCTAAATTTTTTAATGAAGTTCTCACAGACTCATGTTGGCTTAATGCTATGCAGGAAGAAATTGATCAAATTTAGAAAAATTAGACTTGGGAGTTAGTCCCAAGACCAGATGATAAGAATGCCATTGGAGGCAAAGGGATTTACAGAAATAAGCTTGTTGAAAATGGCAATATTGTTCACAATAAAGAAGGATTTGTCTGCAAAGGCTATGCTCAACAAGAAGGTATTGACTTTGGTGAAACCTTTGCACATGTTGCTAGACTAGAATCTATCAGAATATTCTTGGCTTATTCTATTTAAAAAAAATTTACTGTTTATCAAATGGATGTCAAAACAGATTTTTTGAATGGCTATTTAGATGAAGAGGTCTATGTTGAACAACCTGAAGGATTTATATGCAAAGATAAGACTAACCATGTTTTTAGGTTGAAAAAGGCTCTCTATGGCTTAAGACAAGCTCCCAAAGCTTGGTACTCTAGGCTGGATAGTCATTTAATTTCTAATGGCTTTTTTTAGAGGAGGTGTAGACAATAATCTTTATGTTAAAACTGAAGGTTCTGATATTTTGGTTTTTGAAATTTACATTGATGAAACTATCTTTGGCTACAATAATGTTACTTTGAGTAAGAATTTCTCTCAGTGAATGGAATCTGAGTTTGAAATGTCAATTTTAGGAGAATTAAATTTCTTTATGGGTCTTCAAATCTCTTAATGTGAGAATGGAATATTTCTTTCTCAAACCAAATATGCAAGAGAGATGCTTAAGAAATTTAAAATGGATGAATGCCATCCTGTTAGCACTCCAATGTCTATTGGATGCAAACTTACTAAAATTGATGATTCTTCTAATTTAAATCAAACAGAATATAGATCAATGATCGGTAGTCTATTATATTTAACTACCTCTAGACTTGACATTATGTAGGTAGTTTGCACAACTGCACGTTTTCAGGCATCACCTAAAGAATCTCATGTTATTGCTACTAAACAGATCTTTAAATACATTCAGGGCACTCTTGATTATGGTCTTTGGTATCCTAGAAGCAATGATTTTTCTTTAATTACGTATACTGATGTTGACTGGGCTGGTTGCTTGGATGATAGGAAAAGCACTAGTGGTGCTACATTCTTTCTTGGTGATCATTTAGTGGCATGGAACAACAAGAAACAAGAATCTATTTCTCTCTCTACTACTGAAGAAGAATACATTGCTACCACTTCATGCTATACTCAAGTTCTTTGGATGAGTCAAACTCTATTTGATATGGGTATAGAAGTTCCTAAACCTGTTTCTATTCTTTGTGATAACACTAGTGTGATAAATATATCAAAAAATCCTGTTATGCACTCTCACACTAAACATATTGCTATCAAGTTTCACTTTCTTCGAGAAAAGGTACTGGCTAATGATGTCTACTTATAGTTTGTTGGTTCACAAGATCAGGTGGTTGACATTTTTACTAAGCCCTTAGCAGAAGAGTTATTTGAAAGGCTGAGACTTTGATTGGGAGTTATCTCTCAATCGTTACTTCACTAACTCACCAAGCTTCAGCTTAGGGGGAGCATGTTATATGTTTTGATTCACTTATAGCTCTCCTACAATCTTGGTTGCTACATTGTTACTCTTTTTGCAGCTATTTCTCATGATATTTTGGTTGGCTTCTTAGTTGTGTTTCATGGAAATGCACATTCTTCTCTTCTATCCTTTGTCATTGAGGCAAAAAGGGGGAGAGTCATTTGTGTTTTTCCATCAAGGACAAAGAGGGAGTTTGTTGGATCTCAATTGTGTTTATGGTTTGTCCTTGATGACAAAATCACTGTCAGATGGTTCTCATTGATGATCAGTTTTAGTTTGGTTTCTCATGCTCTATCTTGGTACAATTTTGGTTTAATTATCTTGGCTTTTTGTGATTCTATTCAAAGTGAAGGTTCATCTTTTTAAATGAAAAAGATACACTTTTCGGCAGGAGTTTGGTCTTTGGCATGTTGTTTCATCGAGCGCCTTGTGTCTCGCCAAACGACACAAGAAAGAACATATCAGCGTGAGAATGCCAGGGTCTCCCCGATCCATTTTTTTGATAAACGTCTGTGTTGCCTATCTATAAGACATTTCTGATGTCATGTCAATTGGATTTTACATATAGGCAGCTTTCGGCAGGACTTCTCCATGGTTTTGGTGATAGAGGGTGATCCCTATTGGTAGGAGTTATACCATCGATATGAGGTCATAGCGAGATTGTTATGTCTCACCGATAGAAGGTTGAATGGGAACACATCGACATGAGTTGTGGCATTGATATAATGTCATAGCGAAGCCTGTGGGTCTCACCGATGGAATACATATGGACCTTGTCGGCATAGGTATTGAGTTGTCTCGGTGAACAAGAATGATCACACGGGCTTTCGGTAAGACACAGGATGCTCTACGAGAGGTCACCCTAACTATGCTTTGTCTTAGCAAAGGCGAATGATGGTTACATTTTGGTGAGAGAACTATTTTGTCTCAATGACTAGAAGAATGTTATATGGTTCTCGGTGTGACATAAGATATTCAAGATAATTTTTCCCCGACGGTTGAAGGTTACAACGACACATAAGAAATAAAATGTCTCTTGGTGAAACATAATGAAATCTACATATGGTCTCCCCAATAACAATTTATCATGGCGACACACATGAGATTGAAGGTTACTTTTTGGTGAGAGGTTGGTAATTTCTGGGCAATCACGTATGTATCGCGTGGTGTTTTGGTATGACTCAAATGAATTCTACGAAACGTCTCCCCAATTATGAATTTTCTCAGCGACACTAGATGAAAGGATGAATTTTGGTAAAAAAAGCATTATCTTCGAAACGTCTCCCTGACAACAAAATGTCACAGTGATAAACAGTGGGATGATTGACGGCGTTAAAGTTGCCTTAGGCATAAATTTACATCGATTGAAAAGAAAGTTCTTTTTAGGGAAAAATTCATGATTATTCTTTTTGGCTGGGTATGGAACCCTAGCCTGGCCACCATCATGAGAGATTAAGTTTTTATTGTTGCTAGCTATAACGGCTTTATCAGTGGTATATGGAAGCTTTATTTGGTGCATTTTTGGCTGGAAGCTCGACAGTGGTTGATGGAGCCATGGGAGTTGCAGATTTGACTGGTATTTATGCATTTCATGCTACTCATACTAGTTTATAATCACCATTTTTAGAACTTATCTCTGCATCTCAGTTAACTAATGTGGCAAATGATGCCATGACAAAGTATTGTTATTCATGCATTAGAGGTTATGATTTATAGTGGTGGGTAGTCATGCTTTTTAAGTAGTGAAATGATCTCATACGTTTCAGATTTATTGAGGATGGCTCTTAGTTGGGTGAAACGGATCTTGTATTGGAAAATTAACTTCACTTTGAATAATAATCTTGCTGGGTACAAGATGAAGATTTCAATTATAAAAAGCTTTGTTAACTTCAGTCAAAATCTTTTCAGGTTGGTTATTCAGCCATTACTTCTGAAGACAGTTACTTATCTGGCATTTAAATAAAAAAGAGTTATCTTTTCTCTATGCTCCTTTGACCTCGAAATTCATTGAAGACTTGATACCTAAAAGGATGTATAAATAGAAGCAGAAAACTCTTTTTTGTTCTGTTGTTGTAATTATGAGATTATCATTCCTTGGTTGTATGAAAATGTATGGATAAACTCTGCAATAAAATTTGAATAACAAGAGGTAGATACATTGTAAATTTCTTCTCTATATAGTATTTTAAGGATTCAATTATTGAATCTTTAACGTATTCTGTAGATGAGAAAATAGAAAAACATGTGCTTCACTAAAAACAAAGAAATCCTCTGAGTTGTTATTGTTGTTCAAAACATAATTTGAGGGGTTGGTACTCCTTGAGATAGATATCTCTAAACAAGGGGTTGGTGCTCTAAAAATGGCCTATAAGGCATTGTGAACAGTTGATTAAAAGATTAAGCCTACAAGGCATTTCAGGAGTGGTTTTTATACCCCAGGAGGCTTTTCCACTCAGAAAAATCTTGTGTCTCTTTGTTCTTCTGAGTTCTCACTGCTTTGCTATGTTGTTGTTTCTGTTCAGTTTTGGGTTATTACTTTTCTCAATTCTATTTATGAATGATTACATTCAACTTATGAATGCATTAATCAGAGTAATATTGAGATCAAATTTGAGCTATGTTTTGAATTTTTTAAAATTTTGTCAAATCTATTAAGACACTGATTCACCCCCCCTCTCAGTGTCATTTTAACTCCAACACCTTCAGGTATCTACAAATTCTCTTCAGAACAGTTAGATGAGATTCCTTCGGATTAGCTTAAAATCTTGTAACAATACATACATCATTCATGATATCAGGCTTGGTTTGAGTTAAGTACAACAATCCACCAATCATTGATCTATATATTATCTAAGTTTCTTTTAGAGAATCATCTTCTATTGTCAACTTGCATCCAGTCACCATGTGTGTACCAACTAGATTTGAATCTTCCATACCGAACTTCTTCAACAATTCCTTCACATACTTGGACTGAGATATAAAAATACCTTTATCTAACTGAGTAATTTTCAATCCCAAAAATAAGTTCATCTCACCAATCATAGACATCTCAAATTCATTCTACATCTCATTAGCAAACTTCATGCAAAAACCATCATCTCCTCCAAAAATGATATCATCAAAAAAGACTTCAATAATAAAATCTTTATTATGATGAATCTTGAAATATAGATTACTATCAACAATACGTTTGTTAAATCCAACCTTCAACAAATACTTATCCAATCTTGCATACCATGCTCTAGGGGCTTGCTTGAGTCCATGCAATGCTTTCTTTAACTAACACACCATATCTTCCTTATCATTCAATTGAAATCCATCAAGTTGCTCAACATACACTTCTTCCAATTCAACATTTAGAAAAGCTGATTTTACATCCATTTGATAAACTTTGTAGTTCTTGTGAGAAGCATAGGCAAGAAATAATCTGACAGCTTCAATTATAGCAATAGGGGCAAAGGTCTCTTCAACATCAATTCCTTCCATCTATGAATATCCTTTACATACTAGTATTTCTTTGTTTTTAACCACTTCACCTTTCTCATTTAGTTTATTTCTAAAGACCCATTTAGTTCCAATTACATTCTTATCCTTAGGTTTGGGAAGAAGAATCCATGTATCATTCTTTTCAATTTTTTTTAACTCTTCTTTCATTGCTTCAACCCGATGCTCATCTTTACATGCTTCATTCACACTAGTAGGCTCAGTCTTTGAAATCAAGCAATACTCTTCTACAATATTTCTCCTATTTTGGACACCTTTGTTCTTATCACCTATACTCTGATCTTCTGAATGATTCAATCTTACATAACTCAAAGTCTTCTTAGGATGTTCTTCAACTTTAGACTCTTCTAATCTCTCTTCTGCAACTTCATTGGTTTCTTCTTCTTCCTCATTTTCTTGATTTACTAGATTGATTTCCTCTTGATTGTAGTTTGAAATTGTTTTCCTTTGTTTGTACTACCATCTTGATCATCAGTCATATCCATAGGTGCTAGATAGTGTACCTAAGTCTTTATCAACCTTGACATTTTCACTTTCAACCGTTTTCTTTAGTCTTTTATTGCAACATTGGTAGGCTTGAATTTTAGTAGAATAGCCTAGAAAGATACCTTCATCACTCCTAGTGTCAAAATTTCCTATGTCTTCATCTCTCTTACTATAACATCTACTTCCAAATATCTTGAAGTATTTAATAGTAGGATTTTGACCAATCCATAGCTCAAAAGGGCTCTTACCAGTATCACCTTTGATTTTGACTCAGTTGAGTGTATACATAGCAGTACTCACAACTTCTCTCCAATAGATATGAGGGACATTTCCTTCCAACATCATAGTTCTAGCAGCATCTTGAATTGTTTTATTCTTCCTTTCCACAACTCCATTTTGCTGAGGGGTCTGTGGTGTAGATAATTGTCTCTTTATTCCATGTTCTTCAAAAAAAGTATTAAATTCACCAGAAGTGAATTCACCACCTCTATATGATCTCAAACATTTAATCTTCAAACCTATCTCTATCTCAACCATAGCTTTAAAGATCTTGAACTTTTCTAGTGCTTTAGATTTCTCCCTTAAGAAAGCAACCCATACAATTCTAGAATAATCATCAATGAGTAATATGAAATACCTGTAACCTTGTAAACTTTTGACCTTAGAGGGACAACATAGATCAGTATGCACAAGCTCTAAAAATTCATTTGAACAATGCTTTTTACTCTAAAATGAAATCCTAGTTTTCTTTCCCAATTGACATTCCTTGCATATTGCATTAGTAGGTTTGACCAACTTAGGTAGATCTCTCACAACCTTAGTGGAACTTATCTTGACAATATTATCAAAGTTAACATGACACAACCTCCTATGCTATAACCAAATTTCATCAACTTGAGCAATCAAACAACTTTTATTAGCAGCACTCAAGTGAAAGATATTACCTTTTGTTTTTGTACCTGATGCAATTTCATTTCCAAAACTCAATATTCTGCACTTTCCATCCTTGATCTGAAGATTGTATCCCTTATCAACCATTTGACCAACACTCAGAAGATTATGCTTCACACCTTTCACATACAAAACATCATTAGTATTATGCTTACCATCAAGAGAAATGTAACCTCTTCCATGGATCACACCAATTGTATTATCACCAAATATCAAAACACCACCAACATACTTTTCCAAGCTTACAAACTTACTTTTGTCTCTTGTCATATGATGTGAACATCCGCAATCAATTACCCATTCATCTTTTTCTTCAACTAGAGTAGCTAGAGCTTTCTTAACATTTGTACAACCAACAGTTTCAGTAGATACAGTATTATTTTCCTTGATAGTAATAAATACCCATTCATCATCACTTCTATTTCCCTTATTAGATTCATCATCTGTCACACCTTCATCAATAGAATATTAACACTTCTTCTGAAATCTAGACTTGCTATGTCTTGGTTTAGGGGCTCTTTTCAAACACCTTGATGCAAAATGACCTATCTTATTGAGGGAAAAACATGTAAGAGGAAATTTTCCTTCATACTTACCTTTTCCTCTTGGTACTCTTTTGAAAATAAGTGCTTCAACCTTTCTAGCTCTCTTTCTTCTTGTGAACAATTTGTACAATTTCATCCTCATACTTGAATGTCTTCCTAGATGAACTTTCACCCAGATCATATCTTTTTCTATCTCTTCCAGAAGTAGTAACCTTAAATGTAGATTCAACCTTAGGAAGGGCATCACTAAATTTTTTCAACTCAAAAGCAGTCAGCTTACCAACCAACATATCTCTGGTTATGTTTTTTATAGTCTAGAGCTCTTCAATAGCACTAGCTTTGACTTTGTAAGAATTAAGCAGGGATCTAAGCACTTTAGTAACAATCTCAGATTCATCTATCTTTCCACCAACACATCTTATACCACACACAAGTTCATTCACTCTTTGCATGAAAGCATTAATGTTCTCATCATCACCCATTCTCAACCTTTCATATTTCCATTTCAAACTCTGTAACTTAGCAATCTTCACATTAGCATCACCTTAATACAAGGTTTCTAAATTTTTTTAAATCTCATGAGTAGTCTTCATATCCATAACATTTGTCATCTCAGAATCAGTCAAAGCACTCAAAAAAGCTTCCTTAGCATGGATATTAAACCCAACATATGTACTATTTGGTGGAATAACATACCTATTACTTGTAATGCTCCAGTAGGGTTCACCAATGCATCTTAGATGGAAATCTCTTCTAGTCTTCCACAAAGAATATTTTTTTCCATCAAATATTAGACTATCCTTCTTGTAACTTGCTATCCTAGATCACCTTAAGCTATTAAACTTCTTCCAAGGAACTTGCTCTGATACCAATTGTTGGCAATACAAGGGCATCCAATTAAGAGGGGGGCTGAATCAATTGTCACGAAAAATTAAAAAAATATTCAACTTATTAACCTTATTCTCTAATATGATTATTAACCATGAAAACATAAATCATCAACACATTAGAAACACACATAACACCAAGATTTTTTATGTGGAAACCTTATTAGGGGAAAAAACATGGTGGAGGTCAGTCCACAAGATTATACCCTATTAAAAGTATAATGAAAATGAATTATGGGGAATGCACATGCATTTAGGCACATTGCCTAGAGCTCATTGCTTGATTAAAAAGGAAGACACACTATCTTACAAAGAGATTCAGATTACAACCATCTAAATTTTGAATTGAGAAAATAACATATGCTAATGTGTAATTATAGTTCCAATTAAGCACATGAACACTTCTTCACACTTTTCTCTTCCTTTGAATTATTTAGAACATTATTCATGCACACACACATTTGACATACTTCAAATGAAATGAACAATCACTTATATATATCTGCAACAAGAAATTTCATCACTACAATTCAGCCACAAAGAAATAATAAAATGAATATAAACTATCGGACCAAAAAATTAAAGATTATCAATGAAAATCAACCAATGTCAACCACAACTTAGTGAGGTCCCAAATCAACATCTCCAACATGAAAAAAATTCAATTAATTTCTCCTTGAATATCCACAACACGCTACAAACACTATGTCGGCCAAGAACAAGAAAAACATGAAGACACAAGAGAAAATCACCAGCCAAGAGCACAACAATCAATGCAGATGTGCAAAAAAGATAGAGCATGATATAGAAACATAAAAAGCATCACAAATCACAAGAGAAGCATCTGAAACAACTTAACTAATTGAAATAGCATCATCTTCAATCAGGAACGCCAACTGAAGAAATCAAAAAATTGTCAAGATGAAAATTTTCATAACTCAATCAAATCTTTATACGGATATCTAAAACTCAATGTGGATAAACTAGATACACTCAGAAAATACCCATTTAGTCCACAACCTCTAATCAATAATGTACAAAAACAACAACTAGTATGTCAGCTACACTAAAATTCACTTCACCACTAACAACCTGTAACTCATTTATTACAATTTTCTCAATATCCTCAACATATACATCTTCAAATACATTTATGCTAATAGTGTTGAAATCAATGATAACCACATATTAGCAACACAACCACATCCAACAATGACAACAATGTATCTGTACACTATACCTCCCATGCTCATGTTGCCAACAAGCATATCAATGAAAAACTCCTTAAATTTCCAACAAATGATTTGTTTGGTCTTGGCGATAGGTATTTGTAGTATCTAACACTACTTGAAAACTCGCCATAAGAATGTGAGTAATAATGTATCCCCACTTCAATTGGTTGTATCAATTGGATGTAAGGAATTGAAGGAGATGGAAAATAATACATGAAATTAAAGTAATTTAGAGTTAATCATGTATATATGTAATCATGTAAAGAGATTTAGAAGAAATGAATACATGTAATGAGCATGTAAACATATAGAATGAAAAATTATGCTAAGAAAATGTATATTGGAGACACTATCAAAGAAAATAGGTTTACCCTAACATGGAAAATATGAAATGAGGGTATGTCGCTTCATGGCTAGGAACACCTGTGCAAGTACATAGGACACCAAGATAGATATATGCCCTTAAAATAAATGATATGATAAAATTCCAATATATATTAATGAAGGAATAAATGATATGGTGGGGGGAAAATGATGTGCTTGAAATATGTATGAATGTTAATATGTAATGAGAGAAACTTACAAATGGTGTAAATGATAATTTTCTAAAAGTATCATATAGAAATGTAGGCTCAATGAGTGACTCTATAAAGTGTGATGTATCAATGCAAGATGTAATGCCCTGTCTTGTAACCTAAAAAATGATGCATTGTTTACAAAAGTGTAATAATTTTTTTTTAAAGTGTTAATATTAACTTTATTAGTTGCATACATTCTCTAAGTTACGTGACGACACAATGCTTGAGAATCCCATAGATGACTTTAGAATTTAGCATTGCATGTATTTAGTTAACATAAACTAAAAAGTAAACATTGCATAACATTTCAATTTCATCATTGAAGGTATAACATTCACAAAAGATTCTTTTATACATTGCATTTGAAATAATATTACAATACTTATTCTCCGAATGAGGTAGATCAAATAATAATTTACAATTACATATTACAAATGTTCATCTCATTATCAATTGAGGAAAGTTACAAATATAAGATTTCCAATGTTACAATTAAGGAAGTACACATATATCCAAATACGAGCTCTCCATCCTTGAAGCTCTCGTTGCCATGATCAAGAACTGGGGACCCAACGGAGTAAGGTGCACATTCTACCCAACCATGTGGTACCCATAGGTCCACCCCCTATGCTAGGAGATAGTAATAAGGTTCCCTAGACATAACCTACAAACCCTAGACACAAGTACATACTTAACTTATGGTTACATTGCTTCCAGAATCAGGATAATCAATATACAAAGTTCACAAGGTAAACTGTTATTTTAGGTGGAGTGTCATCACAATGTTGCAAAGGTTACCTTGGCATTTCTTCCTAGGTTCCGGCCCCCAACTTGGGTTACCCTGGTAACCTCTTACAAAACCCGGCTCCACATGCAAACTGTTGCAGTATCGATTATCTTTTAAAGTAACAAGATATCGATTTTCCATTCCAGGCCTTCTCAACTTATACTCAAGACTGAATTAGCCCTTGAGTCTATAAGTGAGGATTATTAATCTAATTAAAGATTTTAATCTATCTAATGTTTTGTTTTAGTTTCCACTGACTTATTAACTCTACATGAGTTACCCAGGCACCATTTTGTGTGCCAGCCCTCACACAGAGCCACTCCCCTAAAAATAACAAAAGAAATCTAAGTTTCCTAACTAAGGTAAACTAGGTGCACAAGAATTCCACATATATTTTTACACATTTCATAATGGACATCAAATCTATATTCATAAAACCAGGTGTTTGTACACCATGCAAAACCATGTACATTACCTTAGTCAACACAAGGACTGTATTTGAACAATTACAATTTCCACATTAAAGACAAACTAATCTGGAAGACTTGTACTTCTAATACATTCTCAATTTGCTCAATAAAAGAGAAAATTACAATTTTAAAGCAAATAAGAGAAAATAAACATCTATTATTAGGATCTACTAAATCTAGTCAAGACAAGTAAAATTTGCATAAAAATAAATTAACCTGGTTAAAATTTATTATCAAAATAAACTAATTTTAACTTTCCCAATTTCACTTATCAATAAATATCAAATTTTCTTTTCCAACCATATTGTTATAAATCTAACTGATTTCTTTCTTAACATAAATTTGAACCAAAAGAATTTCTTATTACTTTTCTAAAATATATGACTTTTATAAATTTTATGAAAATAAATAAATTTAATTATATATATACATACATATATATATGTATATATATATTTATATATATACATACATATATATATGTATATATATATTTATATATATACATATATATATATATTAATATATATGTATATATATATTTATATATATACATATATATATATATATATATATATATTAATATATATGTATATATTTAAAAGTAATATATATGTCAAAACCTTGATTTGAAATCTCATTCAAATTAATAAAAATTTGAAATTCCTTTATTTTTAATTAACAAAAGTTCACACTTAATACACAAAGCTAAGTTTTTTTTTTACAACCCAAGGCTATGTTCGCAGCCCTCTCTGTATGGGGAGGCGGCTATGTGGTAGCCGCGCACTACCTGGGAGGGCAGCACCGGCTGCCTCCAGAGTTGTCGCCCCATATGGGGGCGGCTATGGGGTAGCCCCTGCGGCCCCCTCAAACAATCTATTTATTTAAAAAAAAAATGTTAAAATACAAAAACAAAAATTTATGTTTTGTTTTCTACGTTTTTTGGATTTTAATCCATTCTCAGAAAAGACTCAAACCCTTATTTCGCCGGTACGGAAACTTCAAATAAATATTCATTTAATAACAAATTTTCACAACTCTATATATATATGTATATATATATGTATATATATATTTATATATATATGTATATATATGTATATGTATATATATATGTATATGTATATATATATTTATATATATAAAAATATCAAACATGATTTTTATATACAGATAAATTTTCTGATAAAACTTTCTACAGGAAACAGAGAGAACAAATAAATTATGTACAATTTATTCTCAATATATATTAGTTTCATTTACAGGTTTTTTTTTTTTCTTAATTTCAAAACCCCCATAATTTCACCAGATCTAATAGATGATTTAACAATCCTGCCAAGTTTTGTAAAATTTTCCTCTATATAATTTACTACTGATTTGACAAATCTTTTTGCTACTCATTGACTCCTCTATAATACTATGTTTTCACAATTTTCACAGAAAGAAAACCAAATTTCTACATAACTATTTCACAAAAAGTCTCCGTGAAGAAATTCATAATTCACAATATAAATATTTCCTTAGACAATCTTTTTCTAAAATAAACAAATCAAATACAAAGGAAAATACTTGTTTTCCTATAGTTTGAAGAACTTAGTCGTTGAAAAGAAACTTTACCTGTAAAGTGCAACTTTCAAAGCCCCACCAGAACACCAAATCTAGAAAGATGCTAATAACAACCCAAATAGATCTTCCAGAAACATACAAAAAATCCAAAGCAAAATTCACAAATTTACTCAAACCAATATTTTTTTTTTACAGAACCCTGTTCTTTCATTTCTCGTGAAGTGATTTTTCTGTTTTCCCAAAATCCCTAATATCTTCTGAGAGAATCCTCAACAAGAAGCAATTAATTTTTAACTACCACACATGTCAAGAAGAAAATATCTTCTAACCAACTCATGGCAATCTTTCTTTTCCTTCTTATCAAGATTTGCATGCATATTAAAGAATTAAAGAATTCAAATTTCAAATTTCAATTTTCTTTTCTTTATTTAATTAATTTATTTAACAATTAAAATGCCATTTCCCTCAAAACAATTAATTTAAATTTAATCTATTCACATAAATAAAACAACTTAAATTTAATTAATTAATTTATTCAATTAAATAATTTTAATCTTAATGATTAAATTACTTAACCAAATAAACTAATTTAATTAATTAAGTAAAATATAAAGCTTTTGTTCACAACATTTAAAATTCATTAAAATAAACATTAAATTAAAAGGACACTAATCTATCATTAAATTAATGAAATTTGCGTTTCAAAATAAATAATTCATTCAAACACAAACGAGACAACCAAAGACACCAGACTAAAACTGACAACATACTGTGACTGGGTTTAAGACTAGAGTAGGAAAACCTTGTTACTACCTCCCAATCAACAATTCTGTTGAGTCTTGACACGCTCAGACCTGAGTAACCAGGTGGAGTCAATGTCATGTACCTGCAATCCTACAATCAAACAAATAACATACATATATATAATGCATTTTACAAACACACTGTGCGGAGAAAATCATGGAAATCACAGGGCACTCGCAAGCGAGTGATACAACTCTATTCTCCACACCAATACACAACACATCAAACTGACAACATAACATCAACTAATCTAACATAAGCATATATAAGGCAATAACATCTGAAATAAACATCTATGCTAACATAAAGCATGAAAAAATTAATTACCACCATAAAATGTATCATCACATCACAAAATAAATCCACCATTGCTCCAATGTTAGTGATCAAAATATCCAAAACAAAGTACCCAAGTCTATCATAGTAAAAACATGCTAACAGAAAACATAAGCAAAGTGGAGGGGTACTACACAAGATCAATGTGTAATCTCTAAGAGGAAAATTATGTGTCAATGGAGATAAGTGAAATAATGGATATTGGTAGGATGAAAGCCTCATATAAAAACATATTTCATGGGATGATAAGAGACACAAGATATATAAACAAAACAAAAAAAATATATAAAAGGAATAAGTATAAAAGACTAAGAAAACATAAGAAACCAAGGTGGTGAGGTATGAAATATGAAATCATGAGGAATTAGGAAAAGGCTAAGAATCTAAAATATGAATAAAGAAATCAAATGATCAATTGAAGGATAAAATTTGGATAAAACAAAGATAATCAAATTATAGGCATAACAAGGGTATAGCACAACTATAGGAGTAAATATGTAAAGTAAGAATATAGGGAAATTCCCAAAGGATAACCCAAGTAGGCAAATGTGGCATTCAACATAGGATATGTGAAGGAATAAAAAGTAAGGCACATGAAAGGAGCCAAAGTTTGAAAAAAAAAAAAGGCATGTAGGTATATAGTCTATAAGAAATCTCAACAATTCTTTATGGGGAATTTAACTTTTTTCTTCTAAATAACCATAATTATCTTCACTCAACACTCCATCATCATCCAAAAATAAATATTTTAATTCAATATGTATTCATCTAATTTGGAATATTGCATTACAGGAGTATCTTGTTGACAATTAGTTGGTTACAGATTAGGTGTTTTTATTGAACACATCAAAATACTTGGGGGGGGGGGTGAATCAATATTCTTCAAAATTCAAACCCAATTAATAACTGCTAATACCAATTAAGCATTCAATTATTTAAGAAAAATAGGAAATAATATAAGAATGCACACAAGAACATAGTTGACATCAAATTTATGTGGGAAACCCCATAGGGGAAAACCATAGTGAGAAATTCTACTAGGAGCTACTATCATAATCCAACCTCTTAGGTAAATAATAGTTACAACTTTGTTTTAGGGATACCACCCAAGAAGCTACTACTCCCTATTGATTAAAATGTTTTTTGAGGGACTCAAATCCAAGGAAGCTACTACTACTTGAAACATAGAAAAAGAGCATAGTTTCACCAAAACATAAGGTTTTATACTAAATTTAGAGTGTTTCACCAAAATTACTATAAATAGAAAGGAAAAAATGGGGTGTGATGAACCTACATTCTTCTATTTCATTCAAGAAATGAGATCCTCTAAGATAGAATTAACTTTCAACCCTTAGGTGAGTCAATTCTATGGAAGATCTAGCAATTTCCTTTATGTGTGTGTGGACGAGGGGTAAATTTCAAGAAACACTTTGGAAAGATGAAAATAAAATAGTAAATGACCTCAAGTCTATAACCTAAGACCTGATTCATGTAGATGAAGCATAACTCTAACAAAAACAATCAATTCTGTGCAAATTAGATGAGTGGAAGACACTTAAAACTTGCCTCAAAAATTAGTTGCTAAGTGTTTGAAATGGTGAATGGGCCTTGAGACAACTTTTTGAAATGAATTTTTGGGAGTGTGTAAAGATAGATCTAAGATGCAATTTCCCACTAGTTTCACTTAAAAATGATGGAAAATAAATCCAAGATTTTAGTTTTCGTGATCTTGACAACTTTTCTTGCAGCTTTTACAAATTTTCACTTTAGAGATCTCCACTCTTCAATTTTTCTTCAACCTAGGACTTGTAACATCAACAGAAGAGGAAAAATATATATATATTTTAATAATGTTTCACCTTGGTCAAACCTCATTTGGGTAATTAAACCTTGAATTGAAATAATGAAACATGAAAGGAATGATGAAGGAACAATGCTATGTTGCAACTCACCAAAACTTTGAATAAAACTTTGGAAGTCTAAAATATTGATCTTGATCTTGCATGAAATGGCTTCAATGGATGTGGAACTTGATTCTTGAAATATGACTTTAAATGCTTGACTTGATCTTTGAAACCCACATCACAATGTTAGCTCCAAAACATACATGATTGCAAAAGACTTTGACACGATGATTGAGATCTTGATTGCTGCTATAGATGACTAATAAATCTACCCTTGAATGCTCTTAATAATAAAATTTTATCTTGCACAGTCTCTCTTCAAATTCTAGGATTTGAATTGATAAAAATACCTTGCTTTTATAGAAATTTTTCTAATTTCTTGAAAATAAAACATTACAAGCCGATATTTGAATATGAATTTGGGACCATTAAAATATTTCCAAAAACATATTTAAAATTTTAATTTACAACTTAAAGGGGACCCAAGGACCCATTTTCCCATGGGTGAATGGGTCATGACCTAAGTTATTAGGATTTTTGAATTTTAGGGTGTTAATAATGATAAATGCATTAATTAAATCACACTTCTCCATTTGAAAATTGCAATTAATTAGGATTTTAAATGCAAAATTTAGGAAATTAGAGGCTTAATTAAGTCCATTTAAATTTAGGGGACCCAAACAAAGTGTGAAAATGTAAAGTAGTACATTTTTCTACACTACATTGCCTAATTAAAAAAGGAATCACTAAAATATGATTGGTTTTATAGCTTCAACCATTGATAGTTATGAATGCTACACATTAGGTTTAGCAGATTTTATCATGCTCTACTCATGCACTTATACATATTCACACACTTCATTCTATTCTTCAAATCTTTGATCTTGTATATATCTATCATCCACATGTTTTGCAATTACAAATTTAGTTGGCCATAAATGAGAAATTATAGGACTTGTAGCATGTGAACCTACATCTTCATTGTATACAAAATGATAAAAAAAATATTTACATCTCTTTTAGATGAGTCACTATGGCTCATACAACATATACAAACACTTCTTAGACTCCACTCAATCTTGAATTTGTGATGCACATCATCAACATACCTAAGTTGACCTCATAAAGAGCATAACTTCTCAAAATAACTTGAAACAACTATGTGGTACTAGAAATAAGATAGATCTTCATGTGATTCATACCTTAGATACTTTGAGACAGGTGGAGTGTTCATAAAAATTCATACAACTAATCTTCACACTCTTCTACTTGCACAAGTACCCAAACACATGTTCTCATGAAGATAAGCCATATGGAACCAACTACATCATTTTGTCACTTGAAAGCTATACTTATAGAGAACCAAAATACTTGAATCTTCAATATAACATGTATGGAACATCATTGAGAATGTCCTAAAAAATTCTTAGAAAAAACTTCACATTAGAAGGAATGCAAAGCATTCCAACAAGTCTTCATCACAACTTTACACTACCAAAGCACATACCAGAACTCTGTCACTTGTAACTTTCATTGTAGAAGGATTAATGCCTTGAAAAATTGGATATAACACCTTCATATCACCATGTGATTAAATTCAAAACCACAAGACTAAATCTTTCTTTGTAGAAGGATGCAAACTAAAACACTATGACTCTATCTAAGAGTATACACTGTGAAAGCCTTAAACACAACTTCTACAACTTGTGATTGACTGTGGTACACAAAACTAGTAAGATATCAATGTATACATATTGAAAACACATTAGAACATGCGTAACCACCTCTACATCATACATAAATAACCACTAGTTGTAGAAATTTTACAATACTACACTAAAGACTTGCACAATTTGATATCTCTAACAATTAACCATCTTCAAAGTATATACAATCTTCAATAAGCTTTTGACATCAATGAAAACCAAGCTTATTAAGCTGCAACAATCTTCCCCTTTGTCATTGATGGCCAAACCAAAATGATGTGAACAAACACTCCCCCTCAGGTGCACAAATCTCTCCCCCTCTTTGACATCAAGAGGAAAGGGAAACAAAACTTAGAGACTCCCCCTTAATCTATACAAATTTTAATTCCTCTGGAATATTAAAAAAACTATCTTCATAACTATAGATTCCTCTACATTGCATGCATATAAAAATATAACAAAAGATATCTTACATAAAAAATAATCACAACCCACTTGGATGGAAAAATATTCTTGTAGATGGACTCGATTTGGTTCAAGCTACTATCCCAATGTTTCTTTGCAGCTATCAAGGTCTAGAATTAACAAGTTAAATACACAAATGTATCTTCTACATCTTCCAAAGAAGATGGTGCCTTGTATTTTTGAATCACACCATTGGCCTCATCCAGAAGTCTAGTGAGAGACCAATCTTAGGCTCACTACTCTCAATTTCTTCACCTAACCTTTAAACTACTCCCTTTGATCTTGTAGTTATTATATCTCGGAGTGAAGACTTTCAACTTGTGCCCTTATGATGTACCATCATTGTCTTGCATATGGTCACATATTGTAACCACATTAGTGATCGACACTTCAGTAACACATATGATCCTTTATATTATTTTTTTTGTAGACCATTTAAAAAAATATATATAAAACTTTGGCTTCCTTCAGGAATTTCTAAATGTCTTTGATACAAGATTACACTTTCACTAATGTTCTATCACATTTTTTTATAGGAATCATTCAATCTCTTTTTATTCAACTTCTACTCTACCTATTTTTTTAGATGAGATGAGTAAGTCTCAAAAGACTCCATTAGTTGCTTCATCTATTGTGTAGGGGGCAATTATAAATCTCTTTTTTCTTCTGCCATTTTCTCTTCCAAGAAATTTTTACTCTCCACCTATTGTTGTATCAATTATTGTTTTTCTATAGAGTGGAGTATATCTCCAAGTTTCATCTTGTGCAATAGATACATACTGAACAAATTGACTTGTCCATCAAAAGTGGGAACATGTAGTAATTAAGGCTACTAACTAAATATGCATTATTCAAGCCAAAAAATCCTTGATGGAGTCAATTGAAGATAAATATGACTTGTCTAAGCTTTCTTCTTCAACATCCTTCTCCTTCTCTTTCTCATTTTGTTTCTCCTTCTCTTTTTCTTTCTCCTTACCATAGATGTCTTTTTCTTTTTGTTGAGTGAAGGGAATTTGTTCTTATTGTTGATCAAATACATATTTCTCATTTGTAAGTTTTGGAGGGAACTTATTAATAGTTTCATGCTATGTCAGAGGCTCCTGTGTATCAACATCAACTGAAATTTTCACACCTTCAATGATATTCTTTGTAATTTTTTAATTTTAGATTGAATATTTTTTTTAACATCAACATCCATGCTCATTTGAAGATATATTCTCTGATTTATGCAAATCTCTTTTTCCTACTTCTAGATTATCATCTCCTTTTTTCCTAGGGAAATAGAAGACCCAACCTTGTAATGGCCTGAAGTTTTAGCTCTTCATCTTCTTTGATAGCATTTTCTCTTTGTTATAAGTATGAGCTAGTCTAGTGATGTTGTCATTATTGTTGTAATTGAGGTCAACATAGTTTAGTATGTTGTAGATTGTACATGTATAGCTAATGTTGAAATGTTGTGAGTACATGGAGCTATCTTTATGTCATTGTAGATGTGCTATGTTGATGAGTTTCCAAGTGATTTTGAGAAAATTAATCAAGAAGAGAAGTTAAAGTGATGAATATATTCAGAATGTGCTCTGTATTTCTCTTGTGTTGATCCTATGCTTGTGTGGATTTAAAGATTTGATAATGATGATATTGTGGTGATATATCCTAAGTTTTAGCTTTTGGTGTGATAGTACATGGAAGTTATGTTCACCGGTGTGTGAATTGTTCTGGTAGAGTTGATCTTCTGTGGACTGAGAGAAATGTTTATGCTCTGCAGTCCCCTACTATTTTATTTCAGATCTTGCATATTTGGGATATGTCTTGAGATGGTGTTCTCTAGGTTTTGGAAAAGAAGGTTGAAGTTTGGTGATTCAGAAGTTATGTTTCATTATGGGTTTGCATAGTTTGGAAGAACTAGTGAAAGGTGTTCAGAGTTTGAAGCATATTGCATTTTCTATGGATGTATTTGAAGAAATTTGAGATGTATTCTCATGCATAATGAAGCATGTTGTGGAGTATGCATGTCATCTTTTTGGGAAGCGTTTCCATCAATGTTCATTTGTGTTTTCATTAGGTTTTTCTAACGTAGTGTTTACATTTCATTCGAAGAATAAAATTTAATTCAGGAAGCATGTGGTTGATCCAAGATATTATTTCTGGTCTTGGTTAAATGTTTTATTGGTCCACTCACATTCCTTTCCACCATGGGAATGTTGAGTTTCCAACCTAATTTGAATTTTTGAAATGAGGTATTTGTGGCTGACCTTGGAGAAAGTGTCTAAGGTCAAGGATGGTATAAAAGCATGTCAAATTGTGAAGAATTGTATGATAGTATGATGCAAAGTGATGAAAGTGTACCAAAAATCATAAGAGTAGAAGTGTGTGTGTGAGTGAGTTGAGACAACCATTCTTTATTATGTTGGATTCCTAAAGGAAATGAACTAAAGGATTTTGAAACCCTTATTCAAAGCTATGGATGTGTGTTAATTTTTGTGGTGGATCTTTTGTTCTCTTTTGTATTTGTAGGTAGTGACCCTCCTTGTTGGATAGTGAGCCCTTTCTATAGGTAGTGATCCTTTGTACTTGGACAGTGAGTCCTCTTTTGGGTAGTTAGTCCTTGGTAGCAAGCCTTTGTATTCTATTTTATAATCTTTTTATATTGTGAGTTAACCCTCGCCGTGGTTTTTCCCTTATTGGGTTTTCCACATAAAAATTTGGTCTTCATTATGTTGATTTACTTTATGTTATTTGTGTTTCATGCTCTTACTTAATAAGATAATTGTGTGGTTATGGAATTGATAAGTTTTGAAGTCTTAAGTTTGAATTTTGTGACAACTGATTCACCCCCCTCTCAGTTGTCCTGCGTTTGTTTAATAATTGGTATTAGAGCGTTGATTCCTTGGTGTAGACCTTAATTGCTTAAGGAAGATCTGATGGCACATAAGTTGGTAGTCCCTATGTTCATAGAACTGACTACACTGATTGGAAGGGACAAATGGAAGGAGATGATATTATCTCTCTTGGATTCAAGACCTAGAAAGCTAATGAGACAAAGTATACACACTTGTTTGGTGGTCTTACTATTGCAGATGATATTTCTGCTTATGAAGAAAATGAGAAGGAAAAGTATGATATTTGTAGTGGCTTATCTAAAAATGAGTGAGCTAAGATTCTTTCTTTAGATATTGTATATGAAGTCTAGAAGAAGTTGGAAGAAATGTATGAAGGAAATGAAAGAGTGAAATTGACAAAGAAGTTGGTGGAAAAGCGCAGATTTGTAAATCTAAAAAATGGAAGGTGAAGAATTCACAAGCTTCTTTTGGAGGGTTTAATTGACTACAAATGAATTTAGAAATCAAGGAGGAAAAATCTAGATGAAGATATAATTGAGAAGATCTTGATAACCCTACCGGATTTCTACAACAATAAGATCTTAGTTATTGAAGAAATGTATGATCCTAAGTACACTTTAGAACAATTGTTCAGCACCTTGCAAGCATTTGAGATGAGAAAGTTTCAAAAAGAAGACAAGATAGAAGAAAAGATAGAAACAACATTGAAGGCAATGAAGATTGAAGATGAACTAGATAGTGATGGTGATGATGAGTTGGAAGAAAAATTCACTACGAAGTTGAAGAAAGAAACCAAAAAGTATAAAGGTATGTTTCCCTTTAAATGTTTCAGTTGTGGTAATATTGGTCATTATGCTTCAAGATATCTGAATAGTGTTGTACATAAGAAGGACAAGGATTATAAGGATGATAGAAACCTAGGTTGGTAGACCTCTCACTTTCACAAGACTAAGGTTTCTAAACCACCTTTCTTCTCACAAACTCAATATAGGCTTATCTCCAACTTTTAACCTAGGCACCCTTATAGGTCTACAAACCCAATTTTCCCAACTAAACTCTTATATTTCCTTTAAAACCTCTACAACTATCCATCATTCTAAGCACCCATTTAAGCCCTCTTCAACATATAAAAAAACTCACATAGGACTCCTTTGGAACAACTTTTACAAATCATGCAAACTATGTTGTCCTCTAGGCTAATTAGGCCCAATTTCAAAAGAAACCACCTTAGGAATGCGTCACAAAACCCAAAAATCAATTGGGAAGCACTAACTTTCTTGAGAAACTAGAAAATCCATAGTCCTTAGGGCAAGTTAGGCCTTGCAACACCCTGAACTCCAAAACCCTCTCTTTTCCCAATCTACCCAAGGATTTATTGAAAAAGCTACTTCTAGAATTCACCAAACCTTACCACCAACTTAAACACCCTTGAATAACCATACAAAAGCTTAAAATAACATAAAAGTGACTTCCCTCAGGTATTTCTCACTTTTTCCCTCTCTAACCTCTCCTTTTCATGCAAAAACACACAAAATGCCATCTACGGCATCCCCAAAAATCATAATCTAGACCTCCCCTGCACATGAAATGATGCAAACATGTTTATTAACCTTAAATAAGCCTATCCACTGAGTTATATATGCATACAATGGGTGGAAGGCTTAATATGTCATTTTAAATGCACTCAAAACCCTTAATAAGGGTATACAGATTGAACCTTAGTAAATTGCCTCTCAAATGCACAAAAGTGAATGAAATTTCTTCAAACCAAGTCCAATATGAAGCTAAGATATCTTCACAATGAATTCAATTCATTGGAGTGCAAGATTACCTTGTATAGAACCATACAATACTAATAAACTTCAAAAATCTTGGAAAAAATAGAAAATTGCAAGGAAACAATATGATTTTATTGATTTTCTTTCAAACTCAAAAATACATAGCCTCATTAAACAAAAAAGACACCAAATACCATCCCTCAACTAAATTCAACCACCAAACAATTTTTTTTCAAAAAATCTAACCATTGTCATTCAAATTTGTTGTAATTTTGAAACTTACAAATTTGACAACTTTTCACCTTTTAACTCTTTATTGCTCTATAAACTTTCTAATCACCTAATTGACATAAAAGTGACCCCTATAGCACTAAAATGGCCTTGGAATGGCCTTATTACATTAAAATTACCCATACTCACAAAAACACAAACTTGAACCTTCCTAAGTCAAGGATTAGAGCTTAGTGCACCTACACCAAAGGATAAGGATAGAAAGGATAATAAATATAAGAAGTTGTACTATGTTAAATAAGAAGTAGGAATTTATAATGATGAATCTAAGAATGAGGTTGGTGATAGTGAATGCTTATTCTTATATTTTTTGGAAATTAAATATGTATCCACTAACCTTGGAAAATGTGTAAGCAAGAATGTTTTAGAGAATAAGAGGGATAGGATGGAAGGTACTTTGGTTACCACTTTTCATGCAAGACAGGATGAAGATTAATGGGTAATTATTAGTGGATGTTCTAATCACATGACTAGAGATAAGAGTAAGTTCACTAAACTTGAGAAATATGATGGTGGTTTAGTTATGTTTGGTGATGATTTGGGATCTAAGATTTGTGGGAAAGGTTCAATTAGTTTTGATGGAGTGCACAATACTAATGATGTATATTATGTGAAGGGTTTGAGGCATAGCCTTTTGAGTGTTGGTTGGATGTATAGCAATGGTTTTAAACTTGTGTTTTAGAATAATACTTGTGAAAATAGAAAAAGGATGCAACAATGGAGATATGGTTGCTGCTGGAAGAAGAACTCATGGAAACATCTATTAGCTTAAGGGAGTTGATGGTCAATGCCTTGTCTCTCAAATTAGTGAAAGTTGGTTATGGAATTAGAGAATGGGACATGTAAATTTTGATAATCTAGTCAAAATCAGTGCAAAGGAGATTGTTCGAGGGTTTCCCAGAATCACAAGACCTACTAATGCTATTTGTAGAAGTTATCAATTGGGGAAACATACAAGATGCAACTTTAAGGGAAAAGAGCACTCTACTACCAAAATGTTGGAGTTGGTTCATACTGATCTCTATGGTTCAAATAGAAATAGAATCCTGAATGTTGATAGGTATTTCATGCTGCTTATTGATGATTATACTCGAATGATATGGGTTTCTTTTCTTAAGGAAAAGACTTAGGCTTTGGATAGCGTTAAGGTATTCAAAGCAAGAGTGGAAAATGAAGTAAATTTGAAAATAAAGTGTTTGAGATCTGATAGAGGCAGAGAATTCACTTATGGTGAATTTAATGCACTATGTGAACAACATAGCATAAAAAGATAGTTTTCTACTTTGAGAACCCCTCAATAGAATGGAGTAGTTCAAAGGAAAAAAATGATAGTATAGGAAGTTGTTAGAACTATGATTAAAGAATCAAATGTATTAGATGTGTATTGGAGAGAGGTGATACACACTACTATTTATGTTCTTAATAGAGTTCAGATTAGATACAACAAAACAAAGACTCCTTTTGAGTTATGGATTGGTAAGACTCCTACTGTGAAGTATTTCAAGGTATTTGGAAGCAAATGTTATATTAAAAGAGATGATAAAAATCTTGGAAATTTTGATGCTAGATGTAATGAAGGAATCTTTCTCGGATACTCTACTACTAGCAAAGCATATAGATGCTTTAATAAAATATTAAGAAATATTGTTGAAAGTTCTAATATGAAAGTTGATGAAGACATACACAGACCTATTGAGGTGAGTGAAGTTGAACCTGATGATCCTATTTGTGGACATGTACCTGAGGAGAATAAGGAGAAGGAAGAATAAGAGAAAAAAGAACAAATGGAAGAAGAAGAAGAAGAGAATGAGCCAAAACCTTCTATTAAGACTCCTAATTATGTACAAAAGAATCATCCAGAGGAGCAGATAATTAGAGCTAAAAGTGGAGGTGTGAAGACAAGAATAAAAAAGAGTTGTAATAGATAGAAAAGAATCATACATAAGAACTAGTCCCTAGGCCTATGAATAAAAATGTGATTGGATCGAAATGGGTGTTCTGGAATAAGATAAATGAAAGTGGAGAAGTTGTAAGGAATAAGGTAAGACTTGTATGCAAGAGATATTCACAAGTTGAAGGTATAGATTTTGAAGAGACATTTTCCCTTGTGGCTAGAATGGAAGCTATTAGGATATTTTTGGATTTTTTTGCCCACAAGGACTTCAAATTTTATCAAATGGATGTTAAGTCAACATTTCTCAATGGTGAATTGGAGGAAGAAGTGTACATGGAACAACTTGAGGGATTTCAGTTGTTTGACAAACTAGACATGGTTTGTAAGTTGAACAAGGCATTGTATGGACCGAAGCAAGCTTGTAGAGCTTGGTATGCAAGATTGGATAGATACCTAACAAAGAAAGGATTCAACAAGGGCTCTGTTAACAACAATCTTTACTTCAAAGTGCAAGGTAACAAAATGTTGATTGTAGTTGTATATGTTGATGATATAACTTTTTGTGGAAATCAAGGCATGTGTAAGAGATTTTTGAAGAGATGCTGAAAGAATTTGAGATGTCTATGATTGGTGAATTGAATTTCTTCCTTGGTCTACAAATGAATCAAGTTGATAAAGGGATATTCATTTCACAATCTAAGTTTGTAAAAGAGTTGTTGAAGAAGTTTGGGATGGATGATTCCAAAATGATTTGTACTTCTATTGTAACCAGATGTAAATTGAGCAAAGATGATGAATCTACTGAGATAGATCAAAGAAAATATAGATCTATGATTGGAAGACTACTGAGACTAGATATTATGCATGCAATATGTTTAGTTGTCAGATTGCAAGGAGATACTAAAGAAGCACATGTTATAGTTGTAAAGAGGATATTTAGATATCTTAAAGGTACACTAGATTATGGATTATGGTATCCTAAGAGCGACGATTGCACATTGAGTGCATATATCAATGCTGATTGGGCTAGATGTGTAGATGAATCGAAGAGTACTAGTGGTGTTTCTTTCTTTCTTGGTGGAAGACTGGTTTCATTGTTGAGTAAAAAGAAAGACTCAGTTTCTTTATCCAAAATAAAGGCATAATATATTGTTGTAGCATCCTGTTGCACATAGGTTTTGTGGATGAAGAAAACTTTGAAAGACATTGGAATGATATGTGATGAGCCTATTTCTATTTTTCGTGACAACATAGGGGAAATGAAATTTCAAATAGCCTAGTTATGCATTCAAGAATAAAACACATATCTATCAAATATCATTTCCTAAGAGAAAAAGTGCTGGAGAATGAAGTCAAATTGGAGTATGTGACAACAAATGAACAAATTGTAGACATATTTACTAAGACTCTTCTGAAGGATACTTTTGAGCTTCTTATGGAGAGTTTGGGGGTCATTGGCCCTCTAAAATAAGTGCACATGAAGGCGCATTAGTCCAGTGAATTCCCATATTCTTTATATATCTAGACTAATAAATGGGTCTACTTTGTAGGGGGAGTTGAAAAGGTTTTCATTGTTGCAGTATGAGTGTACTCCTAAGGGGGAGTAATTAGAGTTGTTGGTATTTTCCATTGATGTCAAAGAGGGAGAGAAAGTCATGTGAAAAATAGTTGTAGTAGAAGAGAAGGTGTTCTTCTAGGATATTGTGTAAAAGGTTGTCTTTGATGGTTTTTCACATCATGTGTTGCCATCAATGACAAAGGGGGAGATTTTTGCAAGTATGGGCTAGTATGGTGGTGTTGTCATTAATGTTTTCATTGATGTCAACAAAATTTAGTATGTTGTAGATTGTACATGTATAGCTAAGATGCTGTTGAAATGTCATGAGTACATGGAGCTATCTTTATGTCATTGCAGATGTGTTGTGTTGATGAGTTTCCAAGTGCTTTTGAGAAAATTAATAAACAAGAGAAGTCAGAGTGATGAATGTGTTTAGAATGTTCTCTAGCATGTAATTTTCATTTATCCTGTGTTGATCCTATGCTTGTCTAGATTTGAAGATTTCATAATGATGATCTTGTGGTGATATATCCTAAGTTTTATCTTCTAGTGTGATAGTACATGAAAGTTACGATCATCGATGTGTGAATCATTCTAGTAGAGTTGATATTCTATGGACTAAGAGAAATGTTTCTACTCTACAATCCTCCATTGTTTTTTTTAAGATCTTGTAGATCCAGGATATGTCTTGAGATGGTGTTCTTTGGGTTTTGGAAAAGAAGGTTGAAGTTTGGTGATTTAGAAGTTATGTTTAAGTGTTTCAATATAGGTTTGCACAATTTGGATGAATTGGTGAAAGGTGTTCAAAGTTTGAAGCATATTGCATTTGTTGTAGATGTATTTGAAGAAATATGAGATTTATTCTCATTCATAATGAAGTGTGTTGTGGAGTCCTTGTGTAATCTTCTTGTTGAGAAGCATGAACATCAATGTTCATTTGTGGTTTCATTAGGTTTGGCCGACCTGGTGTTTACACTTCATTCAAAGAATAAAATTAAATCGAGGAAGCATGTGGTTGATCCAAGACAATTTTTTTTGGTCTTGGTTAAATGTTTTATTGGTCCACTCTCATTCATTTCCACTGCATGAATATTGAGTTACCAATGTAATTTAAATTTATGAAATGAGGTACTTGTGTTCGACCTTGGAGAAATTTTCTAAGGTTGAGGATGGTATAAACACAAGTAGAATTGTGAAGAATCATATGACAGTACAATGGAAAGTGATGAAAGTGAACCAAAAATCATAAGAGTAGAAGTGTGTGTGTGTGTGTGAGTGAGTTGAGACAATAGTTCTTTATTGGGTTGGATTCCTAAATGCAATAAGATAAAGGTTTTTGCAATCCTTATTCAAAGGTACAGATGTGTGTTAATTTTAGTTGTAGATCTTTTGTTCTCTTTTGTATCTATAGGCAGTGAGCCTCCTTGTTGGACAATGAGTCCTTTCTATAGGTAGTGAACCTTTGTACTTGGATAATGAGTCCTCTTTTGGGAAGTGATCCCTTGGCAGTGAGCCTCTATATTCAATTTTATAATCTTTTTATATTGTGAGTTAACCATCACTGTGGTTTTTCCCTTATTGAGTTTTCCATGTAAAAAATTGGTGTTCATTGTGTTGATTTACTTTTTGTTATTTGTGTTTCATGCTCTTAATAACAAAATAGTGTGGTTGTGGAATTGATAAGTGTTGAAGTCTTAAGTTTGAATTTTGTGACAATTGATTCACCCCCCTTCTTTGTTGTCCTGCATCTGTTTAACACTCTTCTTTTTCTCAATTCCTGAGCTATGCTTTTTGAATCTTTGTTAACAATTTCATTGATAGACAAGTTATATTTGAGCATGAATATGATGATAGCCTTTTCAATAGTATTTTGATCTTCTAGAGGGACATCTAGATGGAGTTCTATAGTTTCATCCAATAGACCATATTTGACAATTCCATTCAAGGTATCATCAAAATCAAGGGGCTCATGTGAAACTGGGGGAGCTTGCTCTATTTTCTCATCAAATACCTTCTTCCCTTTCTTTTTAAAATTGGAAGTATCTTTATCACCAACTTCTTCCCCCTTTTCAAATGAAAGTCCACTTCTATCTTCTTCCTCTTAGCCTTTTGATCAGGCCTTGTATGCACCTCTTATTGGCCTTCTTTTATGGAGGGGTTTAAAATGTAGCTCTTCTTCTTGAACTAGTTGACTTTGTAGATCTGGAGGGTTAACGAGTAGATAAAACAACAATAGTGGATCTACCAAACCTCATTGGAAACTTCTCTACAATATGTTCTTTAGGATCTAAAGGGATATTCACTAAAGTTTGACTAGAGGATGGCTGTGTCATATTTGAATATTGTGGAATTTCCCACTTCTTAAACAACTTATCCACTCTCTTTTCACTTGTTTCCTCTGTCTACTTCTTGATCATCTTATCCATGATTTATTTGTATGTACCAAATATTTCTACTTTAGGATCCCTTGGATTTGAAAAAAAAAATTCACATAACCTTGCAAAAATTCAAGAACAACATCATAAGGCTACTTGGGAATCCATGAGGCTTGAGGGTCTACAAATTCCATATAGCGATGATCCTTATCCACCATGAATGTCACCTCATTCTCATATTTTTAGACCAAATTAGAGGGTATCCTCTATCTACCCTACATCTTTATTTGTAGATTATTAAAGAATCTCTAATTGAAGGTAGTGTATTCTTGCTTGTTTTGAAAACATTCCATATGCTTCTCAATTTTGGTAGCTATCAGAGGAAACTTATCCCATATTTTACCTTTAAATTTAGGAAATTTATTCAAGAAGAAGAAAGGTAAATTATTAAAGATCCATCCCTAAAATTGTATCAAGTTTCTTTTATATGCTTTAGATTCTCCATAACCTTCTCCCTCAACAATTCATAGAGATCAAAATTAGCACCTTCCTTCACCATTTCATAGGGAGTATGAATTGTGGTGGTAGTGGCAGATCCTTCCCTATTTGTGAAGTAAATTTTATATGCAATTCCCATTGTAGCATAGCGAACTTCAAGGTTAGTGATATATTTCATTGTTAGAGTTCTCTTATCAAAATTTTCTCTGGTAAGCTTAGTAACCATTTCATTCTTGATATGTTTCAACACTGGGATTGTTCAATGGCACAAAGACTAGTAATTTACCTCTTGCTTATTGTATAATCATGTAGGGTTTATCCAACCAAATAATTTCTCATAAATATGACTATGAATAATTCTTATCCATTCCTTGTAGTCGCAAAAGTCTAGAAAATATTTCTATATGTCTAACCCTTTCGCATACACATTTGCATATTCTAGCTTATACACACCATTCTCATTTAGGAGCTTATGTTAGCCCACTTCAAATGATGAAGTATGATGAATTTCATTAAGTTGGGCATGGATGTAAATTCTTACATCTTTAGAGTACACAACATCCATTGGAACGCCTTATGTTTATTCTGCTACCTATCTTATTTTAACATTGACAACCAATCAATATGGTGAGTGGGAAAGGAGGCCGTTCTACATTTTTTAAAATTCTTGATGAATATGGCAATGTCGGTTCTAATCTAGATGAGGATGATGAATCTTTCTTATTCTATGAATTCCTTAGGCTGGTTTTCATCCTGGTAGGTGTTCAAGAGAGGTTTAGACTCTTCCTTCACTTTTTTGGGGTTCATTTTATGACTATCATTCCCTTTTCTATTGCTTCAAGGGTATTTCCTATGGGTTTGGGGTCTTTGTTGCTTGTTCCAGCATCCTCCTCATTTGCTTCTTGTGTTGGAAGGTGGTTTGGCCACCTTGTGTTGGCTGATGTTGGGTCCTTTTTGGCAAAGATTCTGAGCAGGAGAGAGTATTTTCTTTCTGACTTCTTATATGGGGTCTCTCTACATTGCATGGAGGGAGGTGATTTTGGGGCTTTGGCTCTAGATTTTTGTGAAGTTTCAGTCCCTAGCCTTTGCTTTCCCTTTGTTGTGTGTTGTTGTTTCAAGAACACTATTTTTTTTCAAGACTGGGACTTTGGAAAAGTGGTGGTGTAGGGTTTTTTGGTGGTATTCATTTTTTTGTTGGAATGGGGTCGTCTGATTTGTTCCCTTCTATTGGTGCATGGGTTTTGTGGGCGATGCTCTGTGTTGGTTTCCTTTTGGGTGCTCACTTCCTCTCCATGTGTGGGGCTTGTGGATATTCTTTTTTAGTCTCTTTGGTGGTTGAAGAGACCTGATATTGCGTGGTTGTTGATCTTTTTGTTCTTTGATTTGGCTTCATTGATTGAAGAAGTTGGTGCTTGTCTGTTGCTTGTGAATGTGAGGAGGATTAGGCTCTAGCTAGGTGTTATCTATGACTTTTGCTACTATAGTATACTTGCCAAATTTATGATCTACAATGTGTATGTCTTCATTTCTGATTCTATGGCAATGGAGGTTAAGGAGTTTGATGTTTCTTGGGGCTTTTTGTTTGAGGTTTTCTTTTGCTTGTTGTTGTTCTCCATGGGTGCTGAGAAAAGGTTGAACCTATTGTGAGAAGGTTCCTTTGTGGTCCTATTTGTTGATTTGGATGCTCCTCTTTTGTTGGGGCTTTATTCCTTATCTACCTTGATGGTTCTGAAGTTGCTGGGGTGTGATTTCTCTTTTGTGGGTGTTGAGCTACCTTATATGGCTTCCTTATTGTACCTGATGCTTGTGATGCCATGGGATGGGATGTGTCTTCTTATAATTAGAGTGTTGAATTCCTACTGGGTTTTATAGTTGGGGTCCCCTATGGAGGTGGAGATTGCTCTTGTTGAGGTGGAGCCCTCTCCTATAGAGGCAGAGATGGTTTTTGTTGATGTAGTGGGTTGTTCCCTTTCTTTTAGCTAGTTGATTTTGAGGCAGAGCATGTTTGTGCTAGATATTGGTGGCTCTAGTTGTTTTGATCCTCACTTCATCCTCTCTGATAGACGATAGCTCACTCTTATTGAGATAGAGATTGAGTTGGTATGTTGGGTAGAGTGGTGCTTTAAGTTGGCTATGACTCATTAGTACTTGGTTTTTCTCATTGACTCCCAAATTATGGTTGGGAGCCTAGAAGTGTTGGACCTAAAAATTTTTAGAAGCTTTTGTTTTAATGATATTGTTGTTAGGAATTTGCTACTTCATGAAGGCCTTGATGTTTAGGTCATCTTGACCACTTTTGGGGTGGATATTGTTCTGCATTGTTGTTTCTATAGCGTGTTGGGTGGCTTGTAGGATTATTTTATTGGCTATGCTCTTGATTTTGACCTTGAGTTGGTGTTGAGTTTGAGGGGATGGTGTTCTACATGTGCTACTATTTGGGGGGTTCTGCTTTTGGGATATGCTTTCTCCTCTAAAGGTGGAGGGGAAAGAAGGTGGATGGGGGCTCTCTACCCCATTATTGCTAATGTTATTTTTGGTTTAATACTCATTGCATTAAGTAACAAGCTCGATGTGGGATGGATCTATCAAGGAGTGTTGATGGGCTCAACTATTTTTTGGTTGTGTGGGTTTCAAGATCCTCTTAATCTTGCTTGCATGGGATGGAAGGATAGTTTGACTTATCCACCCTTGGGATGGTTGTTGTTTCCAACTATTGTTTTACTAGCTTGGTGGGTGGCCTATTGGCATTTTCTACTGACTATAAAGTTTGATTCAAAAATTAAAGATGACCCTACATGGAAGGAGTTTGTGCCCCAAATTGGTGAAAATGGGGTGTTTTTTGCATTGGTCAAAAGAGTGCTTTGAAAATTTTGGTGCTTAGTGGTGTTGTCCCAGACTGCTATTTCCTGATAGCTTTGTTTTGTTTTCATACCTATTGGACTTTGGTTAATCTCATAAATGGTATGCATACCATTTTATGGATTAATATGGGGATTTTGTTTTTGATTATGTTGATAAGGGTGTATGCCTTTTTAGGCTCTAGTTTGGTATGTCTGATACTATTTTATGGTGGTGGCTGGTACTGTTTCTCCTAGCCTATCTCTCAGTTTTCTATTTTTTCATTGTAACTATGGGAATAGGGCCCTTACCCTACTTATCTAATTAAAAACATCCAAATTAACCTTAAAAAAAAAACTATCTTTGTTAACTTCCATTTTCTTGAATGGAAACTTCTTATATGTAGGCTTGGATTTCTCTGGAACATCAATCACCTAAGGGGTCACTATTGTTTTTTCTTCTAAAAAATTCAAACACCATCACTAGGGTTTTATATAGATAAGTTGAAAACCTAAAAATTCTTCTCCAATTCCAAACCTAAATACTTTTGATTGCAAATGAGATCAATTTACTCAAATAATATACAAAAGCCCTTTCATTCACCTTTACTTTCCACCATAAATGCATTCATACTTGTTATGCAAGTCTCCTACAATAATTATTTGTGTCATCACAAGGATACAAGGATTCTCAACACACCTTCACAAAAAATTCCTTTACTCTGAAACCTTTATCAAAAGGTTCAACCTTCCTTAGAAAACCTACTCACTAGAGGAATTGATCCAATTCATCTATTATGCTGAAATGTTAGCATTTTGTCCTTTTGAGGGGGCTAAAGGATTTGTAGATGATAGCATCCCATGAGATAATGCTCTATCTTATTTTTTTATAGGATATTGTGTAGAATTCAAAAGAACGGTATCACCCTTCTCATTTTCTAAACCTTTCTTCTCTTTCCAAACTTTTTCATTTCCCTTCTTTTTCTGATTTAGGGTTTCTTATTCTTTGGTTATGAATAGGTGGCTTCACAAAAACAATCCTACAAAAAATTTCTTTATGCACAAACCTTATGCACACAATGTTATGCTCTAGAACAAAGTTATTTCTCCTAACTTTAGTTTTTCACTATGTAGCCATATGACCAAAATTGTTGCAAGCATAACAATATCCATGAAAAGCAACAACAACATATATTTGAGGCACAAATGGTTTCCTACCCATGTAATCATTTCTATTTTTTTCTAGATCTACAATCAACAACCTTATGCATAGATTTATTATAGGAATAAAAATAACCTTGAATATATTGAGAGAACATGGTAGGGGCATGTTGATTAGTAGGCAAAGGACCTCTGAATCTTCTTTGTCTATAGATAAGAATGAATCCACTTTCTTTCTTGCTATCTTGATATGCCTTTGCATTTTTGAAGGATGTATTCTTAGATTATTTAGTGCAAGATTTCTCCTCCTTTATTTAGACTTTCCTTCTACTTTGAAATTCTCATATAGGTTTCAAGATGCATTGGTTGTAGGACTTTTACCTTTTTCAAAACCAAGACCAAAATTTTCTTTTGGCGGCCTTTGAGAGCTAATTAATTCATCAAGAATTTCAAAACCTCCTTTCAGCTTTAGACCTTTGTCATATTTTTACTTTTCTTTTTCCAGTTCTTTCCTTAGGGAAACAATCTCTTCTTCAAGCTTTGAACATTCAACATTTTTATCAATAAGCTTGATATTCAGGAACTCTTCAATTATTTTACCCTCTTCAACTTGAACTTTCAACTTGCCAATGTTCTTCTCTATTTATTCAAGTTTGAATTGCAATTCTTCATTCTTCTCTCTATCTTCATCCAAATCATTTACAATATAAATGATCTCTCCTTCATAATACAATGGAAAATATTCTTTATTGAATTCAAATTCAAATTCATCCTCCTTTTGGAGTATGGCATATTTTTCCTAAAGTCACTTATTCTTGGATACTGCTTTATTCTCCATGTGTTACAAATACACAATCTACCTCAACTATAAGGCTATATCAAGGAAACTTATTTTGATACCAATTTTTGAACACACCAAAATACTAAGGGGGGGTTGAATCAATATTCTTCAAAATTAAAACCTAATTAATAAATAATAATACCATTTAATAATTCAATTACTCAATCAAAATAGGAAAGTAGATAAGCATATAAATGACATCAGATTTATTTGGAAAACCCCATAGGAGAAAAACCATGGTGAGAAATGCTACTAGGAGCTATTATCCTAATCCAACCTCTCAAGTAAATAATAGTTGTACAACTTTATTTTAGGGATACAACCCAAGGAAGCTACTAGTCCCTATTGATTACAAATTTTTTTTAGGGGTCGAAACCCAATCAAGCTACTACTCCCTAATTGAAAAAGGAACAACTAAAATATGACTAGTTTTATTTCTTCAACCACTAATAGTAATCAATTTTGCACATTAGTCTATAGCAGATCTTATCATGCTATGCTCATGTACTCATACATATTCACACACCTTATTCTATTATTCAAATATTTTTATTTGCTATATATACATATCATTTGCACGTTTCACAATTACAAATTAAGTCAACCATAAAGAAAACAATTTAAAACTTATAGCTTGTGGACCTATATCTTCATTGGTGGTATACAAAAATAATAGAACATTATTTACATATCTTCTAGATGAGTTAGCATGACTTATACAACATATAAAAACACTTCTTAGACTTTTCTCAATCTTGAATTTGTGGTGCACATCATTAATATATGCCTAAGTTGGCCTCAACAACACCATAACTTCTCAAAATAACTTGAAACAACTATGTGGTACTAGAAACAAGATATATCTTCATGAAATTCATACCTTGGATACTTTAAGAAATGTAGTGTCCCCAAAAACTCATACAATTTATCTTCATACTCTTATGCTGGAACAAGTATCCAAACATATGTTTTAATGAAGATAAGGCATCCAAAACCAACTGTATCATTTTCTTACTTGAAAAATATACTTTCAAGTAACCAAAACACTTGAATCTTCAATATAGAATGTTTGGAGTATCACTGAGTATTTCCTAAAAATTCTTGTCCAACACATCACATCTAAAGGAATGTAGAGAATTCCAACAAGCCTTAATCACCACTTTACATTACCAAAGCACATGTTGGAACTCTATCACTTGTAACTTTCATTGCATAAGGATTAATGACTTGAAAACTTGTATATAACACATTCATATCTCCATGAGCTTAATTTAAGAACCAAAATACTAAATCTTACTTGGTGAAAGGATTGAAACCAAAAAATTGTGAATTTATCTTAGAGTATACATTGTGAAAGCCTTAGAAACAAATTCTAAAAATTTTCACTAAGTACGATACACCAAACTAGTAAGAAATCAATGTAGACATATTAAAAACACATTAGAACATGTGTACCCACATCTACATCATACATAGACAACCACTGATTGATAAAATTCTACAATACTAAACTACTGACTTGCACCATTTGATATATGAAATAATTAACCACCTCCAAAGCATATACAATCTTCAACACACTTTTGACATCAATGAAAACCAAGCTTAGTAAGCTGCAACATTTTTCTCTTTTATTTCATGTGTAACATCAATATAAGGTATGTTGGTGCATAAAAATATAGCTCCCAATCCATAACACCACACCATTATTTGATCACTAGGGGTGTTAAAATCAAAGAAAAGAAACTCTAACTTATGATTATGTAGGGAAACACTAGACCAAATTACTAAGGTGGGTAAAAATTTCTTTGAGTTTAAGATTGGCTGTACTTAAGGGGATTCCTTAGATGTATCCTTAATAGGATTAAACCTAGATAAAAATAGATGAGTAGATAAACTAATGTAGTAGTACCCAATGTACACCTAACCCCAAAAGCTATCACTAGGAAAGGGCTAACCTAGGGCTATAACCTCTATTAAGCTAATAAGGAATCATAGATGATTATAAGTTGTGGGTATGCAAAAATTGAATCTCTAGGATGATAACTACTATGGATCATTGAAGATGATCTCCCTAGCTATAAGATTGAATCATGAAGTGCATATAATATACTTCCTAGTCCTACTTAATTAGTGAATGATATTTTTAGTTTAAGTGCATGGTATATCATTACTCATAGGACTGATGCCTATTAATTTGGTTATAGAGGCAAAACACCATGAAAAAAATAAAAAAATATAAAGGAATACAAGATATGCATACACATACACCATAAATAATGGTATCAAGCAATTGGAATTTCTTCCTTATCCATCCTAGGCTATAGAAATTCATATATGGTGAAGAAATGATCATTAAAAATATTTTAGCACATTAAAATATTATTTCATTCATCAAATATTCATTACATTCATACCAAAAATATAACAAGAGGAAACCCTAAGCTATATTTAAAAAAATAAATATATAAATAGAATTATACATACATCTCACTACAATAATTATTTAAAATATTAAACTCCTTAATATTTTAAAATATTTTCTACTTTAATGGTGTCTTGATTTGGAGATGTTAAACAATTGATTTTTTTAGAAAATAAATGACATATTTTTCTCTATTGATTACCCCATCAATTTGAGAGTCAAGGAGAAACTAGGTTTGAGTGGAGGAGGTAGGAAAGGTATCCTAAAGCTTGCATGGAAACTATGCATGTCATAAATGTAACCATCACATTAATGGAGGCATTGAATTCTTAATCCTCTATTTCTTGAATAATATTTGAATCTACATCTAGAGAGGTAGGTGAGAGTGGATAGCTCAAAAATTGAGAGCTTTGCTATTTTAGGGTCTAAGGATTATGGTTACCTCATAGCCCATAACATTTTTTAGTAATTAAGAATTTGGAATTGGGAGTACAACATACTTCGTTCTTAAAGAAAACATATAATATTACCCTCACATATTTGACTTTGAAAGGATGTGTAATAATTTATCAAAATTTTAGGATTGAAGATACAAAGGAGTTCATCCCATGAGGAATTTAAATAAGAATATGACCAAATTTGTAAATCATATAAAATAATATAATGGAAGATGATAGGGATAATTAATAACTCATGCTAGAATTATTGAACTCATGAAGGGAAATTTCATGAGTTGGGGGCTAGGGATACCATGGAACTCATGTCACATAGGATTAGAGTAAATGGATGAACAAAATTTCAACTTTGAAAGCTAACAAGTAGTATGAATGATTGAAGATTCAAGGTCCAATGAAGAGAATGATAGTAAGGAAAATTTTAAAAAAATGAAAAAGGTAAGATAAAAGTTGGAGGATGGGGAAAGGTATGTTGGGAAGAAAATATATGAAGAATTGATAGGAAAAGGGAACATAGGTGGGTAATAGTTGAAATTTACACTGAAAAGGGAACTTTGAAACTTTGAAATAACCATAATATTTAGAAAATTAAGAATAAAACCTCCACACTTAGAATTTTTTGTATCTTTCCAAATGCCAACACATGATAGGAACACTAATAATGATAAATAACACAAATTATGAAAACCTTGATCAAGGGAGCAATTTGGAGTTATCTAAGATCACTTATAACTAATGGTCTAAATAAGACCAAAATACATAAGAAGGCTATGAATTCAAGAAAAAAATTGATAGTCAAATGGGGTACCAATGATAGTTCTATTTTGGTACATGTGTGACTTGAAAACACAATGAGAATCTAGCTAGCTATAGGTGTAGACCACAAAAAGGATACCAAGGAGGGAGCTAGAACAAAATAGAGTTCAACATTGAATATAGAGGTCATGACTACACAAAGATACACCATATTACAAGGCAAGATGAAATAAAAAAAGTAACACAATATGTATAGGGCAAGGCCAATACTATAATAATATTTTTAATCCATAGTTTGATGAATTAAAAAACTCACAATTTTTTTGGCCAAGCTCTTGAAGTAGTAAAAACTATCATCGTACCCCTCAACAAATTTATATGAACTTTTCATAAGCCCTACTCTTGTCTATTTAAAATTAATTTAACTTAGCCCACCATAATCTTTCCACATCAATATATGCTTTTGGAACTACAACTTAGATGTTCCTTACTAACTAATATTCCATCTAGGGGATATCTTATAATCTCTAGGAAAAATGTACCATCCCTACACATTAGATCATTCTTAAGGTAGGAAAAGGTGGATGTATGGTAGAAGTTTTTATCATTGAAATCTATGACATCTACACTTTCATCAATGTCTTCCATGTATGCCATCTTGTCATTTCATTGTGTGAACCTCCATTTTTCATTATGTGAATACCTACTAATTAATTAAATAGGTATTTCCTACCTATATTAAGTATTTGGAGCACAAAAAGAAATTGTATATGATGCGAAAGAGGGGAAAATATGAAAATTTTCAAAATAATATAAAATTACCAAGGTTAGTGCATCTTAAAGAGCTTCCTTAAGTTACATATATGCATTAGTTGGTTCCTCACTTTGTGCAACTAATTATTTCTTTTCATTCCCAATAGGAGCAAGATAAATTATGTGAACAATGATTTTGGTAACCTAGGGGTTTCTCTAACTCTTTTAGTTTTTTTACCTAAAAGGAGAGAATTGTGCCCAAAATGCTATTTTATACACTCAAGAGTAATGTAAAAATGGATGCAATGTACCTAAATATGATGTCCTAATACAATAAATAGAAAAAGAAATAATTTATTGATGCTAAACCTAAGAAATACAAAGTGCTGGAAAACATAGTGATGTATGCAAAAACACCTAAGAATGCAAGTAAATGATGAAATAATTAAACAAAACTAGAGAGGTGCACTAGAAATTTGGAATCTGACATAGAGAGGCTCTAGAATCTTATAGAGTTGAGTGGAAATGTTGACTGGAGTTGGGTGACTTAGTCTAGTTTTGGGGAAAATATGCCAGAACAAGAATCTACCAAATGGGTATCCAAAAATGTAGAAACCACTTTTCAGGCCTGTTAATGGGACTAATTCACTAAAAATTGTGACTTAGTCCACCTAGAGATTTCTATAATTTCTAGACAGGATTTTGTAGCTTTCAGTCTACGCTTGCTTTTCTAATAGGTGCCCACTCTTGATTCTATAGAGAAAGGGCTAAAAAAGGTTTCCAAGCTTCAATTTGGGCTTTGTTGACTTTTATGGATTGTTGAACACTTTTTGACACCAAACTCTTTGATAAATTTGCATACAAGGTCTGCAAACACACATGCAAAGAGGGGAAAAAGGGTTAAGGGTTAGAGTATAGGGGTTTTCCTTGGTCAAACCAAAATTTGGTAATAAAACCCTATGAAATAAAATGAAATGAGAAGAGAAGAATAAATAAACAACATGAAATGTCATAAACTTACCAACCCTTTGATAGTGAAATATGAAGATATGATATGAAGTGCTCCAATGGATGACTTGATTATGCTTAGAGTGCTTGAATGCTTGATAATGATTAAGTGAATGGATGAATTGCTTGAGTGAATGAATGGGGGGTAAAATGGGAGGGAAAATCCTTATTTATACTTGATTTTGCATTATTTCCCAAAAATAATACATCACAGGATGACCTCAAGGGTAAGAGAATAAAATCCTGTCAAGAAATTGAAATTATTTTGATTTTTGTACCCAGTGGGACTAAGTCACTCCATGTGGAAACTTGGTACCGCTATGGAAATTTCACTAGGTTTTAGAAATTAAAGTGCATTAAATGAGATCTAACGGGAATATCCTAAAAAATACACTTAAGTATGGCTGAAAAGTGTAATAAGGGGCCATTTAAACATGAGAAAGGGTTGAATTATTGATGAAAAGTATAGAAAAGCATGATTTTGGTACAAATATTTAAAAAATTTTGAAATAAGACTTGGGAAATGATAAAAATGTGTTATTTATGTGAATTATGATGAAAGGGTTCTACAAAAGTGTGAAAGTTGGTTACAACACAACATTTGTACAAGAAATCCTAGAAGTCTTAATGATTTACAAGGGTCCAAGACCTAATGTGAATGTGTTGGCCACATTAGAACATTAAATCTAGGAAAAATCAATACAAAGTCCATAAGAAAGACTCAAGTGAGCACAAAAATGTCAACTATACATTTTTTGGCAACACATTAATCCCCAACTTTAGTGAGAGGATGAACTTGCTTCAAACTCTCACTAAAGTAGCCCAACATGCACATCAAGAGGGATCAAAATGCACTCATGCTAGTAAAATAAGATAAAAAAAATCAAGAGGGATGATCAAGCCCCCAAGATCAAGATCTCATGGCAAACCAAACATAGGCACAAAGGAAAACACATGAAAGTGATGAAAAAAAAATAATGAAAGAAAGCTTCGATCATTTTTCTAGCCCGTTGTGAATAAGATCTAGGCTTGTTTGTTTGGAAAAAGAAACGTGTACTCACTTTGAGGCAATAAGACTCATGGCTGTCCACTAGGTGAGAAGGCCCAAGTATACTCATTTTGGGGCCATGAAACTTTTGGTTGTCCATATGGTGAGATGGCCCAAAAGGTGAGAAACACATGCTCATGGTTGGTATGCACTCACACAAGCAAGTGGCTATGGGGAAAAGTCATGCCTCAGAATGGGATTTCTTGAACAACCATATCAAAGTTATGCATCCTAATAAGTTTAATCAGGTACCACAAAGGACAATATCATTTTGTATTTCATGAGATAAGAAAAGTTTCACATGCTTAGAAATCATGAACAAATGTAATGGCACCATAGGCATGCAAGTTGTGTTATGCAAGGTGGACATGAAAATGAAAAATGTAACATCCAAAAGAATGTTCAAAGGAGTCTTGCTTAGTTCATGAGAGGTCTATAACTTAGGGAAAATTAGGTCTAATGTCTCCAAGAGAGGACTGATCAAAGAACAGAAAATTCACAACTTAGGGGATGCAGTGCATCACATCAGGCCACTAAGAGGAATGCAATATTCTAAGATAGATCACAATCATGAAGAAGATCACACCGAATTTCATCCACAAAGTGACAAATGCGTCGTATAAAGTAACAAGGCTACACTAAGAACCAAGAAAAAAGAAAAAAAGTGCAAGTGAATAATGCCAATGTATTCACCCACTTTAAAGGAATTGCTACACATAGTTCTATGAGCAATTGCTTTAAAGTAGCAAAGGAAAAATGTAAACAAGAAGAAAGAATACATGAGATCCAACTTGCAATGCCCTTATGCCAAGTCATATGTTTCCGAGTAAGGTTGCATCATGTGAAGTAAAAGGAACAAAAGAAAGAGAGTTTTCCCCACAAAGAAACACACCAAACACATAAGGGATCTATGGATTTGGGGTCAATATGTTCTTTGCTTCAATGTTTTGATGAAAGAGCTCGAAACTATCATCATTACCCAAATACACATAGAACTGGAAGAATGACACAAAGAGGGAAAAATTTAAAAAAAAAAGAAAAATACAGTGTAGTTCAACATGGAAGAGACATTACTATCTAAACTCCTTACATCATCCCCAAAAGGAAGAAACAAGAAAAAATAAAATAAAAAGGAAAAAGAAAAGGAATTTTGTTTGCGTCAACATGAATGAGACATTTCAATCTCAATGCCTTATGTCATCTCCAAAAGGAAAAACAAAAAAAAGAAAAAAATGCAAAGAGAAAGAAAAAGGGGCCGTTTGGGTCAACATGGAAGAGACATAGGGCATCTCAATGCTTTGCATCATCCACAAAAGGAAAAACACAAAACAAAGAAAAAAAGGAAAAGAGAAAGAAAAAAGGGGCCTTTTGGGTCAACATGGAAGAGACATAGGGTGTCTCAATGCTTTGCATCATCCCAAAAATGAAAACAAAAAAGAAAAAGACAAAAGTGATGTATGACATAGAGAAGAATGAAGGTACAAATAGAGGAATTGCACAAAGAGAGAGAACATCAAATGTCATGTCATGGGGGAACACGGTGCACACATATAAAAGAAAAGAAAAATGTAGAAGTCTAGCAAGGAAAATGCAAGTCAACCATCTAATAAGTCATCTAGACCTCCCAATCATATTCAGTGTATTGTGAGGGTGGTTGACTATCCAAAGGGACAATTGCAAGTTCCAAACTAGGGGAAGTACTAGGTTCTACAATTGTTGTAGGATATTTGTCATTTAAGCTCATGGAAGAGGAAAATAATGTATTCAGATCATTATGAACCTCTTCATCTATTTTAGAGATCTCATCATCATCATCATCCAGATTAATCATGATAGGAGGACATATGGGAATTTACAATGAAGGGTGTATTATGAGTTGTGGTTGTTGTATTAGATTGTTTTTCTTTGATTGGGGAGGAGGGTCATTAGGTAGTGCTTCTGCCAAAAGAAGATGTTGATTTTCTTTGTTTTCTTTAGTTTGTAATTGACAAGCAAGGAGACAACATCGACGCTTATGCTCCTTAGCACCTCAATTTATTTTCATTCTATGTTGAAGTTGTGTTTTTGTAAGAGTGGGTTGATCCACCATAGGCTCCTTTTCTTCCCTAAGGGGAGGAGTTCAAGGAACCATAGGAAGTGGTTCAATCACTTTCTCTTTTACTTTATAAAATTGTTTGATAAGAGGGGGCATGATGGGGTTGGTTTCATTATCTCTTGGAAATTTAGATGAGGAAGGTGAAGTTCTTATTGATGATTGATCTTGAGTTTCCAATTCAGGTTCAGGTTGAAGTATTGTCTCATTGAGGATGGGAGTGTCAGAAGTGGATGAGGATTGGTTGCAGAGGGACAATTCGACAATTTTCTTTGCTTTAAACTTTTGGTAAGCGATGAAAAGGAAGACTTTGTGAGGAATTATGAGTTCCATGGGATTTGGCCAAAAGTATTATAAGGAGAAGTTTCCTTTAGAAGAGAAAGAGTTAAAGCCACTATGGTGAACAATAAATATTTCATTGTCATGTGAAAAGTTTAAACATTTATGTATAACTGAAGGGACAACTTTGATCAAGTGAAGGCAAGAATGGCCTAGCCATAGATGAAACTGATCTAATTGTGGATGATGGAGAATGTTACATCCAATATCTTAGGTCCTATCTATAATGGAAGAACGATCGATCCTATGATAGGGAACACAAAACCATTGTGTGTTTTGATCCATGCTCTTGGTTTATCATAGTTATCTTGATAAAGATCATGTAATACCAAAAATTCCTCAGTGATCACATTCTCGCCAAAGGTGGAAGTATCCCATTAGTGGGCTTATCATAAATACAACTGGCTATGTGAAGAGGAACATCAGGGAGACTCAGAAGAATATCCTTAGAAGAGAAAGTAATATCATGATTTTTCTTAGGTTGGCCCTTACAAGGGATAGCGTCTATCACATTTACCATTTCTTTTATAGGATCAATAGTAATGGTATTTGGAATAAGATTAGGATGTTCAATAGATTTATGAACAGTCATCACATCGATGTTTTTAGTTTCACTAGATTTGATGAATGTCACATTATGTTTAGGCATCAGATTGGTAAAAAATTGCAAATTTTGATTAGGTGTAGCAATGGATGTATTTCCTTTAACATTAACATTTGAAATGAATAGACAACTAGAATCAATGAGGTTTTGCACTGTGTTTAAGACGCTTACATTGTTTTGTGTCATGTCTATTTTTACTATGATAATGGAAATAAGAGTTAGGTTGAAAAGTTGGAGGCAAAGGTTTAGTTGGATCCAATGGTTCAACATTAGGAAAAGAAATAATTTGTTGCTATATAAGTTGGGTGATTGTGTTATGAAGAGTGTTTGGTAATGGTGTAAACTATCATTTTGGATCTCCATAACTATAAGGTATCGTGGCTTTAATGGCTACTACTTGGTTGTTGACAGGTTGAGTTGGTTGTTGAGGAGGATTGAACTATAAGAACCTTTTGTTTGGTTTTCAAAATGGTTGCAAATTGTTTGAAGTGCTAGGTTTAGATTTTTTTGTTTGGTTGGAAGTGGAATTTGTATCATGACTACTAACTGAATTGTGATAATCACAAAGGGCTTTACACAAGTGCATAGAGGAGGGAAATTTCATCATGGTCAATTTATCTTGGATTTTAATTTATAAATTTTTAATGAACATATTTTTAAGATGTGGATCGAGAAGCTTGACATTGAGTTGGGCATAAAGTGACTAATAGTGTGAGATGAAATCAATTACTTTTTCATCCACATTTTGTTTGAATCTCATTAAATTAGCCAATGTATTCTTTGGAGTCATATACACTTGAAAATGAATTTTGAATGCATCAAATAGTTCATTGAATGAATGAATTGAATTAGTGGGTAAGGATGGAAACCATTCTAAGGCAATGTCTTTTAAAGTTCTAGGAAATAGTTTGGCCAACAGTTTATTGTCAAGGACAAAGTCACTACACAATGTTGTGTAAGCATTAACATGATTCCTAGGATCACCCTTTCCTCCATACTTTTGAAATCTAGGCATTTCTATTCCATATGGAATTGGTGCTCTTAGTATTTCTAAAGGGAGTGGGCTGCTTCAGACATAATAGGTGGGTAGTCCATTCTAGTTTTGGTTGATAGTGGATATTTATTTTTGTATGGAGATGGTTTGGAAAAGTTGTGTGATGAGAGGGTTAGTGTAACTGTTATGACGTGGAAGGGAAAGTGGGGATGAAGTGTATGTGGTGGAAGGGAAAGTGGGGATGAAGTGTATGTAGTGGTAGGGAAAGTGAATGGAATGATAATATATTGTATGGTGGAAGAATAGAAAACATTCAATGTCATAGAAGAATTAGGAATGCTAGCAGGAATATTTGAGGTAGGAATCACATTTCTAACCTGTTTCCTTGTTGTTGTGACTTGCGGGGTGGTGTAGCTAGGTATCAATGCTATTGTGGAAGGAGTGTTGGTCCTCCTTGGCTAACCAAAGTGTTTGTTGGATGGGATGTGCTAGAGGTGGAAGGAATATGTTTGTTGTATATCTCAGAATTTTTTTTCATAATGTTCAAGCCTTCCTTACTTTCAATCAGGCGATGGATATTTTCTATAGCAAGAATCATAGTGGTTGAAATGTTTTCAAGACACAAGTTTTCTTGCAAATTTCCTAAATCCTCATCAATGTTATTTACTTTGTCTTGTGGAATGTGATCATTTTGTGTGTCAATTTGCATATTATTAGAAGGCATAGTATTGCTAAATGTAGGCTCCATTCTTAATGCACTATTGTCAATACTAGGAGTAGTAGCTTGGGACAACCCAATGTCCACAACAAGTGTGTTATCATGGGATTCCATGAGTTGTGAACTTCTGAACACTATAAAATTATCAATAGGGCACCAAACACTCATCCAAAGGCTGCTAAAAGTGGTGTGGGTGCAAATGAAATACAAAATAGGAGCAATAAAATGCTAATAACATAAATTTTGGAAACTATAATAGAGATATACTAATAGAAAATAGAAATGTAGAAAATGTCCAGAAAAAGCTAGAAATTATAGTGCAAAATGTGCAGGAGGACTAAGTCGCCCAGTGTGGTGATTTAGTCCCAATGATGATTTAAAAAAAAATTAAATGCAATTTGATGTTTTTTCAGATGCACAGATGCAAATACATTATGAAAATGCAAATTTTTTGGGATTTTCTAACAAAAGAAAATGCAAGCTATATAAGTTAATCACTATTGTAATTTTGAAAACCCTAGGATGCAATTTAAGCAATGTAACAACTAATGCAATGCTAATGCAAATTAAACCTAGGATGCTCTTGAAATTAGAAGTAAAAATGTTCAAAATTTGGGTTCACCAAAATGTGAACAATGATTTTGGTAACCCAGGGGTTTCTCTAATTCTTTTAGGTTTTTCACCTAAAAGGAGAGAAATGGGCCAAAAATGATAATGTCTACACTCAAGATTAATGCAAAGAGGGATAAAATGCATCTAAATATGTTGTACTAATGCAATAAAATGAAAAAGAAATGATTTATTGATGCTAAACCTAAGAAATGCAAAGTGTTGTAAAACATAGTGATGTATGCAAAAACACCTAAGAATGCAAGTAAATGATGAAAGTGTGAACCTAGATCCCATACCTGCAAGAGCATAAGAAACAAACAAAAAATTAGATCAAATGTAAGTTAGAATATAGATTCCTCAAGAAATTTATTTAAATTGCAAAAGAAAGAGGAAATGAAATGAAGAACACAACAAAACTTAAAACATATCAAATCCTATTCTAAAGCAAAGCAAACTCTTAATCTCTTGAGGGAATTGGTGTCAATTTGATGTGAAAATTGGCCCTTTCCCAAATCCAATGATGCAATGGTGCTTTGGTGATGAAAATTGATCCACTTTGATGAAGAGTGATGAATGCTCCAAGACAAAAACCTGCATAACCTAGCTACAAATTCAAAAGTATGGATGAAGATTGCTAAAGATTTGAGTATAGTAAGTTTACTCAAGTTGCGGATGATCAAATGAGGAATGATGCCTCTTATTTATAGAATTTCAAGTTGAAAGAATGCCAAAAATAGAGCAATGTGGAGCTATCTTTCATTCAATGGCAAGGTGCCACTTGTCCAAATGTGAATGGGCCAAGGATGTGCAAGTTTTGATGAATGTGCCAATAAATTCCAATATTTGAATTTTGAAATTGTATTAATGACAAGGTGGAGGGAGAGTCAATTGGAGTAATGGCCACTTGGATCAATGCAAAAGGACTTGTAAGAGGGAGTAAATTCCTTTTTGGAAGGACAAAGTCCACTTATATTTTGAATTCAAATTTGAATAATTTTCCTTTTTTATGCCTTTTGAGAGAAAATAGAGATTTAAGAAATGAATTAAATTTATTTTCATGTGCAAGTTGCAAAAGCTAGAGGATGCGACATGAGAGGAGATTAAATTAATCAAGGTTAATTAATTTAATGAGAGATTAGAATGATGTGACATTGATTTAGATTTATAGATTGATTTAAATCAAATATGAGAAGAATATGGTTTCAAGATTAAAGATTTTTGTTTTATTTAATGAAGGAGATGAAGTTGGATTAAATCAAATAAGGTTTTGATTTATTTAATTTAATGGATGAAATTTAGAGATTTAATCAAATATAACTGATTACTTAATTAAATAGGGATAATTAGATCAGACTAGTTGATTTAATTAATGAGAAAGGATGACTTAATTAGATTACTGACTTATTTAATTAAGAGGGGAATATTGATGAATTTAATGAAATAAAGGTATTTGATTAAATGGTTAGGCCGAAGGATGATTAAGGATGAAGCGATGTTAGTGGTCAAGATTAGATGTCCAATGTTAATTAGTACATTTTACATGTCTACATTTTTCCCCTCTTTGAAGCAATGCACTTGTTGTGTTGATTCAAAGAATAAGCGATCTAGATCAAAGCCAAAATTTTTCCCCACTACTTCCCCAGTGAGAGAAAACATGCTAATATACTACCCCCTCAAGAGATTGGATGAAATTTTTATTTTTTGGGTGATCTTGCGAAAAAAAAGGACAAGGCACCCAATAGGTCAAGAAAGGCTCCAGGAGGCCAAAAACATGTCTAAACGCAATAAAACAATGTAAAATAGGCCTCAACCAGATAAAAATAGGTTGAAGAGTTCAAAACCCTAGCATGATAGCCAAATAGGGTAAAAAAACCCTAATTTTTAGGCTTAAAAAGACTCTAAGGGATCACTTTTGATTCATTTTCACACATAGCCTTTTAGCGATTTTGTGATTTGAGCTTTGATACTCTGACAAGATGGCACAATGTCAACAACTCCTGATGCATATTTCTAATCAATTCTGGACATACCAATGACCTCCTGGCATTGGGGCACCGGTAAGTGATCCTTACTTGAGCTTCATTTTTTGGTTTTTACACTCATTTAATGCTTTTAAACTTAGCTTCCTTGTAGCGGTGCAATATAGCACCGCTCAAAATTCAAACTGCACCACTCGGTGGTTCAAACTAACTTGCCATTGTAAAATATATATGATATGGATGAATGATGGATGATATGTATGTTTATATGATGTATGCTTTATGCAAATGGATGCAAATGTCTAATCTATAATTTATGTAATGGGATGATGGTTTATGTGATGAATGCAATATGATGAAAAATGGATGTAATGTGATGATTTATGAAGGTGCTTATAATAACACATTTATATGATGATGGAGATGCAATGCATATGTTTCCTATATGATATGTTATGTACTATGCTAACGATTTGTGGATGTAGGATCAATGATGATGATGATTAACTGTCATAGTACCTTTTTACTATGAAGAGCAAGAAGGGATGAAAGAAAATAAGACATTCCAACAAGACATAAGATGATGAATATGAAAATGATGATGACTACTTGTGAAGGAGTTAGGATTTTCAAAGGGCCAATTTCCTTATGTTTGATGGAGACATTGTATTTAGTGTGATGGAATTTGACTCGTCAACCAGATAGGAGTATCCTTGTTCACACTTGACATATAGAAACCTTACTAGGCTGCACTTTAGGTACTTCAAACATCTCAAACCAAAACATAGAAAGGTAAGCCTTCCTATGTGGTTAAAAAAATATATAAAACACCCTTTGTACATACCTAAATAAAGCAAGTATTCACTGAGGTTATATTGCAAGAATTTCCAATAAGTGCAATAGATAAAAATATATTGATCATTGCCCCATTCCTATCTCTCTAAATCCCTTTGTTGGGGAAATCATTGAGAGGTCCTTAGCATGGGCACAATAAGATAGATCAAAAGATGAAGATACAGTAAACAAACAAGCTAATGTTCTTCAATACCACTAACCAAAAGGGAATGTGTTTTTTAAGGATAAGAACAAAAACTATTACCAAAAGATAATTCCCATTGTAGGAAGGATACATCCTAGGATATGTTAGTGGATGGTAGCACATCATTTTGTTTATCCAAAGTGTTCTTTCTGATAAATAATGCCCATTGTAGGAAGGATACATCCTAGGACATGATGTTATCAGATGATTGAAATGGCACCGATTGGATGATAGGTTATTGACTTAAAGGGCTGACCAACTTGTTTACATACTAATCTATATTTTGAGATTTTGACATTTGAGTTTTCACTTTGGACCTGTTTAGACTTGTTTTTGATTGTTTCACCAAAGGTTGGGGATGATGATCATTTATTGAGTGTCATTTATTGTGGGTGAGAGCTAGATGGGGATGAATGGATTTTCAAATATTTGGTTGTTTCTGGAGTTTTGAAATGTTTTGAGGTTGTTTTTGGTATTTTTGAGATTTTTCAAATGCTTTGATTTTTGATTTTCCAATGTTTTTGGGTTTTCTAATATTTTCACCAAGAGACTAACCTAAGGACCTATCCTAGGGGCCTGGGGGTTGATCAATAGATTAGCCTTGCCTGCATTATACACACAGAGACCACGTAATTTGACTGATGACTTGACCAATTTACAAATGAAGATATACATGATGAAATGCCAGTTTATTATGATAGACTCCTAAAGGACTGACCTAAGTGTCTTGGGGGATGATCAAAGATCAACCTTTCCTACATTCAAGGCTCATAGACCCGTAGTTTGATGGATGACTTGACAGATTTACAGATGAAGATATACATGATGAAATGTCAGTTTATTATGACAAAATCCTATAGGATTGACCTAAGTGTCTTGGGGGATGATCAAAGATCAACCTTGCCTACGTTCAAGGCTCAGAGACCTGTAGTTTGACAAGATGACTTTATTTTTGAATTTTTGATTGGATTTTTGACCTGTTTTGGGATTTTGATATTTTTTGAATGTTTTTTAGATTTTGTGATTTTTTTATGTTTTTGGATTTTATGAGATTTTAGGACTTCAAAAATATACACGAATCTGATCCAATGAGAACATGCCCCCAACATGATGCAATAGAATACTTTGATAAAGGTAGGAAAAACTGACCTTGAGGATGGGACGAGTAGTACTAGGAGGGATCATGCTATAAAAACATGACCAAGCTATGGTGTAGATGCAGGTAGATGCGTGATGGATGGAGATTTGAATGTGATGGATGATGGAAACGTAATGGATGGATGAAAAAAAAAGCCAAAAAGATCTTGGTGGATAGAACATGCTTATTTACACAAGGCACCTATTTGCTAGGTTTTCGCCAAGGTACTTTCCCAAAGTGTTGCTGAAGTGGTTTTCACCAAAGGACAATTTTTCTCTTTACTATTTTTAATCCTTTTTCTGATTTTTTTTAGATTTTTTTTAAAATTTTTTTTTGTTGTCACCAAGACACCTATTTGCCAAGTTTTCACCAAGGTAACTATTTTTTCAAGACATTTTCTTATTTTTTTGGATTTTTTAGTTCTATACCTTGAAAGATTAGGCATAAATTTTTTTGAGATGGGAGTTATTCATGGGCTTTTGCAAAGGTTCCCCTTCAGGTGTTGATAACAGATATGCCCTTGACTTATAGCTTGTTGTGATAACAAATGGTCCTAACCAATTGGGTTTAAATTTTCCTTTGCTATTTTGGTTTGGGACATTCTTTGATTTTCCTTTAGTACTAGTTCTCCAACTTGGAATGTTCTACTTCTGATTTTCTTGTTATAGCTCCTCTTGAGTCTATTCTAGTAGACTTGCAAATGATTTAAAGCATATATATGCCACTCATCCAGTAGCTCTAGTTCATTTAGTCTTGATACTTGGTACTCTTCATCTGTGATGAGGTTTTGTAGTGATATTCTTAGTGATGGGAGCTGGATCTCAATGGAGAGTATTGCTTATGATCCATAGACTAGGGAGAAGGGGGTGGGATCGGTGGGTGTGTAGTTGTTGGTTCAGTAGGCCCAAAGGGAAGGATTGAGTTGTAGATTCTAGTCACGACCTATGTCATTGATTGTTTTCTTGAGGATCTTTAAAATGGTTTTATTTGTGGCTTCTGCTTGGCCATTTCCTTGGGGATAGTATGGGGTGGAGAAGTGATGTTGGATTTTGAATTTTTCACATAGATCACAAACATCCTGATTCTTAAATGGTGCCCCATTATTTGAGATAATGGCTTGTGGGACACCATAGTAGAAAATGAGATAGTTCAAGATGAACTTTGATATCTGCTTCTCAGTTATATATGTCATGGGTATGGCTTCCACCACTTGGTAAAGTACTTAGTGGTAGTTATGATGAACTTGTGGCCATTAGATGAAATGGGAGTGATTTTTCCAATGAGATCAAGTCGCCACTATGAAAAAGGCCATGGCATGATGGTGGAATGGAGTTCTTAAGTTGGAGCATGGATGAGATCCCCATGCTATTGACATTGTAGGAACCTTTCAATGTCGTCATGTGCTTCTCTTTCCATTGTGGGCCAATAATACCCCATCCTTAGCAATTTCTTAGCTAGGGTCATTCCACTCAAGTGTGAACCACATATGTCATTATGTGCTTTAGTTAAAGCAGTCAATGCCTCCTCAATGTTTAAACAATGTAATAAGGTTCCTTCTATTCTCCTATGATACAAGGTATCTCCTAGGATGACGAATCGAGATGCCTTTTTGACAAAGGTTCATTTTAAGGTTAAAGGCAAGTCAATAGGTATGACACCTATTCATAGGTAGGTATAAATGTCATAGTACTAGGGATCACTGGGACCAACAATTTCACACACAAATTTTGACTCTGGTACCTCGAATGTGGGCATGAGAAGCTGTACAACCAAGAATTCATGTTTTAGGATGTTGCGAGGGATGTCTAGTAGGGATCCAGTCATTTCCATGGTGTCTACAACTCTGTTGTTTGCTTTGGGAAACTACTCAAATGTGATCTTGATAAAGGATTCCTTGAGAGTCTCCACTAGTTTCTTGTATGGAGTGACCTTATCATCCCTAGTTTGATACTCACCGTTCACTTGGTTTATTATTCGCTAAGAGTCTTTGTATACTTTGAAAGCCATGATGTGCCACTACACTGCTATTCTGAGACCTATGGTTAAAGCCTCATATTCTACAATGTTGTTGGTGTAGGGGAATGCTAATTTATATGGTCTTGGTATGTAGTTCCCTTGTGGGGTGATAAAGATGACATCAACTCCTGATCCATGTTGTGTGTATGAGCCATCAAAGTAAAGTTTCCAATGGTTAGCTATGTTGAGATTGAAGATGGATTCATCTGGAAACTCTGAGATGAGAGGATTCTTTGAATAGATTGGTGCTTCTATAAGCTGATCTACGATGACTTGGCCTTTAATTGCTTTCTGATCCACATATTCAATGTTATATTCTAATAGTATCATGACCTATTTTTCCATTCTTCGAGTGAGCATTGCCTTTGATAGTAAGTACTCGAAGGGATCAATTTTTGTGATGAGTTTGACTTTATGCGCCAATATGTAATGTCTAAATTTCTGTGAAGCAAACACTACTGCTAAACATGATTTTTTGGCAAATGAGTAGTTTAACTCATGACCAACCATTGTCCTGCTGATATAATATATGACCCTTTCTATCTTGTTTTCATCATGTTGAGCTAGGAGAGCTCCAAGGGCTACTATTGTTGCTGAGACATAGAAAATTAATGGCTTTCTTGGGATCGGTGGCAAGAGGACCAGTGGTGTAAGCAAATATTCTTTGATCTTATTAAAGGCTTCTTCACATTTTTTATCCCACTTGTATGCTAATCCCTTGTGAATTAGTTGAGAGTATGGATTCTATTTATTTTCTAGCTGTGCTATGAATGTTCAGATGGACTAAAGCCTACCTTGGAGACCTCTCAATTGTTTCAATGTTTTGGGTGCCTCCATCTCAAGGATTGATTTTATCTTATTAGGGTCTACCTCAATACCCCTCATTGATACTATGTATCCTTGCAAATTGCCTGATTGTACATTGAAGACACACTTCTTTGGATTTAATCTAACCTTGTATTCCTCTAGGCTATTAAAAATGGCACTTAAGGTTGCTATGTGATCCTTCCTCTTTCTAGATTTGGCTAGTATGTCATTGACATAATCTTTGATATTTTTATGGATCATGTCATGGAAGATTAACATCATGGCTCTTTGGTATGTTGCTCCTACATTCTTCAAGCTGAATGGCATCATATTCCAGTAGTAAGTTCCCCATGGACAAGTGAAGGCCATTTTGTGTTGGTCTTCTTTAGCAATCAGTATCTAGTTGTATCCTGAGAAACTATCCATCAAGGAAAGCATTTCATGTCCCGTTGTCATGTCTATGATCATGTCAATGTTAGGAAATAGGAAATCATCTTTTGGACATGCTTTGTGTAAGTCCCTAAAATCTATGTAGATTCTGATGCCCCCATTGGGTTTTGAGATGGGAAATAGGTTTGACACCCATTTTGGATAGTCTATTGGTTGAATGAATCCTACATCCAATATCTTCTTTAGTTCCATTTTGACTAGCAAGGTGATTTGAGGGTGCATTTTCCCGAGCTTTTGTATCACGAGATTTGATTCAGAGTATACTACTAGGTGATGAACTACAATTTCTGGATTGAGCCCTGGAATGTTAGCATAGCTCCATGCAAAGTTAACTTTTCTCTCTCTCAAGAAGACTGCTAGGAGTTCTTGTTCTTTTGACAGTAATGACTCCGCATAGAATGTGATGTGCGTGGTCTCTTTTGTTCCTATATTAATTGGATTGCACTTTTCTGCTAGGACCGTTGATTTTTCTTGATGAAGGTCTCTAAAAGGAAGATTGAATCCCCCATCCTCAGGAACCTTAGAGAGGTTTTTCACCATTGGATGCATCCTTTATTTTTATCTTTTTCATGTTAGAGAGTGCCACAGTGTGGTTTTCACTCAAGGACTTAGATATTATTCTTAATTTCACTTTTGCAACTAAGGGATTCAATTATTTTCCCATAGTATGCATGTTTATCTAGCTAAATGATGAATCATACTTTGTGATCCCCATAGAGAATATTATCCTATAGTCCCATGAACTCTAAGAGTACCTCATCATTTTTTAATGTGTCAAGAATTGGTGGTCCTTGTTGGTCATAATCAATGAGTTGGGGGTAAACTAGGCGGATTTCATGATTTTGATGGTCTAACTCAAAGGATATGGTGCTAATCATGAGAAGGGTGGTATCCTTGAAGAGACTAGGTAGGTTGGTTATGGGATCCTCATCATCACTACTAATACAGATGTTAGTTATGTCAAATGTGTTGTCTATGACTTGACCTGTAGATATAGGTAAGTGACATTCAACTACAGATAACTAAGGATGATTATTGACCTTTCTAATTGGAGGATTTCAGCCACGTATGGTTATGCTAGAGGGGCACATCTAAGGCCAAGGTTTCTCATTCACGTCTCTGAAATGATAGGTATTATAGGCCCGTTGTCATTTTTCCCAAGTCCTTGGTTTTTGTCATAGCCCATTGTGAGCATCATTTGCAAACCTTTACTTTTGTCATCCATTGGTAGATTGGTTGTTGGTCTAGTATCTTGGTATAGGAGATGAGATGGGTCCTCCTCTATGAATTCTCAGCTAAGATCTCCCCAGCTTCTAAAGTTGGGATATTCTTTAGGGGATGTTTGAGATGTGGAAGCTTCATTTGATTGCGGATGTCCTCGTGATCTAGGATATTGTGGTAACTATCCTACCACAAAATCATTTTTGGGAATTGTGTATTTTTTGCAACCATTATCCTAGATGATTACTTTGATATCAGAGATGGTGGGAATGGAGGGAATTGTGGGTGTCTCTATTGCAGAATAGGAAGCGAGAGTGGTTGGATCAATGTACGGTGTTGATGGGCCTTTATAATTTTTAGGCACTTGTGGGATTTTGTAGTATTTTTCCTCAAGGTTCTTGCAATAGGAGAATGGTTCAGGATCTCCATGGATGGTGACCTCTTGTCCTTCATATTTCAATTTGAAACATTGATGGAAGGTTGATGCTACTGCTTGCATTGCATGAATCCATGGAAATCCTAGGAGAATGTTATAAGGAAAGTTGAGGTCCAAGACCTGATAGGTGGTTTCCATGATAGCTGGCCCTACTTGAATAGGGATTCTAATTGTGCCTTGGGACACTCTTTCTTGATCATCATATGCTCTAATTGTAATACCTTTTCCTTTGTCAATGGAATCCTCTAATATTTTTAACTTCTTAATGAGCTTGAGGGAACAAATATTCAAGCCTGCACCTCCATCCACCAAGACTCACTTAACTCTACTTTTCTGCACTAGGACCTCTAAATGGAGTGCATGGTTATGAGATGGTTGAGTGAGAAAGTCCTGATTGGAGAATGTAAGGAGGTTTGGAGTGATGATGTTTCTATCCATAGCTTGGAATTGTTCCCCATCAAGATTTTCCATGATGGTGGATGGAGCCAATGCTTTCTCAAGGATTTTCTTGTGGGTGGATGATATTTTTAATAAATACATGATGGAGATTTGTGTTGGTGTTCTTTTTAGCTGATCAAGGACATTGTAACCATTGGGAATGGATCTTGAATTGGACATGAAATTTTTGTTTGGTTGAGATGATCCTGCGATAGTAACTTTTCAGCCTCTTGTGGTGACTCTACAATTAGCCTGAGTTCCTTTGATAGTGATTACTCCATAGTGTTCATCTAAGGATGTGATGATAGTTTCATACACATGATTCACATTTTTGAAGGCGCCTTTCCCCTTATTAGTGTTATTGTTCCCTTTATTGTTATTGTTAGGCATCAAATTCATGTATATTTTGAGGTTTTGGTTTCTTGTTGACTATTCCATATTTATGGTTCTTTTGATCAATGAGGTCTTGGACTATGTTCTTTAACCTCATGCAATTGTTAGTGGTGCGCCCTTTTATTTTATGGAATTTGTAGAGCTGATTTCTATTATACCAAGGAGGTTTAACATTTGGTTCTTGGTAGTTCTCATAGGTGGGAATCTTGATGAGGTTTTCGTTTATTAGTTTCTTCATGATGATTTCAAGTGGTTCCCTAAGAGTGGTGTACTTTATCTTGATGGAATTCTTGTTTCATTGGGGTAGTCCTCTTTGGTCATTGACGTTATTGAGCGCTTGGTTATTTGGTTGTTGTGTTGTTGTGTTTGCTTGATGGTTGTTTTGATGATGGTTTTGGATTTGTTGTTGTGGTGTAGGTGTGTTTTGCTGAGGGGAACTGATAACAAATTTTGCATCGACAACACCATCATTGGTAATATTTTTGTTTCTTTGCCATGTGCGAGGTTTGTCATTGTAATTGGTGGGTGGGAGATTATTTTGTTGTTGAGGATATGTAGTTGATCCTCCAAGTTGCTGAGCACCTCAGAAATCAACTAGTCATACATGATGATCCCTTGGACCTTTAGATGGAATTCCAAGAGGCCGTCAAGGTTAGATATGATAGTGCAGACTTTTTGTTCCTTGGGTATGAACCATTTGTTGTGATTTCCCTTGGATCACCATCATTGTAGGAATGAAGCAAATGATTCATTCTTCCCCTGCTTCAGAGTTGATATTTCCTCAAGACTGACATCCATGGTGATATTGCATGTGTAGTTTTTGATGAATGCATCTATAATTTCTTAGATTGTATTGATTCCTGTAGTTAGGAAAGAGAACCATTCCATGGTGTGGCCAACCAAACTCCTAGGAAATAGTTGCATTAGATAGGTATCATCATATGCGACTTCCATGCAATGAACCTGGAATTCCCTAATGTGATCTTTAGGGTTTCCCATCCCATAGTACTTATCAAATTTTGGGATCTCAAATCCCTTTGGGAACGGTTTCATTACAAGGCTAATGTTGAACAGATAAGGACACAAGTTGCCAGGTGTTTTTGAGGTTCACCCTGATTGAGGGTCGAGCACTTTTTACAAGAGGAACCTAATTTGTGTTGTCACATCATTTTGTGGATCAAGGGGTGGGATGAAAGTGTTTTGAGGTTATTCAATTGTCGGTGGGATGGTCGGATTGGTTGGTATGTTGATTGGTGGTATTTGCACATTCTGTTGAGCCATGTATGCTTGTACTTACTATTGTATTAACAATGCTTGTTGTTGGTCTTGTTGCTACTGTGTCAGGATTGCCTGTTGTTGAGTCTATTGTTGTTGTTGTGCTAACAATGCTTGTTGTTGAGCTGCGAATTGGACTACTTCCTGTTGTTGTTGATATTGCTTTAGCATTTGTTGATATGCTCATTATTGCATTGCATGTTGGTCTGCAAGATACTACGCTTGTGCTTGTGCTTGTTGTGCTTGATATTGGGCTTGAGCTTGAGCTTTAGCTTGTGCAACTTTTTGTTTTTGCAATAAGATCTAGGCTTGGGCAGCTTGTTGTGCTTGTAGTGCATCTTGGGAAACTTGAGTAGCTTGTGCAACTTGAGCTGGTTACTGTGCAGCTAGTTGTGCGGCTTGTTGAGCAACTAGTTGTGTAGCTTGTTGTTTTTGTACTTTCAGAAATTCCTTTTGATAGGTAGATTTTTGAGCAGCTTACAATGCCATGCTATATTGGCTTCATATGTTGGAGCTTGGTGGTGGTGGAGGTGGTGGTGGATTCAGAATGGTGCTTGTTGTGGTGGTGAGAGGTGCTATTGTATTTGGGGTTTGAGTGGTGGATGGTGCAATTGATGTGGTTGGTCCCTAAAAAATCATGTTTTGAAATGTTAGGGGGGTGGTTGATGATGTGGTGATTGCTTGTGTAGTTTTCATTTGTTGTTGCAATATCAATGACAAGTTTTGAGAGTTTGGCATGATGCTTTGATTGATGTTTGGGATGTTGGTTTGATTATGATTGATATTTGGTAGAGGGGGGATCCCTAAGCCAAGAAGTGGTGTGGATGATGATGGAAATGGTGGAAGTAGTGGAAATGTGAGAGGTGTAACCTCTTGAGGAAATGGTGTAGTGTCAAAAATTCCCCCTAGTATGAATATGTCACCTTCTCCTTGTGAGGTTATGGGGAGAGAGGTTTGGGGCGTTGTATGAAAGGATGATGATGATGGATAATTGGGATCATGGAAAGTGAGAGGGACATATGTATGTAATGGATTTTTGGGTACATTTTTCCCCAAAATGGTGTTTGAATCCAAGTCTTGATTATTGATAAGGGGGTGTGTTTGAATAGCATTAAGAAATGCACTTCCCTTATTAACATTAGATTGAGTTGGAGCAATAGATGTTGTGATTTGCGGGATGTTTTGAGTGATGCCTTGGGATGGGGGTGTAGATGACATGGGGAGTGTGGATGAAATTGGAGGCATGACCTCTAAAGATGGTTCCACTATAGATCTCACATCAAAATCAGAAGGTAGTTTGGCCCCTTGCTTTGCTAATTTGAGCATGTATACTGAAGGGTTGAGTCTCATCATGATGTTGATGATCTTATGGTTTTCTAAATTTTGGATTATTTCAGTGATTTCCTCGTGTGACATTCCAAAGGGATTATTGGTATGATATTCTACCTCATCTTGAGGGTTTTGTGATTATGTAGGAAAGTTGATTAAAGGATTACTTGATTCAACAATATTTGTTTGGAATTTTCTTGACTTAGGTCACTTGTAGTGGATGTTTCTCTATTGGCTTCCATGTTCCTCTTGTGTTGAGATATAGTTTGCACCATAAAATAGGGATCGAATTTGAAGAATATGGGAGATGAATCTCTAATTCTTTGGATTGATCTAACTTTAGGTACAACAATTTTTTTTTTAGGATGATTTAAGGATCAAAGGGTGATAATGATATGGATGTAAGATGGATTTTTTGATGGATGATTGGAACTCTTGAGAAAATATTGAAGGGTATGTTAAAATTTAGGACTTGATTTTGGATTGATTTGTTTTGGATTCGGATTTTTGTGGACTCATAAACTATAAGAGGTTGGATGTTGTCCTAGAGTTTAAGTCATTCACAAGATGCTAATTTTTCTAGGTGTGAGAAGAAAGATTCATCTAAACACTCCTATCCAAATAGGATGATATTGATAATGAACTAAATCCCAAGATGTTGGATATTATCAAGGGATGAATTTGTTCACAAGGTTTGATAATTTGATCAAATATGTGGAGAACGATGCATCTACACACATTCAATCAAAGAAGGCAATTTTGGATTGGTTTCAAATGATTTTCCCAAAGTTTAACATGAAGGAATTTTCCAAGATTTTTGAAGAGTTGATGATGAGATGTTTTTGGTTTTTATGTTCAAATATGGATGAAGGTTTTATTTTGATCCTAGAATGTACCTAAAAAGACACTTGTTTACTAGACCTCGGTATTGAAGAACATACAATACTCCTAAGGACCTCTCAACCAAGAAGTGGTTCAAACTGAGCATACATTTTTGGATTGTTCAATGGAATGAGTCTATAGAACCTTGTGAATTTTTTTCTTATTTTGATGTGTTTCTTTTTATTGCACTTCCTAATGTATTTTTTGATGACGTTTTGAGTGTGACTCCTAAATTTTTAACTTTTGCTCAAGGACTTTCGTTTCGAGATTTTGACTTTCTTGGAAATCATGAGGAATTAACATATGTGTGAGGGCCAATTTTTTTATCTTTTCTTAGTGATTTTGTTTTACCACAAACATTTCTCTGATTAGGTTTTCAAACTAGATGTCCAATGTCTCAATTTCTTTGAATCCCACAAAGTATGTTATGTGGAAATTTGATGAATTCAAGGCAAGGGTGACCTATTGTTTAACTTTAGTAGGAAAATTGAGATGTAAATCCAAGTGTTTAGAAAACTCTAAGGATAAAATCCCAAGGGCAAGCAATAACACATGAATTTGGTCAATTGTATTTTCCCTCTAAAGGGTTTGAAATTTTGATGATGATGTTAAGTGTTTGTTTCCAAAAATTTTTTGAACAAGCAAAGCATTTTGTAACTAAGAGAAAGCACAACCTTATGGATATGAAATACTATATTTGTCTAGTCCCCACTTGGACAAGTCTAGCTATGCTTATCTTTAGTGAATGGTTAGATGCTTGACCCCACTGGCTCCCCTCCATGGCACTCACTTATACAAGGAAACCAAGCATCAACACCCATGAAACTTCCATGGCATACTTTCTATTTCTACTAAAGACCATAAAACTATGGGGTGGCTTTAGAACAACCATTCTTGCACCAACAAATAGATAGGGATTTTGGCCTTTCTACAACAAGGGTTTTAATTCAGACTTTCCATTTGTAGGAGTTGACCCAACGTGGTGAGAGACCATTGTTGCCCTTCTCTTTAGAGCCAACTGCGTGATACTGGCATTTACTCCAATACCCACATTTATATCCCGGCTAGCAATACTCTTGGGTTTAGAGTGTTACCAGTTGAGTCCTTCCCTTGGGTGAGTAATTTTTCCCCAAGGCAGGTCCTCTAAGATAGACAAAAGTGAGTAAACATATTCATATTTCAATCAACCTTCATTTAGAAACAAAGGGATAACACATGCAATAGGTTTACTCACACTCACAAAGTTTGTTCAATTTTAAACCCAAATTGAAGTGTGTATGGGCAATTACTTATGCACCTTAATGTCACCAAAAATCCTTTTGATTCTCAAGATCGTCGTGAGGTGCGAGAGAAGCACATACATATTTTGATGATGTTACTTTGTGTAAGTATTTACAAGATAATGAAAACACTTGTTCATTTTAAGTCCACAAAGGAAAAGTGAATTTGTTTTAAAGCACCAAAGTAAGTGTGACAATTTTCCTTTTCTAATTATTAAACCCAAAACAAACTCTCATAAATTTGTGTCCTAATGTTCTTTTTAAGACTTTTTGTAACAAGAATTTAAAAGGTTCTTTCTAAATCCCAAAATGAAATTAGTAAGTCTTAAGCATAAAATGATAACAAATTATTCCTTAAGAGGAATAATGAATCCTCTACGAGTGTTAAAAAAACACTAGAGTGTTTAAAAACACTTGTTTTTGTGAAATGACATCATCATGCTTCCCTTCCTTTTCATCTTTGATCGATCCAACCTACAAGAAAGTTAATTAGATTATGCAGAAACATAGGTCAAAAAAGTAGAAAACAGACAAAAGAACCATAATTTGAAAAAAGTAGGTGCTACAAATAAAATTTCACTTTATACTCCCCTCCAACGGTGCAATCCACAAAGGCGTCACAATTTGAATTCACTAGTATTGCTGTATAGCATTGCTTGTTAGTCAACATCACTATGTAACTAGACTATTGAGCATGAAGGCGTCGCCCTTTTGGTTAGCGGTGTAGTTTAGATTTTTGAAAGATTCCCATGGTTCAAACAAGTTCAGCTGCGTAGTTCAGAATTCAAAATTCTGGGTGGGAAGTTAGAGGTGTTGCAGTTTGGAATTTTCAGCGATTCTATATAGCGACACTGGAGAACCAATGATGCTGAACAACAACGCTAAGCTTTCAGTGATGGAGTTTTCCTATAGACAAAAAAAGGCATGAAATTTTTGACAAAAATGTGATTAGAAAATGAGATTGGTCCCTCCTTCTAGTGCCATAATGTGAACCTAGATCCCATACCTATAAGAGCACAAGAAACAAACAAAAAATTAGATCAAATGCAAGTTAGAATATAGATTTCACAAGAAATTCATTTAAATTGCAAAAGAAAGAGGAAATGAAATGAAGAACACAACAAAACTTAAAACATATCAAATCCTATTCTAAGGCAAAGCAAACTCTTAATCTCTTGAGGGAATTAGTGCCAATTTGATGTGAAAATTGGCCCTTTCCCAACTCCAATGATGCAATGGTGCTTTGGTGATGAAAATTGATCCACTTTGATGAAGAGTGATGAATGCTCCAAGATAAAAACCTGCATAATCTAGCTATAAATTCAAAAGTATGGATGAAGATTGCTGAATATTTGAGTATAGTAAGTTTACTCAAGTTGTGAATGATCAAATGAGGAATGGAGCCTCTTATTTATAGAATTCCAAATTTGAAAGAATTCCCAAAATAGAGCAATGTGGGACTATCTTTCATTCAATGGCAAGGTGCCACTTGTCCAAATGTGAATGGGCCAAGGATGTAATAAGTTTTGATGAATGTGCCAATAAATGCCAATATTTGAATTTTGAAATTGTATTAATGACAAGGTGGAGGGAGAGTCAATTGGAGTAATGGCCACTTGGCTCAATGCAAAAGGAATTGTAAGAGGGAGTAAATTCCTTGTTGGAAGGATAAAGTCCATTTGAATTTTGAATTCAAATTTGAAGAATATTCCTTTTTTTATGCCTTTTGAGAGAAAATAGAGATTTAATAAATAAATTCAATTTATTTTCATGTGCAAGTTGCAAAAGCTAGAGGATGGGACATGAGAGGAGATTAAATTAATCAAGGTTAATTAATTTAATGAGATATTAGAATGATGTGACATATTGATTTAGATTTATAGATTGATTTAAATCAAATATGAGAAGAATATGGTTTGAAGAAAGGATAATTAGATCAGACTAGTTTATTTAATTAACAAGAAAGGATGAATTAATTAGATAATTGATTTATTTAATTAAGAGAGGAATATTGATGAATTTAATCAAACACAAGTATTTGATTAAATGGTTAGACCGAAGGATGATTCAGGATGAAGCAATGTTAGTGGTCAGGATTAGATGTCCAATATCAATTAGTACATTATACAAATCTACAAAAATAATTAAATAGAACTGGAGAGGTGCACTTGGAATATGATGCAAAGAGGCTTTTGAATCCTATAGAGTTGACTATAAATGTTGACTAGGACACTTACACCAAGCTAGGTGACTTAGTCCAGTTTTGTGGAAAATCTGTCGAAATAGGAATTTACCAAATGGGTATCCAAAAATGCAAAAACCTCTTTTTAGGCCTAGTAGTGGGACTAATTTTCCACAAATGGTGACTTAGTCCACTTGGAGATTTCTAGAATTTCAAGAAAATATTCTATAGCTTTTGGTCTATACTTGCTTTTTTGATAGGTGTTCAATCTTGATTTTGTAGAAAATAGGCTAAAAAAGGTCTCTAAGCTTCAATTAGGACTTTTTTGAATTTGGCGGATTGTTGATGACTTTTTGACACTAATTTTTTTGAAAAATATACATACAAGGTCTAAAAAAACACATGCAAAGAGGGGAAAAAGGGTTAAGGGTTAGAATATAGGGGTTTCCCTTGGTCAAACCCCACATTGGTAATCAAACCCTATGAAATGAAATGAAATGTGAAGATAATGATAAATAAAAAAAATGCAAGGTCATAAACTTACCGACCCTTTGATGTTGAAATATGAAGATATGCAATGAAGTGCTCCAATGGATGACTTGATTATGATTAGAGTGCTTGAATGCTTGATAATGAATAAGTGAATGGATGAATTGATGAGTGAATGAATGGGGGGGTAAAATGATGGAAAAACCCTTATTTATACTTGATTTTCCATTATTTCTTGAAAATAACACATCACAAGCCGACCTCAAGTGTAAGAGAATAAAATTGCACCAAGAAATTGAAATTATTTTGATTTTTGTGCCCAGTGGGACTAAGTCACCCCAGGTGGCGACTTGGTTCCACCAGGGAAATTTCACTGGGTTTCAAAAATTAAAGTGTATTAAATGAAATCTAATGAGAATATCCTCAAAAATACTCTTAAGTATGGCCAAAAAGTGTATTAAGGGGTCATTTAAACATGAGAAAGGGTTGAATTAGTGATGACAGGTCTAGAAAAATGTGAGTTTGTTACGAGTCTTTACAACACTTTGAAATAAGAGTTGGTAAGTGATAAAAAGGGGTTATTTAAGTGAATTATGATGAAAGGGTCCTAGAAAACCATGAAAGTGGGTTACAACACTTCACAAGACTTTTGCAAGACATTCCAAAATTCTTAATGATTTACAAGGGTCTAAGACCTAATGTGAATGTATTGGCTACATTACAACATTAAATCTAGGAAAAATCAAGCCAAATTCCATAAAAAAGACTCAAGTGAGCACAAAAATGTTAACCATACATTTTTGGTGACACACTAACAATCAATACTTTATCCTTTACCATTTATTTTTATAACTATTGTACAAGCAATTTCCCTTAAATATAATATTAGTATATTCAATTTATGTAGATACTTTCTCATCTCTCAGCTTATATTAATTTTTTGATTTCAAGTTACTATTTCATTTGCACAAGAATTTATTTATTTATTTAGTGGCTTGGACTAATGGGATAGTTGCACAAGCTCCCCTGAATGTTCGACCCTATGAGTGAGGAACTCATAGTAATGTGGATTAGTAATATGTTCAATTTGGAAGCTTAAATTAGCTACATCATCATCACTATAGTCATCTTCTTCTTCTATGGATTCATATCCTGATGAATTATACTAACCATCCTCATCTTCATAGTGCTCAACATATTCTTCCTAATAGAGAAGGTCTTCATTTCTACTCATTCAGAGGAAATTTACTCTTTTCAATGTTTCAATACATTTAGTAAGGTGATTAATACCTCTATGACAAAATAATTCCATTGAAAACATTTTCTACAATATATAATGCGATAATAGTAGTGCACTTTCTATTTAAATAAAATTTTAGACATTAAAATTTATCACTACATATTTCTTTTTATATGTAAGAGGATTTATATTAGAAAATTCCAAAAATATACAAGTTTCTACTATGCAGGTAATAAAATGTAGAGACCTTTTGCAGGAGATACCCATCAGAAACATTTTTTTCTTTCTTTCCCCATATAGAGTGCCACATTGGCCATATTGACTATGAAGGAAAAACCTACTAACCAAAATCGAGGTGACATTAACTATATACATTGGAAATTATAGAAAAGCATAATATATCTGAAAAGTACCAACCAACAAATAACCTATTTTCTGAACCACCTTACATAGAGTATAAACCAAAAATATACCCAGATATTTTAGGAAGACCCCACCATGCCAAGAAATCCTTTAACTACAGTGAAGGATTTGAAGTCTAAAACCCATTTCTCTCGAAACTACAATCACAATTGGAACACCCTTTATAGATAATCAACACCAACCACAAAAATTTGTATGTGTTCCACCATGACCATGCCCTTCAAATACAGAATGAAAGTGTAGTATTTCACTACCTCCTTGGGTACGTAGAATTGAGCCATGCCTTTTCACCATGGCACCCCTATGCTAGAGATGGCGATGAAGAGAATCTCCTCCAGTCAGACCAAATAATCCACAAAGAAGAGCCTCTTTAACAACACCACCACATCCTTCTTTTCTATGAAAATATCAAGTAGGACAACCAAGAAATGAGATGTGATTGTTGTGTCGACCTAGAAGGACTCACCATTCTTGAGAAAACCCTTCCCCAAAACTATTTTTATGGAAGTGAAGATGAGAGGGTCATGTTTTTTTATTAGATCATCAAGACGATGATTCGTGATGACCTCATGAAATTCCATTTGACACACTAAGCTATCCAGGTGAATCAAAGTATCAAATCCTATGATTTTTTAATGTCTCAAAGTACATACACACCATGATATTTGAGCACTCCTCCATACTACTTTGAATAACAAAAACTCACCAACAAAATTTATTAACCAAGTTCTAATGTAAGTTGTGAAATCCCTACCATCAAGAATGCATATTAATCTTTCCAATACTTGTTTTATTTACTCTACTTGAATGTTGTGCATGATTCCAACCTACAGTGGCTTTGAAATAAGAAAATCACATTGTGGTACTATCATTGAGCCCTTCCTAGGAGTTATAAACTACTCCTTATCCATAAAATCTAATTTCCACATAAAGTCCATGAATGCCAATCTATTAGAGACATACAGTGGTAAATAATGAGGTGCCACCTTGGATCCATAGGCTCTAATCAAAGTGTATTCTAAGTAAAAAAACCAATCATCCCAATTGTGATTTTTTGGTGATCCCTCTACATATTTGGGGCACATAATATCTCTCATAACTTGAAATTTTGAAAAGAGGCTCCATACCCTTACTTTCCAATAGGCCAAACCTTATGACATTGCAAAAAACCAAATAATTTTAGTGAGGAAATTTTTTGTCCTAGATGTGTATCTACATTTGGATAAAAAAATAATTACCCTCATCATCCTTTTTCCTTAGCTTAAGTTTCTTCTTTTATTTATTGTTTCCAACATAATGAATCATGTGCATCAACAAAGAATAATGTGGGAAAGACAATAAGAAATTTCCCTCCTTCAACCCAATCAACCCTTTGTGAATCTATTCTGCAATGTATGTTGCATAGTCGAATCCCCTCTTGGGGTTCCAGTTTTGTATATTAATGATCATTACCAACTAAGCTGTTGGTATTCTTGCATCAAAACGCTAAGCCGATACTTAATTCAAGAAATAGTATGTGTTCTTAAAATAATTGGAAAGTTATTCACACTCAAAGAACTCTAATTCCTTAGGACCAAATCCCCCCTTATCATCTTTTATGTGCCTAGAAAGAAATTTTTTCCTATATCCATATTGGTTATGCTAATATTCATTACATAAAATGAAAAAGTTGATGCTAATAGTATAATTGGGGTTCAGTTTAAAAACCTCGATAATCCTGTCTCTTATCACCTAAAGGAGTAAGGTTCCATTTTCACTCTTTATTTTCTTATCGTTGGAATCATAGTGCTTTTCTAGCTCCAACATCACATCTACTTCCACAAACACATTTGGCAGTACTAGCCTCCCAATATTGAAACCCCATAAGTGTCTGGTTGACCACCTAGCATATCTTCTGTTGTAGGCATATAAAAATTATTCCCATCCACTTTGTGGTTGAGCAACCTCTCCAATTGCAAAATCAAGATAAATCAACCTATTGGTCACAACAACTTTCCCTATAGGCCTTTTTGATCCTCCCTTAGTGATTTCTTGGGCTTCACCCTCCATAAATCTAGTAAGAGTTCTCTTCTCTCATTTTTCCTTTGTAGCTACCTCAGGCACATCTGACATAGGTGTGGGTTTTTCATATTGGGGTTTAGGTATCTTGACCCTTTTTTGCTTAATTTTCCTTTCTATTTTGGTAGAATACTTGCTAGGTTCACTCATTTCGATAATATAACAAAACTAGGGTTTCAAATTTCAACTAACTGAAGGGGCCTATTGCTTTATGTTCTTAATAAAAAAAATGTAGAACAAAAACCATCCTAGAACTCACACAATTCTCACCAACCCAATTTAATTTTCACAATATCCAACCCTAGAAAACTCTAACAACCTAAAGCTTTTTGAATATTTGTCTAACTCCCTAAACCATATTAATACAACACAATTGACATAGAGAGGTGTGATTATTTCCTTCTTGGGAGGAAATTCATTTTCAATGCCTCTACAACTATTCACCAAAGCTCTTCATGCCTTCTTCTCAAAATTGACCAATTCTTCTACTCTTAAGTGCAATTGTGAGAAAAAATGAGTCAACAAACTTCTTTATGATGACAAAATGGAGTGTATTCACCATTAATTCCTGATAGGAGTCTCGCATGATCGAACTGACACTTAGCTATTTGAGTTCAAATTTTGGCTATTGATTTGTTTGTTTTAAAACATCATTGATGGCTCTCCTTCATCCTCATGCTTTCTCATTTTTCTTTTACAAATTCCGTCTAGATGATACCATGCCATCTTTTATTTGCATTGTTCACCTCTTACCAAAAAGCCATCGCACATCACTACTTTGATCTTCATTGCTTTGGATGAATCTATGATTCCTTAAAACCTAGCGATGATGGGAATATTCCATTGAATAAGCCATCAATCATCGCTAATATGTTCTTTAGAACTCCATTTATAACTATGATAGCTTTTGGTGGTGCAATGGGCATAAGATTCAATAGTCTATCACTCATCACCAATGTCCCTTTTCCTTTATGTAGCCTATCAACAATATGAACCATATGCATGATAAAATATCAACTGTTAGATCTGGGTCCTCTTTTGACTTTATTCTTTTCCCATTTCTCATTGTTGATTTACATATCAACAATTGAATCACATCAGTGATGGGAGAGAAGTGGCAATGGAGCAAGACTTGGCCACATGTCCATATTGCAAGCTCAAGGGAAATGGGAGCATCACCCTTAGTCACACTTAAAAATAGAAATGAAACATTAGAATGGAAGACCTCATCATGTTGGACTCAATGAACACTGAGAGGGGGAGTGAATCAGTGTTAAGAAAAAAATTTAAATCTAGATCTTAAACCATTAACAACATTTCAACAAAAGAAAAGTTGCAAGCACAAGAAGAAGATAAAAAGAATACCATAACACCAATATTTTTACATGGAAACCCTGTTAGGGGAAAAAACATGGTGGATATTAGTCCACAATTATACTATGTTAAAAGTATGAATAAAAGGGAATGCACATACATTCAGGCACACTCCCTAGAGCTCACTGCTCAAAATAAGGAAGGCTCACTTCCTTACAAAATATTTGAGTTACAATAAAAGGTTGAAATAAGAGGATAACATCTCCAAATTCTTGTATTTAGTTTCAGTGAAGCTCAGTAGATGATCTTCAACCCTTCTGTTTGATTTTGTACTTCTGCTCTGCTCTACTCTGCTCTACTCTATTTTTCTACCCTTTTAAAACTATGCATAGATTGATCAATCACCCTTCTAATACTCACACACACACATCTATTCTTCTTATCTTAACACACATTCACACACTTTCACACTTGCTTGGATAGCCAAAATGAATTACCGATCTCATATATAGATATATATATATATCTGCTAACAAAGATCTCATCACTTCAAGTTGGCTTTAACAAAACATGAAATATCCTTCAAGGGTCAGCTCAAATCACAAACTAAATTTAATGTGCACCCATCAAAGTTGGCTAAGACATATATAGGACCCAAAAAAAATAACCAACACAAGAAACAATTAAAAAATTACTCCTTATACATCTGTGACATGCAACATTCACTAGGTTAGCCACAATGAGAAAATAAATAGAAAAACATCCCGTTGGATCTCCAAGATTATACACCGATTAATGCAACATCACAAATCTTGAAAATGAGATAACATATATTATTAACAACCTATCCAATGGATTCACAACACAAAATGATGATCTGGTGAAGCATACAAATCAACTAACTAACTGGATACCCTATTCTTTTTTCTTTCTGTTGGTAGAACATTGTTCTCTACATTTCCTACCAGTATGAATAAATTTTGATTTGTGGACCAGAGGGATTAATTTATTTTCCATTAATGACAACACTAGAAGCCACATTCCATCAAAAAATCCTTATGCCAACAATCTCCCCCTTTGGCATTGATGGAAACACTTAGTAAAAAATGACAAAGTGTCAGAATTCAAAATTTCAAAACTCAAACTCCCACTTAGAATGATAAAGCATTTTTCATTGGTCTCCCCCCCCTTTGACATCAATGAAAAATATATTCTTCACTAAGCTCTCTCCCCCTTTTAAAAATTCAAAATTTGAAGTACAAAAGCTACTTAAGTTAGAAAATTAACTTATCTTTCATAACCAAAAGAAATTTCTTCCATGCTTCTATAGAAATCCCAATGATCAAGATCATGCTATTATTCTCAAATGTCTTGTTAATAATTTGAATAAGGGATTCTAGGATTGTCATTTCTTTTTCTAGTTTTTCTCATTTCCTCAAAACCTCAATTAGTTGCTCCAACCTGCATTTAGTCAAATCCTTGACTTTCCAAAAGGTGTCCACAAGATTGTTTCTGGTAGAGTGGAATTTTGCATGCTCAGACTACAATTCCTAAATATTTTTATTTACTACTCCATCTTGATCCTGAAACATACTATAATATTGACCAATTTTGATCAACTTAACTTCAATCTACTCTAGCTTTTCCTTATACCTCCCAATAACATGAGGCCACTAAAACAATAGTTGTAGATGCTATTAGCTGAATTAATACATTGCCTCAACTCATTCATTTTCTTTTTCAGTTTAGTAAGGGACAACCTAAGTTTCTCCTTCAAATGTATAATTACTTCTTCCTCATTCTTGTCCTAAGGCTCAGAGGCCATAGCCTCCCTTATACATTCAATCATTTATTTTGGAAGCACATTCTTCAAACTTTCCAATCCAATGTTATTATGCACAAAGTAAGAACTCAATGTGTTCTAAATCAGGTCCTACTCATATGCGGGTCCATCTAACCATATGTCAGCAATCTTCTACATTCCATCTTCCTCCTAAACAATTTTCAATATCTTTGTTTTGAATAAAGCACCTTCTTCATCGCTTCCTTCTACTATTATTACATCCAACTCAACTGATTTTGGTTCATCCCTACAAGTGTACTCATTAGAGTCTTCAGCTAGTATATCCATAATTATCTATCATTTTCCTTTTCCTTTAGATTTTGGAGACTTATGTGTTAGAGGGGTGTCATCAACAAACTCTAGAGCCCTTTTATGCTTCCTTTCTATTTTATTGAAAGATGATCCAACTTCAAGAATCTTTACTAGAAGGGGAATGCTAACTTCTCCAAACTTCCCTAGCAATTCCTTAAATAAATTTTTATATACTTGCTCATAATTTCCCAAAGCATTAGAATATTCAAAAAATTCCTTACAAATTGATTCATTTTCCTTCCATACCACATTATCATTCTGAGGCAAGCAATTTAGAAAATACATCATGATACATATGATAAAATTACCAAACCTAAAGGGGTAATCTTCTTTTTTCAATTGCACATTTTGCATCAACTGATCCTTTAGTAATCCACGTAGATCAAAGTCTTCATCTTCTATTATCATTTTGTGAGCAATATAAACTGCGCCTATAAAAGTTACACCTTCCTTATTTCTAAAGAAAATTTTGTATGAAATCCCATGTGCAATGTACCTTGTTATTGGATCTTTGATCGTTAAAATTACTAGAGCCCACTGATCTCCTGTCACTTCGGTTGGGGTTTTGACTTCCTTATTCTGAATCTAATTCCTTTTTAGAATATCCCCAACATTGCATAGACTAGTTAAATTTCTAATCAAATCCTTCAAAATGAAATAGGGTTCATCCAAGGTTAGAATGTCCTCATTCAATCTATTCAAGATAAACCTAACCACTTCTGCATTGATGAAATAAGGAAACTCATTTGAAATGTACAAAATTTTATGTTTTGCACCCTCAAACCACTTCAATTCACTAGCTAGAAATTTTTTTCTCATAGCCTCAATCATTCCACTGCTATACCGATCCAAATTCACCATTCCTTTGATTTGATTCATTTTTCTTTCTATACGAAACAAGTTTTTCTATCGAGCACAAAATTTGAAATTCTACAAGCAACTGAAATACCTAATAAATTCACTATTGAATTTTCTTACTCTGAAATTTCACTTTAGAGGATCTCCTATTCTTCTTCAATGCAAGGTGACAAATGAGGGTTCCAAATACTCTTTTATAACTTCACCCACCTAGCCTTTTTTCAACATTAAATATTTTTCCCTAGGAGTTTTAGGTACTCTATTTTCTCAGACAACAAAAGAAAAAATTGTCTGTGGACATTCTACTTCTCATGTTTTTTCATAAGTGATCATTGATGCATTTGCAAAATTTTATCACAGCTACTAACAATTTATTGCATTTTGATGCCAACTATAGACAGGGGGACAAAGGATTTTTCTTGAAAGACTCCCCCTAGGCCAATGGCTTGAGATCAATTTCTAGAGGAATTACTAGAAGAAGATTCTGGTGTGGACTTATTCCCTTCGTCAAAGTCACTCTTCCTTACCCATGTTTTCTTCATCTGATATCTAATCTCTTCCACAATCACTTTCCCTTTTCCTTTTTCATCTTTCTTAGAGATTCTTCCTCCTATCTGACCTCTTTTATCCATGTTTCTATTCGTACAAAATCTTGCAATGTGACCAAATCTATTGCAATTTTAACACACTAGATTTCTTTGTCTAGACCATTAATTCCATTGATTTCCCTTTGATTTGCACTGATTAGCAATATGCCCAAATTTTTCACAAGTGTAGCATTTGGGATTCCTTACATTGACAAACATAATTTTGCACTTAATTGACTTATGACCAAACTTATTACAGCTAAAACACTAATTGGGAAATGATGGACTGCTTGAATTTATTTTACTTCTACACTGAGAAGCCACATGACCAAATTTATTTCAAGAAAAGTAGTAACCATTAAACTTCTAAGCATTGGGTTGTCTTACCAGATAACTTCTACCTTTGTTCATCCAATTTCTTTGTCTGGAATCCTTGTGTTAAGATCTAGAGCTTTCTTCCTTTTCATATCCAAGACCTTGCTTAGCATTTGTATCCTTCTATACTTTAGTTATCTCATCAAGATTAGCATAACTGATCTTGAACTTCTCCTTCTATTCATTTATAGTAGTGAGTTCATCTTTGAGAATAACTATCTGTCTTTCAAGCTCTTGTTCATTATTTCTAGATTGTTGTAGTTCAATCTCCATTTGAATGAGTCCACTATTTACTCTGGTACATTCTTTATATTTTTCTTTTAAATATTGGGAAAGATTATCCTCATTCTTCTTCCTTTCTTCAATCTCCTTGGTTAGCTTCATTGCAACAGATTCCATTTCAAGCTTTAGAGTAGCATTGTACCTAGCAAGCCTTTCACATTCTTCAATTATTTCTTTTAGGGATTGATTGGTTTTGGAGATGTGGTGATTGATCTTTGAAATGTGGTGACTGATCTTTGAGATGGGATAATTGGATTTTTTGTCGATGTTGATGTTGATATATAACTTCTTGACATTGGAGATTTTGTTCTTAATGCGGTTGTGGACACAACTCAATGTTTTGATGACATGTTTTAACCAATGGAAGAGTGTATTGATTTTGGAGTGAAGATATCTCTTGGCTCAATAATTCAATTAGTTTGGCATGTGAAGCAAGTTTCTCTAGCGAAATTTGATTTTTATTTTGAATCCCTTGATTTGGATTTTGTTCAAGAAGATTTGGGATGTACACTTGTGGGTTTGATTTTGGACAATGTTCTGATTTGGGATGACATTCAGATTTGGCATGATAGGTTTAAATTGAACATTATTCATGTTTGGAATATTCGTATGATTTGTGAACATATCCATCCCAAAGTTTTCTGAATTCATGTTTGGCAATATCGTACTTGGTACATTCACTTTTGGCATGATGTTGTTCATTTGAAGACTCATGTATTGATTGTTTGGTGGATAGACTTGTCATTTTGGATTTAGATCTACCATCAGGAAAGATGTTCCAATCTTTTGACTAGGAATACTCACATTTGTTGTACCATTGAGATTTTTGGGAGATAATGATCCCATGTATAAATGTGAGTGTTGGAAATCCATTGGAATTATATTTGGGTGTTTTGGACCACTCATGATGTATGGATCAAGTTTATATTCCATTATTTTCTTGTGTTTTGACCTTGTTGTGAAAGTGACCTATAATGTGTTTAGGACCAATGATGAGATGAAGGATGAAAGGGGTGAATGAGTGTTGAACGTTTAGGGACTTTGGATCAATGCAAGACTTAGGGTTTGATTTTGATTGCTTGATTTGGATAATGAACTTGTAAACCCTAAGATGTTAGATGTGATCTTAGGATGAATTTTTTCAAAGGATTGCTAATTTAATTAAATATATGAGAAAGGATGCATTCCCACACACCTAACTAAACAAATGAATTTGATCTGATTTAAGGATGTACCCAAGTCTAGATAATGATGTTTCCAAATCTCTAAAGTTTTTTTTTGGTGGGATGGGTTTTTTGATATATGTTTGGGATGGGCGAAATGTTTGATTTGATCCTAAATGAACCTAAGAAGGATTTGTTTACAAGGAAAAGGTTTTGAAGAACATGCTTTTCCCTTCAAACCAAAAGATCAATGCTTGCTCAAAAGACCATAAGACAAAAGTACACAATCACATGTGTTGGGTTCAATTGATTTCATCTTGATTAGTGAATTAATTTTACCACAAACACTTCTTTGATTCGATTTTCCAAAATAGATGTCCAATGTCTTAATTTCTTCAAACCCCACAAGATATGTTAAGTGGAGGTTCAATGAACTTAAGGAAAGGGTTTTCCTATTGTTTACTTAAGGAGACAAATTGAGATATAATCCAATGTTTAGAAACCTCTAAGGACATGAATCCCAAGGGAAAAAAATAACATATAGATTGAGCCAATTGTATTCATCTTCAAAAGGGTTTGAAATTTGGATGATGTTAAGTGTTTGTTTTTGAGATGTTTTCGATCAAGCAATGCATTTTGTAACCGAAGAATAAGTACAATCCTATGGATGTGTAAGAAAATATTTGTTGGATTCCCACTTGGACAAGCCCTGCTATGCTTATCTCTAGCAAATGGTTAGATGCTTGACCCCACTGGCTCCCCTCCATGACATTTACTTATATGGGGGAGCCAAGCATCAAAACCCATGAAACTCCCATGGCATGTTTTCCATTTCTACTAGAAGACTATAAAAGTGTGGGACGGCTTCAAAACGACTATTCTTGCACCAACAAATAGAGTGAAGGATTTTGGAAAATTCTAGAACATGGGTTTTAATAAGGACTTTCCATTCATGGAGATTGATCCATATGGAAAGATTCCCCTTTCGGATCCATCTTGTCAGAATCAACCATGTGATATTGGCGTTTCTTCCAATATCCACTTATATATCCCAGCTGGAAATACTCTTGGCTTTAGAGTGTTACCGGTTGAGTCATTCCCTTGGGTGAGTACTTTTTCTCCAAGGCAGGCCCTCTAGGATAAACAATAGTGAATGAAAAATATTCATAACTCGATCAATAGTTGTATGCAACAAAGAGAGAGAATATACGTGATAATTCCCCCACTCACACTCGCACAAGATTTTGTTCAATTTTAAACCCAAATCAAAGTGTGGAGGTGATTGCTTTATCTCACCCTAAAGTCATGAAAAATCCATTTTGATTCTCAAGATCTCTATAAAGCGTGCGAGAAGCGCATATGCCCTTTTTCAATGGCTTTAGTTTAAGTAAACCCTCACAAAAAACAAACTTGCACTTGTTCTTTTTAAATCCCCAAAGAAAAATGTGAGTTTTTTTTAGAGCACCAAATCACAACTGAAAGAAATTTTGTTCAATTATTAATCCATGAAACAAAATATAGTAAGTTGTAGTTCTAATGTTCGTTTTAATCCCTTTTGTCTTGTTCTTTTTAGAGCCCAAATTGAAATCTATTGAGTCCTAAAAGCTTGAAGTGATAAAATCCTTAAACTTGGAATTATAATTGCTTCCAAGAGTGTCTAAAGACACTTGATAAAATAGAGAAATGATGTCATAAGAAGATTTCCTTTCGTTTCCTCCTCTCCTTTTTGATTTCCTAACCTACAAGAGTGCTAAAATAACCTGCAAGAGTGCTAAAAAAAAAATGAAAATTAAAAAAAACGTGTTAGATTTGTAATTCAAGCCCTCCTTCTAGCGTTGAATGTGTGAAAAAAGATCCTAATACCTTCAAAACACAACAAACAAACATATTAGAAGATTGAAATGCAAGTTAAGACCAAGATTCCCCATAAAATCCATTTAACTTTGCTCAAAATAGGAATAAAACAAGAACACAATGAAAGAAGATGAAAAAAAACTAAATCCTATTAAGAACATGCAAACTCTTGATCTTATGGGGGAGTTGGTGCCAATTTGATGTGGAAATTGGCCCTTTCCCAACTCCTATGCAAGATTTATTGATTGATGATGAAGAGTGATCCACTTTGATGAAGATTGATGAAAGTTCCAATTCAAAAATCTACATAACCTAGTTGAGAACTCAATGGTGATGGATATAATTTGCTAATGATTTGAGCATAGTAAGTTTAGTCAAATTGTGGATGATCAAATGAAGGATGTTCTCTTCATTTATAGATGAGATTGATTAAAGAAGAGGCAAAAGGGATGAATGTGGGACTAAACTTCAACAAATGAGAAGAAGCCACATGTCATCATGTGAATGGTTGAGGATGAGCACATTTTTGTTGATGTCCCAGAGAATTTAAAATTCTAAGTGGGGGACATGTTAGAATTTAAAATTCTAAAAATGTTAAGTGAGGGATATGCCATAATTTAAAATTCTGAGTGGGGGACATGTCATAATTTAAAATTTTGAAAATGTTGAGTGGAGGATATGTCAAAATTTAAAATTCTAAGTGGGGCACATGTCATAATTTAAAATTATGAAAATGTTGAGTGGAGGATATGTTAGAATTTAAAATTCTAAGTGGGGGACATGTCATAATTTAAAATTATAAAAATGTTGAGTGGAGCATATTCCTCAAAGATGCCATGTTGAAAGAAAATAAGGATTTTAATAAATCAATAAATTGATTTATTTGTGTAAGTGGGTGGTTAGGTTAATTTAATCAGGATTAGATTAGCCTAATGATGATTAGAATTTTTTGACCCCTTTTGACTTGAATTTTTGATTTATTAAATGAATAACCTTAGAAATGAAATTAATGTTGATGAATGGACCTAATTAATTGCATGATGCAAATTTTGCATGTCTACAACTAGAGGCACTTTGTTACCAGCAAAAAATCTATGCATTCTACACCTCAAGGCACTCAATAAATAGTGTTACAAGCTTCAAGAAGCATCTAGAAGGTGTGGGGCATCCAAATCCACATGAACAAGTATCAACACCTTATACATGCATTTGGACACATGTGACATTCCCTTACACCCCTAACAAGTGTCTAACATGCAAATATTCTTCTTGTAAGCTTGGGCACCTAGAATATTCTAAAATACCTTATGATAGATGCCTTACACATATTAAATCTATCATAGAATCTTTCATATCTGACAAAGCTTATATTTGTAAGAGAATGTGTCAAAACTAACTAAAAATAGCCAATTCTCTTACATCATAACCCATCTTGGGTGCCAACATTCTCCATGCATTCAAATATGCCTTATTATGCATCATAGAATTTGTCATGTCATAGACTCCAAAGTGGGATGCCTATGTCCACTTGGGATAATGATGTGTCATCTAATCACCTCCAATGGGGATGCCACCTAGCGAGTGAGTCCCAATTTGTGACATGACACCATAGGCATTTAAATAATACAAATAAATACATTAATTACATTAATTAAATCAATGTTAGGACTCTAAGGTTGAGACACCGTAATCCCAACATATAGTAGGTTAACAAAGGATTAGATTAAAAGACAAGGATTTAGACAAGGAGAAAAAATGTTAAGTAAACCAATTCCTTAACATAAAACCCCAAAACCTATTCATATCAGACCAAGAAGCCACTCAAGTAAAGGCATTTTAGATCAATGGAACATGGAAATTTTGAAGGTTCCACTAGGTCTAATGGTTTAGGACCAATACAAAAATAAGGTCACCTTTCCTCTCTCCTCAAGAGGATAAGAATGTCAAACCCAAATATTTATATCTCTACTCAAGGGCGTACATGGTGAGTAGCTTTGAGAATGATACTATACCCTACACTACACTAAGCAATGACTAATGGATTCTAAAAAAAAGGTGTCTAGTAGGGCACTACCATGAATAGAGGGATCATCTATAATAGTATGAGAATTGGGAGGTCCACTCCCAATATCATCACCAAATTAAGTCTCAACAAATTGAGGGTCTCATAGACTAGCTTTGAATGATGCTTACCCCTCCTTGGGGTATAAATTTTTCTCTTCCCCTTTTGTATACCTTGCTAGGAAATGTGGTCGATGTCAAACCTCAAGGTGATTAAATCCTCAAGAAAGCATTCTTTTAAAAATAAAAAAGGAGACTAATGTGTTTTTATTTTACACCCAATCTCATAGAAGTTTGGGAGGAGAGAGGCTACACTTACACTAGCTGAAGTAAACATTGAATGTGAAAATGCATAAAACATGAAATATAAAGTTCTTTTTAACCAAATAAACTAAACATAATCTAATCTAAAAATTGTAGGCACAATGTTTCAAATTTAACTCTTTGAAAAGTGTGTTGCCAAAAAATGTATAGTTGGACATTTTAATGCTCACTTGAGTCTCTCTCATGGATTTTGGCTTGATTTTTCCTAGATTTAATTTTGTAATGTTGTCAACACATTCACATTAGGTCTTGAAACCTTGAATTCTAGGATGTCCTGTAAAAGTGTTGTGAAGTGTTGTAACCCACTTTCACACTTTCTAGGACTATTTTATTACAATTCACCTAAATAACCCCTTTTTATCACTTACCAAATCTTATTTCAAAGTGTTGTAAGGAGTTGTAACAAACTCACACTTTTCTAGGCTTGTCATCAATAATTCAACCCTTTATTATGTTTAAATGACCCCTTAACATACTTTCCAGCCCTAATTAAGTGCATTTTTAAGAATATTCCCATTAAACAACATTAAATGCACTTTAATTCCTGATACCCAGTAAAATTTCCTTGGTGGGACTAAGTCACCACTTGGGGGAACTTAGTCCCATTGGGCAAAAAAATTAAAATAATTTTAATTTTCTCACGGGATTTTATTTTCTTAACCTTGTGGTTGGCCTACGATGTGTTATTTTCAGGAAATATTATAAAATCAAGTATAAATAAAGGGTTTTCCTCTCATTTTCGCCCCCAATTAGTTTAGTGCAATCATGACATATTAGCTTACATTCATTCATAATTCTCAAGCATTCAAGGAATAATCAAGTATCCATTGGAGCATCTTATTGCATACCTTCAAATTTCTACATCAAGGGTTTGGTGAGTTGTGACATTGGATGTTGTTCACTCACCATTCTCTTTCTATTTTATTTCATTTTCTAGGTTTTAATTACCAAATTAGGGTTTGACCAAGGCAAAACCCTATTCTCTAACCCTTAACCCTTTTTCCCCTCTTTGCATGTGTGTTTGTAGGTCTTGTATGTAGACGTGTCAAAGAGAAAGGTGTTAAAAAAATGGTCAAAAATCCATCAAATTCATTCAAGTCAACAAATCCCTAATTGAAGCTTGGAGACCTCTTTTAGCCCGATTTCTATAGAATCTGAGCCAGACACCTATCAAGAAGTGAAGTACAAAATTGAAAGCCACAAATTCTTGCCCACAATTTCTCAAGATTCCCAAGTGGACTGTCACCATAAGTGGAAAATTAGTCCCATTTCCAGGCCTAAAAAGGGATTTTTACATTTTTGAGTACCCATTTGGCAGAAACCTATTTTGACAGAATCTCCTCAAAACATGACTAAGTCACCCAACTTGGCGTCAGTGTCCTAGTTGGATTCATCAACAAATTCTATAAGATTCTAGAGTCTCTCTACATCTCATTTTAGTTTGCAAGTGCACATCTCTAATATCATTCATTTTTGTTATTGTTTACTTGCATTATTAGGTCATTTTGCATACATCATTATGTTTTCAAATGACTTACATTTCATAGGTTTTGCATCAAAAAATAATTCCTTTTATCATTTCTTTACATTTAAGGAATTGAATTTAGACATAATTCAATCATTCTAGCATTAATATTTAGTGAACCTCCAATTTTTTGTGTGATGCCTTTCTCTGTTTAGGTGAAAAACCCTAGAAGTGTAAGAGAGAAACGCCCTATAAAAAATTGTGATTCATTTTGGTGAACCTAACAAGTTGAACATTTTAGTTCTGATTTTATTTGTGTTTATATCCTAGGATTACCTTGCATCAACATTTCATTAGATTTTGCATTGTTTAATTTGCATCCTAGGGTTTTAAAATTTGCATTAATGAAAAGCTCATATAGCTTGCATTTTTGCATTACATTTCATTAAAATTTTCAAAAATTATGCATTTTCACACTATATCTGCATCTAAAAATCTAAATAAAATAAATTTTCATTTAAAATTTCTGAAAAATCTCAAAAAAATCACCATTGGACTAAATCGCCACATCGGGCGACTTAGTCCTACACATTTTGTATCAATTGTAATTTTTGGCATTTTTTTCATCTCTTTTATTTTTTATTGAATTTTCTAATGATCCTGAGCTTCCTCATACTCCTTCAACTCCTCATGAATGTCCTCCTTGTGATGTTGACATTATTGGAGAAGATGATGATAGCATGAATAAGTTTCTAAATGAATGTCTTGACAACCTTGAAACCAGTGCATCCTTTTATCCATCCATGAAACAACAAGACCTTCCTATAGTCTCACCTCCTAATATGTTTAATTACTCACATCCTTAAAAAATGAAGGTCCTAATTTCCCTCCATCCAGTGGACCTAGTTCCTCTAAAAAAGTAACCCCTCAACCATTCTATGATAACAAAGTTACAAATACCCCAATAAACCTTAAAGAAACTTATGGAAAAGGTTTTACCATTTTAAGCAAACAAGGATGTGACACAAAAAATAAACATGACATTCATCAAATTTTAGAACAAAATCCAAAAGATGAAAACACAACTGGGTTAGGATATCAAGATCCTCCTCATGAAAGCAAGCCTCCTTTAGAATATTGGAGACTTTGTGATGATGGCACGGTGATCTTTGATTCCCCTCTTGATTTGAATTTCCTCCTTCCACATGAATATCCCTTACATGATAACAATGACAAGGATGATAGGATCAATTTGGGTCCTCCTCCTCCTCCTTCTCTCTGAGAAAAGGGTGAATCTAGCAAACACAAGAGACCTTACAAGTTACATAAACTAAATTTTCATTTCCATCCACCACCTGAATGTGAAAGAAAATTACAAATCCTTTTAAAAAAATGACTCATACTATTACCATCTATGAATAGGTTGGTGATCTATTCTAAAGATGCTAATGTTCCACATTGTGCATATCATCATGTTCTTGGACATCGAAGTGATGAATGTTTCCAATTGAAAGAAATACTGAGCAAGTATCATTTTGATGGCAATAATTGTTATCCAATAAATTCATAAACCACCATTAAAAACCTTATCATGTAATAGTTTTTGATACGATAAGAAAAATTTATAGAGTGTTATACCCTTTACAGAAAGATCCACAAGGGCCAATAAAGTTCAGGACTAAAAAAATCAAAAAGTCTAAGCCAAAAAACTAATACACCAGACCAACAATAGACAGAAAAAAAATGGACTAATAGCAGACTAACTGGTATTTTGCTAGTTCTTTGATAGGAGAGTAACAACATCATCCCCAACCCATTCATGGCCATCAAAAGCATTATTCTTTTCAATTTGGCCCTTCATTGCTGATAGGGTGCTCGTAACATAGTGGACAAGCTTGATGGTGAAGTGGGTAAAGCCACATAATTTTTTGTCCAACTTCTCCATCCTTTCTTACAACACATGGAGCTCCTCCCCATAATCTACAGTATTCATAGTATCAACACACTCCACATCCAATGGGTCTAAGGATTGGGAAGTGAATTTCTCCTTCTATACTTTGCTAGTATTAGGAACAAAGTGGGGGCCTCTAACATAATCCCCCTCCTCATTCGTAAAATCCTCCTTATCCTTGCTCTCTTTGCTATCAAACTGCCCCTCTTCTAAATCCAAGTCATTAACCCACACTTTTTTTTTAATTCTTAGCCAATCTATTGGATCTCTTGATGATGATATCACCACCAGATGCCACCGTATCCGTGACCACCTTGTCCCCCTTAGACTCCTTGCCCACCCCATTTTTACATTTGTTGTCCCTAGTCAAAGGCTCCATCAAACTATTCACTTCCTCCTTACGTTTCTTCTTCAGGGTGGGTTTGAAAATAGTCCTGGTAGGGGTCAACTTGAGTTCATAGAGACTAGCTACAACACTAGTCTAGGAAACACCTGTGTTTCATTTAATATTTTTGGTAGTGGATTTAGGTGTAGGGGATGGATGGGATTTTCTGATGGGACCTTTGGACTCAGCTAGGGAAATGTTGGTCACAACTAGAGGCACAATTTCATCAATACAGATGGAAAAAATGGGTTTAGGTAGGCATAACACAAGACATAAGTGGTAGAGCCTTAATACATTCTTGAATAGAATTTTCTAAATCCAATAGAAGAAAAAAAAGAAATCTTGACAAAATATTATGCTTGAGGTGATTTAGAAGAGGAAAATGGAAGTAGTAGGTTTTTTTATCTATGTTTCAAAGTCATGTGCTTCATAAGGGCTAGGAAGACTTTGGTTTGAAGGCTACAAAAGAGCCTCTCTTTTAGACCTTGACTAGTTACAAACTAGCTTTTCATTCCCACAAAGAATGTGTTCATACTCTCATTGTCTTGAGATTTTGTATGCTTCAAATGCTTCATACTAGTACATAGAAGCCCCATTTCCTATGCAATTACATCCTAATTCACTTCAAAGGAGATACCACCCAGTGTCACATGATGATCTTTCCAAGAATTAACAAACTATGCAAAAAAACTAGGGTTGTGGCCCACCAAACTCTCCATCAGGGGTGCCAAACCAAGCTCAACACATATGTGCCACACCAAAGGATCTTTTCAAAATTCACCATAGTTATCAGGCTTAGTTCACACCCTATCACCACCCATAATGTCACTCTGCACACGAAATAACCAGAAAACCAGAGAAAGCAAAAAGATAGAGTAAATGGTAAGGTGAAATTTCACCCACTTTTAAGATTTTAAGCTTAATGAAGCGACCTTGGGTAATCAACGTATTGTATAGGTCGCACATTTGAGGAAATAATTCCTTAGAAGCAATTTTTGAAAATTCATTAATGTGGATCTCCAAGTACTTCTCGCTAGGTAAGTAGGACATGATAGGAATGGAAGGTTTTCCTTCCACATTTTTGTGGAGACACCTAGGTAAGATGGTTGCGAGGTGAAATTTAGAAACATCTAAGGAGCCACCTTTTAGAAGCGAAGACAAAATAGCAGAAGGGATAGAACCAAAGAGGAGCTTGATCTCATAATTATTATTCATGTCAATATTAAAATCAATTTTTTTGAAAATACAATAGCTTGGCACAATCCCCAAAAGGAGATTACGTAAGGCATGACCAAGCTTGGCCTTAATTACCAAGAACCCACCACAAATCCTCATGATGTCCCTTGTAAAAATGGGCTCTACCTCCATATTCAAACTATGATACTTGTAGTCCACCTCAGCGTACACTCCCATCCACATAACCCAAAAGAAAAGCATCTAGACCCCCCAAGAACCCAAAAAAATTTCTTCATTAGTTATCATCATGGAAAAGATAATGGCTTTTCTCCTTAAAAAATAGATCTTGGATATCTAGGGGAAGGTTCCCCAAAACACGCCAATATTTAGATATTTTCCAATGTGTGTAAAGTTGGCTAAGGCATCAACCACTTGATTTCCCTCCCAATAAATGTGGCTGGAAATCTTAGAGTCCAACTTAGAGACGAAGAGCCATATATCTAATAGGGCATCTTTGGTGCTCCACCCCAACAATCTACCATCATTAACAAGATCAATAATAGACTTAGAATTACCTTCGATATGAAGGTTTTCAATCCCGATAGAGATAGCCACCTATAAGCCCTTAAGATGTGCTCTAGCTTCCATAATCATAGAGGAGTGGAAACCAATCCACCCAGAGTAACCAACCACAAAATTTCCTTTGGAATCTCTGATAATACCTCCTATACTAGCTCTACCTAGGTTTCCTTTGGAAACCCCATCAAAATTAAGTTTATACCAACCATAGTCCAAAAGTTTCCATTTAGTGTTTCTTCTAGCCTGAGATTTGGAGTTGTCATAAGAGCTTGCATTTAGGTTTTGATGCCAAGCTTTGGCCATACCAATTTCCTTCTCAAACATACCTATACCTAGGGTTCTCCCATTAAAGAGAAAAAAATTCAGCAATGAGTTGAGAACCAATACCAAAAACTTCCTTCGGACTCATCTCAATGTTCTTGAAAATCCTATTGTTTCTCTCTTTCCATAAGCAACAACATATAATGGGGGCAACCTGATTCTATATTTCACAAAGAAAAGGATGGTTGTAAGGTCTAGTCCAGCTCAGAATAAAGGATCTAATATCCTGACACATAGTCCATTGAATGCCCAAATATTCTATAGCTAGCTCCCACACATCAACAACAAATAGGTAGTGTAATAATAAGTGGTCCACCTATTCTTCATTGCAATTTCATAAAAAAAAATTTGCTTGGAATTTGGAAACCCATTTTCCTCAAATTGTCCTAAGTCAAGATCCTATTATGGTAGGAAGTCCACCAAAAGAAGTTAACTTTCAAGATCATGTGTTAATTCCAGACCCTCTTCCTGAGATCAAGGACAATACCGTGGTCTTTCAGCAGATTGTAAGCCAATTTAATTGAGAGATCTCCCTACTTATTGTGAGTCCAGTAGAACTCATCTCTCATGTTGGTTGAAGTCTAGTAAGAGAGAGAAAATCTTACAAAGACTTGTCAAGGAGGCTCAAGTCAAGGGATAAAGGGTAGCATAGTTTCAAATAATTCCATTTCCTATCACCACGAGGGCCTAGGAGGTAAGCACTAATATAAACACCAAATAATCTTTGTGCCATTCTCATAATATTTCTAAATTCAGAGTTTTCCAATGGGGAATCCAGAAGCAAAGGGTCCTCCCAAAATCTAATTTTCTTACCGTCACCAATCTTCCATTTTATCCCACTCCTCAGTAGAGCCTACAGGTTGCAAATACTCTTCTAGGCCAAGGAACATAAAGGGTGAACCTCTCAAAGGCCTTCAATCAAAGATCTATTTTGGAGATACTTAGAATTAATTATCTTGCACCAATCCTTTCTATTCCTGAGTTGATCCCAACCCACTTTGGCCATTAAAGCTTTATTGGTGTTAGAGACAGTCCTAATCCCAAGCCCACCACAATGTTTAGGTTGACAGACTTTTTCCCACTTAAAGAGAGAAAATTTCTTCTTTTCCTCAATCCTAGACCAGAGGAAATTCCTTTGAACTTTCTCCAACTTCTTAGCAATATATCTAGGGATCTTGAAAATAGAGAGGAAGTAAACAAGGATACCTTGAAGAGAAGCAAACAAGAGTTGAAGTTTACCAGCATGGCTAAAGATGGAGCCTTTCCATCCAACCAGTTTTCTTTGGATATTTTCAAGGATTGAATTCTAAAAGTTAGGAGTGACTTCCTTGATAGTAAGGGGTAAACCAAGGTAAACCGAGGAATGAGTTCCACTCAAGAACCCTAGGACAACAGTAACCTAAGATTGTAGGTTAGGAGTGTTGTTGAAGAAGTAAATCATACTTTTATTATAGTTTATACATTGACTAGAGCAAGTAGTGTAGTTGTTGAGACAATTTTTCCATTTCTTGGCTTCAATCACAGAGGCTTTTCCAAAAAGAAAAGTATCATCCACAAATTTTTGTATCACTATCAGCTCTAAGGAAGAAGCAACTTTGATTCCCTTAATAGACCCTTCTGATAGCATATTAGAAAAGGTCTTTCTCAATACATCTGCTATCAAGTATGTGTAGGATCATCATGGAAAAAATAGGCCCTTAAGTGGCAAAAAATTCAAAAAAATCAGAGTTGGGCAACTTGATGTAAAAAATTGAATAAGTTATCTATATTATTTAAAAAATATGTAAGAATAGAATCTATAAAAAAATGAACGCACTTTCTAAACTACTAGGTTTGTTTAAAAAAAATCTATTTGGTGAAAATTTGAAATTTCAATACAGCAGTAATTAAATTTCAGAGAATAAATAAGAATTAGGTGTTTGTCTAACCACCCTAACCACAATAAAATAATAATATTTTTTTATAAGATTTTAGATATAAATAGAGGACTCATATCCCTATGTGATGCATATTTTTTTGTAATTTTTTTCCAAGTAAATAATTAATTATGAATTTTTTATTACAACATTTAAAAAATATAAAAAAATCGTATGTCTAACCACCTTAATTTGGTCAAAACTTCATGAAATTCAATTTTTATTTTTTTAATCCTATAGTATGCAAAGCATAGAATGTCACACATGTTTTGGATTCAAAAAATGTTATACCATTTGAAAGTTATATATGTTCTTCAATCAGCCTATCAATCAAGACTTTAGTCGTAATTTGAATAGAAAATTAATAATAATTACTTATTAAATTCAAAGTAAAGTATAATTTATATTGGTGGAAAGGTGAGAATCTCCTTTAAAAACCTTTTCGTTTCATGAATTTTGGGTTAAAAAACATTGTCAGCCACATACCCATCATATTACAACTTTTTGGCCCATCATGATCCTGCACATACCCTATCATTATAAACAAGTAGGGTCAAAGGGGGTCACCCTATTTGATACCTTTCCCAATAAAGAAAAATCTAAAAGGAGTCTCATTAACCAAAAAAGAGTACTTCACCATAGTAACACATTCCATTATTAGTTTGATCACAGATTGGTCAAAGCTAAAATTAGTTAAGCCTTTTGGGACAAAGTACCAAGTCACCTTATCATAGGCTTTAGAAATATGTAATTTAAGGGTCATACTAGCATAGTTACATCAATCCATAGAATGAAGCAATTCATGGGTGGTTATAGTAGCATCAAGAATATGATGACTAGGCACAAACTCTTTTTGAGTGGGGCTAATAAGTTTGTCTAGGAGAGGTTTAATGTGGTTCACTAGAATTTTAGAGAGGATTTTATAAAAGGTATTATACAGACTGATGGGGTGAAAATTAATCATAGAATGAGGATCAACAATCTTAGGAATTAAAGCTATAAAGGTAAGGTTCAATTTTTTTAGAATCTTACTAGATTTGAAAAAGTCATGACCAGCTAGGACAAGGTCTTCTCCAATAATCTCCCAAAATATTTGGAAGAAGGATGGAGGAAACCCATCAGGACCCAGAGCTTTGTAAGTCCCCATGCTAAAAATGGCCAACTTGACCTCCTTAGGAGTGACAACACTGAGGATACCAAGGTTATTGTTCTGAGTAATGATGGTCGGGAGAGAGCCTAGCAGCAGACTGTCCAAAGTTAGATTAGGAGCCTTAGTAGGAGTTGAATAAGCCTTCTAAAAATAGTCTGTAACCAATAGACCAATCAAGGAGGAAAAATTGATCACATCCCCCTACTCATTATGCAATTTATTTATTTGATTTATTTTCTTATTTTTAATGGAAAAAACATGGAAAAAGAGGTGTTCCTATCACCTTCTTTCAACCATTAGACCCTAGATTTCTATTTCCAGAAAATTTCCTCTTTCCTTAGAATTTGTTCCCACTCTATTTTTCTCTCTTTCTCCTAGTTGCAAGTAGGAATAATGACATCCACCTCCTCCATTTTCTTTTGAATAATTTTAAATTTATCTCTAATAACTCTTTCTTTTTTGGAAAACATCCACAAACACCCTTTTGTTCCAAACTTTCACCATACATTTGATATGTTTGAATTTAAGAGAGATACTAAACATGTGGGAACCTTGAACGAGAATATTCCACCAATCAACAACTTTGTTCTTGAAGTTAGGGTGGGATTTCAACATTATCTCAAACCGAAAAGGGAACATACCAATAGCATATTGGTCATTTGAGATCAGCAATAAAGGGTTGTGATCTGAGATCATCTTGGGAAAATCCCAGAGGGTGGCACTAAGCAGGTTGGTCCAGTTGTTGGAGGAAAGGAATATATCTAATCTAACTTGAATTAAGTCCTCCCCTAAACATTTTTTGGTCCTCGTAAAAGCTTAGCCTGATAAGTCAATGTCAATTAGGCTAGTAGAACTCATAAAGTTTTCCAGATTAGCCATGCTATCCAAATAATCCACCAAACCACCACTTTTTTCCAAGGGATATAAGGGTGAGTTAAAGTCCCCAACCACTAACCAACAAGAACCACTATTATTTTTTACCTAGTCAAAAAGAACCTGCCATAGATCATTCCTAGCATTTCTTTGATTGGGAGCATAAACATTGATGAACGACCAAGAGCTATGCAGGTAGGAAAAGGAAATACCCACACTACTCTGGTAGCAAAATAGTTGAAAGCCATCAAACTTGGAAGGGTTCCAAAGCACAACAAGACCACCCGACGCTCCATCAACATAACTATAGGAGGAAGTTGCCTCCGACCATAAGTACTTAGCAATATTATCAAAGTTATCTTTTTTCATTTTGGTTTCTTGTAAAAGTAACACATCTATCTTATGTTCTAGGACATAGTTCTTTAGATCAAGCTACTTATGGGAGCTATTCAACCCTCATAGATTCCATGAAATGACCTTCATTTTTGACCTTTCTTGGAGGACAGTTCCAATGTTCTCTATTTACCAATGGCTATCTCATTTGTAGTCTCTTTCAATCTTGTTAGTCTATTGTTGGGTCTTCCTAGCTTGGAGTCACCTCCCACATCCACCTTTTTCTTCCTCCCTCTTTTCTTTGGGGCTACCCAGTTATCCTCCTCAATAGATTTCTCCAAATTAAAACCATTAGAGAAAGCTATTAGATCTATAACTTTAGTACCCAACTCCTCCCATATTTCACCTTCTTCACCCAAAGTCTCACTTGTACCAATTGAATCCACCTCCAATACAGAACCACTAGGTAACCGAAAATCCCCAAGAGTTGGACTAGAGGAAAGATCCTCAACATCCAATAGCTTATCAACTACCACACTCTTAGACAGATTAAGCATAGCAAGGCTCATAGCCAGATTGACACTAGAAGTCTTCATTCCACTTAGAGGAACCCTTGAGATTGGGAGTTTCACCATAGTGGGGATGACAAATATGGAAAAATTGCCAACCTTTAGAGCTTAATTTTCTAGGGGAGGGATAGAATCAGTAGAAAAGTCACCCAAGTTAGATTCCTAATTAAAGGAAGATTTACAGTTAGAGATAAGGTGGCCAAGTTTGGCACATTGTTTCCAGTATACGATAGCATTCTCATAGCACATAGGTTGGAACCAAGTACCGAACTTAGAGCACAACTTCACAAAGTTAGGAAGTGTCTTATTCACACTAATATTCACACAAAATAGGGAAAACACTAACATGGACTTGGATCTAGTGATGGAGTCAGAAGTAATGAAATGTCCCAAGGAATCCCCAATGCTTTTAAAGATGGATTCATCCCAATATTCCAAGGGAAAACCAGGTAGGAAAACCCAGACCGGTGCTGATTTTTTTAGATCCACTACAAGGTCAAACCCTAGTTTCCAATAGCATAAATCCAAACTATGCTTACCATAAACCCAAGGCCCAGAAGAGAGGACCGTAACCAATTCTTCCAAGGTTGTGAACCTGAAGAGGAAGAGACCACCTAACATTGTTCAAATGTCCACACTTCTCTTGAGGCACCATTTAGCAACAACCCATCTTCGAACAATGTCAACAATGGGACAAAAAGAAAGAAAATGAACCACAACTGTGTTCTCCATGGAGGAGAGTATCCTATCACTAACCGTATTAGAGATAAAAAAATCCATTCCTGAGGCTATGAATTCCTCCTCCAAAGGGGGTGGATGAATAGAGATCATTTTACCATTGGTCAACACTTCCTTCCAACCTTTAGTATTTGGAAGAATCTCAATTGTCGACACTTCTACACCAGATAGGGATGAAATCACAGGTGGCACCAAATGACCCACATCCATAGGAACAAACCCTCTAGGAGTGTCTCCCGAGGTACATGAGTTTGAAAGAGACAAGGTGAGATTTAGGAAAGGGGTGGTAGAGGGGGACCGCGGGGTACCCCCAGGGCAGAATCCACCATGTGCACAGGCTATTCAAATGTGGGTAGAGGAGAGGGAAGGGTAGTAATTTTATCATGTAATAGTTGTAGAACATTCTCTTCTTAATATACATGACCTCTCCCATCACCTATCTCATCTCATTCTTGTCTTGCACTTAGTGGGAGCAAGAAGCTACTACCCTTTTCCTAGTAATGCATTTGTTGTTGTCCCTTAGAAGCATTATTCACCTTCCACTTATATCGATTTAGATTGGAAGATGGATGACTTACTCAATGGTTGAATCACATTTTCCTAAGTACTAGTATTTTACATGTTCTTTTTCTTTTTCTTTTGTGTGTTTACATGTGCATAACGTGTTCCCCCTTTAACATGACATTTGATATTCTTCTCTCTTTGTGATATTTCTCTATTTGTACCTTCATTCTTCTATATGTTGTGCATCACTATCTCCTTTTTCTTTTATCTTTTTCTTGTGTTTTCCTTTTTGGGACGATGCAAGGTATTGAGACCGCAATGTTTCTTTCATGTTGACCTAAAAGACCCTCCCTTTCTCTTTTACTTTTATCTTTTGCTTGTGTTTTCCTTTCTAGGATGACACAAGGCATTGAGACTAAAATGTCTCTCTCAATTTGATTTAAAGGTTTTTCCTTTTTCCTTCACCTTTTCATTTTCATTTTTTTTTATGTTTTCCTTTCGAGGATGATGCAAAGTGTTGATACATACTATGTCTCTTCCATGTTGACCCAAATGAATCATTTTCTTTGTTTTTTCTCTCTTTGTGTCATTCTTCTAGTTCTATGTATTTGGGGAATAATGAGAGTTCTGAGCTCTTTACACAACATTGCAACAACGAACTTACTGACCCTAAATGCATAGATCCCTTATGTGTTTGGTTTTTTCATTTTGGGGGCAACCCCACTTTCTTTTTCTTTTTCTCATATGACATAGCCTTACTCGGAAATGTATGAATTTGCATAGGGGATTTCCAAGTTGGCTCTCATGTCTTCTTGTTTGCATTGTTCATCTTGCTACTTTAAAGTAATTGCTCATAGTACCATGTGTAGCAATTCCTTTAAAGTGGGGGCATACATTGGAATTATTCATTTTCCATTTTTCTTGGCTCTTGGCTCTTGGTGCAACCTTGTTACTTCATACGATTCCTTTTGTCACTTTGTGGATGACATGGGTGTCATTTCCTTCATGACCATGGTCTCTCTTAGCATATTGTGTTCCTCTTGGTGGCTTAATGTGATGCACTACATCCCCTAAGTTGTGAATTTTCTATTCTTTGATTGGTCCTCTCTTGGAGACATTAGACACATTGTTCCCTAAGTCATAGACCTCGAATGAACTAAACAAGTCTCCTTTGAACATCTATTTCCTGATGCATTTTTCATTTTTTATATTGCCACCTTGTATAGAATAGCTTGCATGATTGTTGTGCCATCATGTTTTTTCATGAGCTCCAAGCATATGAAGTTTTTCTCATCGCATGAAGCTCAAAATGTCATTTTCTTTTATGGTTCCTTGTTAAAGTTATCAGGAGGCATAAATTTAGTATGGTTGAGTGGGAATCCTATTCTGAGGAATGAATTTTTTCCATAGCCACTTGCATGTGTGTGAGTGCATGCCAACCATGAGTGTATGTTTCTCAGCTTTTAGGCCTTCTCACCCAGTAGACAACCATGAGTTCCATCATATTAGAGTGAGTATACATTTCTTTTCCCAAAAAAACAACCTATTTTTGATCCATGACGAGATGGACAAACAATCAAAGCTTGATCCAACTTTCTTTTCTTTTTCCTTTTCTCTGTTTCATTCTTTTTCATCATTTTCATGTGTGTTCCTTTGTGCTTATGATTGGTTTTCCATGGGATCTTGATCCTAAGGGCTTGATCATCCCTCTTGATTATTGTTGTCTCATCTTACCAAGCATCAATACATTTGGATCATTTTTGATATGCATGTTGGCCTACTTTAGTGTGATTTTGAAGCAAGTTCATCCTCTCACTAAAGTGGGGGCTTAATGTGTCACCAAAAATGTATAGTTGGACATTTTTACACCCACTTGAGTCTCTCTCATGGATTTTGGCTTTATTTTTCCTAGATTTAATGTTGTAATGTGGTCAACACATTCACATTAGGTCTTGGACCCCTGAATTCTAAGACGTCTTGTAAAAGTGTTGTGAAGTGTTGTAACCCACTTTCACACTTTTCTAGGAGATTTTTATTATAATTCACCTAAATAACCCCTTTTTATCACTTACCAAGTATTATTTCAAAGTGTTGTAAAGAGTTGTAACAAAATATCACACTTTTCTAGGCTTGTCATCAATAATTCAACACTTTCTTATGTTTAAATGACCCCTTAACACACATTCTAGCCATACTTCAGTGTATTTTTTAGAATATTCCCATTAAACAACATTAAATGCACTTTAATTACTAAAACCTAGTAAAATTTCCCTGGTGGGACTAAGTCGCCACTTGGGGTGACTTAGTCCCACTAGGCACAAAAATCAAAATAATTTTAATTTTCTTATGAGATTTTATTCTCTTAACCTTGAGGTCAACCTGTGATGTGTTATTTTTTGGGAAATATTGTAAAATAAAATATAAATAAAGGGTTTTCCTCTCATTTTCATCCTCAATTAGTTTAGTACATTCATCCACACATTAGCTTACATTCATTCATAATTCTCAAGCATCCACTAGAGCATCTTCTTACATATCTTCAGATTTCCACATCAAGGGTTTGGTGACTTGTGACACTGTATGTTGTTCATTCATCATTCTCTTTCTATTTCATTTCATTTTCTATGGTTTGATTAACAAATTGGGGTTTGACCAAGGAAAACCCTTATTCTCTAACCTTTAACCTATTTTCCCCTCTTTGCATTTGTGTTTGCAGGTTTTGTATGTAGACTTGTTAAATAGAAAGGTGTTAAAAAAGTGGTCAACAATCCATCAAAGTCATTCAAGTCAACAAAGCCTTAATTAAATCTTGGAGACCTCTTTGAGCCTATTTTCTATAGAATTTGAACTAGACACCTCTCAGAAAGGGAAGTGTAGACCGAAAGCTACAAATTATTGCTCTGAATTTCTTGAGATTCCTAGATGGACTAAGTCACCATCAATGGAAAATTAGTCCCACTATCAATCCTAGAAAGTGATTTTTACATTTCTGAGTACCCATTTGGAAGAAATATGTTTTGGTAGAATCTCCTCGAAATAGGACTAAGTCACCCAACTTGGTGTATTTGTCACAATTGGCTTCAACAACAAAATCTACAGGATTCCAAAGCCTCCCTACATCTCATTCCAGTTTCCAAGTGCATGTCTCCAATCTCATTCAATTTTTTTATTGTTTGCTTGCATTCTTAGGTCATTTTCCATACATCACTATGTTTTCAAACAACTTACATTTCTTAGGTTTTGCATTAATAAATGATCCTTTTATCATTTCTTTGCATTTAAGGAATTACATTTAGACATACTTCAATCATACTAGCATTAGTATTTAGTCAACCTCCAAGTTTTTGTGGGATACCTTTCTCCTTTTAGGTGAAAAAACCTAGAAGTGTAAGAGAGAAGCCACCTACAAGAAATTATGGTTCAACAAGTGAACCTACAAAAACCCAATTAGTAGTCTAAATGATACCTTTGAAAATTTACTACATAAACTAAGTTAGTAGTTTGAAAGCTCAAGAATTTATTGATCAAGCTACAACAAATAAGATTAGTAATTTCAAGAGAAATACCTTTTCCCAACATTTTCCACATAGCTAAAAATAGAAATTAGTAACCAAAAAACACCTAATCTATTAGATCAAAACACATGAAAATGAAAACTGAAAGTTTATACCTTTTATATCTAGCAAATAGATGTAGTGTTGTTTATCACAAATGTGTCATTTTTCTTTTGTAGATGCATCTTTTTGCTTTTGTAAATGCATCACTTTATTTTAGCAGGTATGTTGCTCTACTTCAATAGATGTGTCATATTGTTTGATAGATGCATCACTTAGGTTTAGTTGCATTATGGAACATACAAGTTAGAAAATGTGAATAAAAATAAAAAATATAAACTATAAAAAAATTAAATTTATCGAAGGGTTAAATTTTCTAAGCTAGGAAACCTCCAAAACCAAAACAAGAGAAAATATGAGACAAAATTCTAAAATTTAAAGAGCCAAGATAATGCATTATTCTGCTATGCAAATGTGTTGTAGAGAAGAGAAAATGCATCACTTTGTCTTAGAAAATGTGTCTCTCAATCTTGCAAAATAAAAAAAATGTAAAATATGCAAAAGAAATTATCATTTTGTGTACTTCACATTGAGTTCACCATTTGTATGACCAAGATATAAGCTTGAAAGCTAGAATCCTTAAACAACAACTAAAAACTATTAGACTCAAGCTATAAAATCCCAATCTAACAATATAACATAAAATGACATAATAAATTAAATGAAGTAAAGAAAACAAATCATACCTTCTTACGTCATTAATGCTTCACCTCCATTGCTCTTCTCCTTTTCACTTTTTGAAGTTTTGGAATTTGGCTCTTAGTATTATAAGTGTAGAATTTGATGAGTTCAAGATGATAATAGCAAAAAAAAATGAATATTGTGGTTGTAAAATGTGCATAAGTGATAGTCAAATTTATAGAGGAAGTTGGCAAGATCAAAAAACAAGATCGACAGTCAAGATTGAATGAGATAAATCACATAAGAAAATTGCCCATTTTTTAAATAGAAAATTGGTAGAGATAAGTGGAGAGGGAAATAGAAATTAGTAAGTGTTAAGAGGAGAAAAAGGTGGACAGTGGAATATTTAAGTGGATAAAAATGAGGAAGATGTAAGAGTTGAGTTGAAGAAAAGGGTAGTTAAGTGTATAATGAAATAGAATATTTTTTGAAAATAAATAAATTATTTATTTATTTTTTATGGCATGAATAATTAATTAAATTGAATAATTTAATTTATTATAGAAGAACTTTAGGTCAAAATAATTAAGCAAATCAAAATATTTATTTAATCAAAGATGAAATTAGATTAGGGACTAAATAATTAAAAATAATGATTTAATTGAAGAAATGATTAGAAAGAATAATTAGAATAATTAGATAATTATAATTATTTGATTATTAAAGTGTGAATAAGAATAGAATTAGGTTTAGATGAAAATTAGGGCTAGATGAAACTAGTATTAGATTGAATTAGGGTTAGATAGAAAATTAGTCAAAAAATGTTTTGGTAGGCTCAAGAAATTTTTGACTATCTACAGGTGGATGTGCTTTGTTGATGAGCTATTCTATTGGTCCTTAGGTAGATGCCTTTTCACATAGGTGGATCTTCTAATATGAAATCTGATTCCTACATAGACAGTTATGTTCTCTTCACTACCAGTTGTATCTAGTCAAACTAGTCAACCATCATACTAGAATGGTGGGAAAAGGGGGTCCTAGGTCCTCAATACAAAGAACCTAGGATTTAAGGGTCCTCTCCCCACATTTCATTAGAATACAAACTACAAATCCAAGAGATTAACTTTCAACCTCAATGGTGATTCAATTAGACCTGGGTTGGTGGATTATTCAAGGGCTTAGGATGATTAGGAATGATTTGAAATAATGAAACTAAATGAACTATATGACTTAATATGCAAAATAGAAATTCCTAAAGATAAAAAAAATGTAACAACACTTTGTAGGAAGATCTGGGAGATATTAGAGGGCATGTACCTATCACCAAAAGTTGATTTCATCATGTGCATAGGGATTGGTTCACCCTTGGGTGAATGGTTCCTTGATAGGGCTTGTAAAAATAATTTTTAAAGCCCTTTGGTGTTGGATCTATGTTGTTTTCCACCTACAAATTGTTTAGAATGTTGAAAATGAATTCTAAAACTCAGTTTCTATGCTTTGCAGGAATGATAACGACAAATGCAACAAAGAGGGAAAAATGTTTGTTCCATATAGGGTTTTTCCTCAATCAAACCCTATGAATAGTGTTCCTAGTTTCACAATGGCAATGCCAATGATAAAGAACTTAATGGAAATGATGAATAAAATTTTTGCTAAAACTCACCACCCTTCAATGGATTCCTTAAAGGAATAAAGTCATTGATAACTCTTAAAAGGAATTGGATCTTTCTTGCTTGATTTTATTGAATGCTTGAATGCATGAAGACCTACAACACAATGTTAGCGTTAACAAGACAACATGAACACACATAAAATTTGGCATGATGTTAGTGTTGGAAGTATGAGGAGCTTGTGGATTGTCATCTATGTCAAAATATCTACGTTGTTACATTGATTTCAATAGATCTATGAATATTTTGTTTGAAGTTTGTAATGGTGCTTTGATTAAAGCTACATTATGTTGTCAGTAGTAGTTTTACTAGTGTTAACCTCTAGTGTTGTTTTGATAAGCTTTTGTTGGTGTATGTTGAACCTCTTGTGTGTGGTTGAGTTTCTATAGTAGTTTAGTGATGAGGAAGTGATGAAGATGATGAGAATTTATTTGTGGTGCTTGGTTCCCAAGTGCTTTTGAGAAAATTTGAATAAAAGAGAAAATAGTGTGGTTGAGAGGTGTTCAATATAGTAGAGTAGTGATTGGGTTTTGCTATGAATTTCTTCTGTGATAAAGATCTTCTTGTACAATTCAAATTACTTGATCAAAGGTGTTTAGAGGTGTTACATATAAAATTTCTTATCTTGGATCAAATGTGTAGAGAAATTTATGTTCACCAGGTTGTGAACTAGATGTATTATAGTGGTGTCTGGGAGAAATGGTTTTTCTTTTTGTTTCTCCATAGTTTGGTTACTGGTCTTGTGGATCTAAGGGGATTCTTAAATTTCTCATATTTATCTTCAATTTGATTGGTTTGAAGTTTGGTGCTTCACAAGGTTGGATTCATGTGGTACAATATGTGAGAAGTTAACTAGATGTTCAAGATAAGTATGTTCTTGAAGTGAAAGTTGTTGTGAGGGAATTTATTGGAATTTAAGGTATTTATGGAATATTCTAGATTGTGTTCAAGTTATGTATGGTGTTTTTGAGTCATCTTTGGATATAAGGAAGCATGTTCTTAAATATTTAATGGTGTTTATATAGGTTCAACCAACCTCTGGTGTTTACACTAATTGTGGAATACTTTGGTTTTTATGGAAGCCTAATGTGGCATATAAGTGTATATTTAGGTTTGAGTTAAGGTGTGGTGTGGTTTAATTTCATTCCTTTCCATCGTGGGAATGCTTAATGCTGACCTAATTTGAATTTTCATGGTTTTGGTGCATAGCCAAACTTGTCAATTATTTTCAAGGTTTGAGGATGGTATAAATAAGTGTTGATTTGATGGAGAATCAAGGTATGAAGTGTGTGATACAAAGTTCAAAGTTTTGAAGTGTAAAAGTGTGAAATGTTGAGCGAGATTTAATGTGTTTGACTACTCCAATTAGTGAGAAAAAGGTGTCTAAATTGTTCAAAGAGGTTGTGAATATATTGGTGATGTTGTGGTGGATCTTTTTGTTACTTTGAGATAGATTTCTTAATGTAACATTCTTCTTTCTTCTTATTTGTAATCTAGTAGTGATCCCTTAGTAGTAACTCTCCCTTCTTTTCTCTTAGGAAGTGATCCCTCTAGTAGTGAGCCTAGTGTATTTGGTGTTGCAATTACTTTATATTGTGATCTAATCCTCATTGTGCTTTTCCCTTGGGTTTTTCATGTAAATATGGTGTTTTTTTTTTGTATGGTGTTGTTGTGTTTCAATTTCTATTTTTTACTTACATGCTAAATCACTAAAAAGTTAAAATATTATAAAGTTAATATGGATCTAAATGTTGTGTTTGATGTTTTAATGTACAACTAATTCACCACCCCTCTTATTTATCTTGTGCATTCAATAATTGGTATCAGAGAAAGGTTTCTTGGAAGAAATCTTAACCTCTTGAGGTAGATCTAATATGGTACACAAGAAGGAGGCTCCTCTATTAGATGGATATGAGTATATAGTCTAGAAGAAAAGGATGGAAGGTTTACTTGTTTCACTAGTGTTTGGAGTTTGAAAGTCTGTTGAATCTAGATATATTGTGCCTACAAATGGTTAGAGCATTGATGATGAGATCAAGTCCTATGAGAATAATGAGAAATAAAGGTATGCTCTTTTGAGTGGTCTTTCTAATTTTAAACTTTTGAAAGCTATGAATCTTAAATCTGCTAGTGAGATTTGGAAGAATATGGAAAGTATTTATGAAGGAGATGAAAAATTCAAGCAAGATAAGATGTAGAACCTGAAGATCAAGTTTGAAACCCCGCGGATGTCAAAGGATGAAATATTACAAGCTACATGCAAAAAATAGATAAAGCTATCAATTCTATCATAGTACTTGGTGGAAAACTTGAAGAGGATGAGGTGGTAAAGAAGGTACTAAGAACTTTTTCTAAATCCTATAGTCATAAAGTTTCTACTATTCAAGAAGCTCAAAATTTAGATCAATATTCTAGAGATCAGTTGCTTGGTACTTTAGATACTTTTGAATTGAGAGAGTTTGGTTTAAGTAATTCAAAGAATGAGACTAATTTTAAAGTTGGTAATGAGGAAACAAATTTGAATGATGTTGATGTGGAAGCAAATTTTGTGAGTAGATTGAAAAAGGGTACTAGAAAATATAGAGGCAATTTACCTTTCAAATTTATCAATTGTGGAAAGATTGTTCATTACACTTCAAGATGTCCTATCAAAGCTTCAATAGACAAATATAAAGAGAAAAAAGGTAATTTAGTTAAGAAAAGTTATTATGTTAAAGAAGATGCTAGTATATCTAATTATGAATCTAATTACCTTGATGATGAGGATAATAAATTCTTGTTCATGGATCTAAATGATGGAACTAATTCTACTAACTTTGAGATATGTATGAAGGAAAGTACCTGAAAAATAGGTCATAACATTGAAGGAGGAATGGTGACTGCTCTTCATACAAGAAAAGAGAATAATAACTAGATCATTGATAGTGGATGTTCAAATCACATAAAATGTGATAAGAGTAAGTTTGTTAAGCTTGAAAATTTTGAATATGGCTTAGCTAATTTTGGTGTATCTGATACATCTGCTAAGATATGTGGAAAAGGTTCAATCATTTTTATGGAAAGCATAATATAGATGGTGTTCTTTATGTTAAGGGTTTGCGGCATAACCTTTTGAGTGTAGGAAAAATGTGTATCAAATGATATAATCTTGTGTTTCATGATGATGGTTGTGAGATTAGAAAGGGCTCCAGAACTATGGTTTCTATAGGAAGAAGGACAAATGGAAATGTTTTTCAGCTTTAAGGTGCTAAAGGTATATTCTTTATCACTCAAATTAATAAAAGTTGGCTATGGCATAGAAGAATATGTTACATCAATTTTGATAGCCTAGATAGGATCAGTTCAATTCAAAATGTGAGAGATTTTACAAAGATTGAAAAGCCTATGAATTTTTCTTGTAAAGAATGTAAGATTGGGAAACAAGCTATACAGAGTTTCAAAGTCAGAAAAATATTCTATTGGACCTTTAGGATTTGGTGCATATAGACCTTTGTCCAAACCTACCAGAGTAAGAAGTTTTCAAGGTGTATTTCATGCTATTAATTGATGATATTTTAGAATGAAGTTTGGGTTACTTTTCTCAAAGAAAAAGTAGAAGCCTTGGATAAGTTTAAGAAATTTAAAGCTATGGTTGAGAATGAAAAGGATATAAAAATAAAAATTTTGAGATCTAATAGAGGTGGAGAGTTCAAATCCAATGAGTTTAATAGTTTCTATGAAGTTCAAGGAATAAAGAGGCATTTATCAACCCTTGGGACTCCTCAGCAGAATGGAATGGTTGAAAGGAAGAATAGGACTATTAAGGAAGCAAAAAGAACTATGGTGAAAGAAAAAAAACTATTGGAAGTCTATAGAAGAGAAGAGATTCATACTACAATCTACATACTTAATACATAACAATCAAGAGCAAATAGTTCAAAGACTTCCTATGAGTTATGGTATGGAAGGACTCCTACTGTCAAATATTTTAGTGTTTGGAAGAAAATGATATATCAAGAGAGATGAAGAGAACTTAGGAAATTTTATGCAAGATCTGATGAAGGAATTCTCCTTGGATATTTTGCAAAAAGCAAAGCTTATCAGTTCTACAAAGATGCTGAAAATTATTGTTGAAAGTGCAAGTGTCAAGGTGGATGAAGAACTGCATAAAAGTTCAGTAATGATATGGATATGAATCAAATGATTCTTCTTATAGAGAAGAAGAAAAATATAAAGGTAAGGAAAATGAAGTATAGATTGAAGAGGAAGAAGCTCCAGAAAGGATCCCTAAGACTCCTAAGTATGTACAGAAGAATCATTCTAAAGATCAAATCATTGGTGACAAAAGTAAAGGTGTATTAACAAGAAGAAAGAATGCTATGTTAGAAGAACAAGTAAATTTGCATTTACTTTCCAAATTTGAACCTAAAATAGTGATTGAGGCATGCAAAGATGAGTATTGGATCAAGGCTATGGAAAAATAAATGATGTAGATTGAGAAGAATCAAACTTGGAAAATTGTCCCAAGACCAACAAACAAGAATGTGATTGGAACTAAGTGGGTATTCCACAATAAGCTAAATGAGAATGGAGAATTTGATAGGAATAAGGAAAGGCCTGTGTGTGAAGGTTATTGACAAGTGAAAGGGATAGATTTTGAGGATACTTTTACTCTGATGGTAAGAATGGAAGCCATTAGAATGTTTTTGGATTTTACAAGACAAGGATTTCAAAGTTTATCAAATGGATGTGAAGCCTACATTCTTGAATGGTGATTAATTTGGAAGAAGAAGTTTATGTTGAACATTCAAAAGGCTTTCAACAATCACATAACTCTAATATGGTCTACAAATTGAAGAAAGAATTGTATGAACTCAAGAAAGCTCCTAGAGCTTGGTATGCGAGATTGAATAAGTACTTGTTGCAACAAGGATTCAATAAATGTACCATAGATAGTTATTTTTTATTTTAAGGTTGAAATTTATCAAATATTTCTTGTGGAACTGTGTATGTTGATGACATAATTTTTGGAGGAAATTAAGCTGTGTAAGATATTTGCAGAAAATATGTAGAATGAGTTTGAAATGTCAATGTTTGGGGAGATTAATATCTTCCTTGAACTACAAATAAAATAGACAAAAAAAGGTATATTCATTTCACAATCAAAATATGTCAAGGAAATGCTAAAGAAGTTTGGAATGGAAGAATCTAACCTGGTATGTACTCCTATGGTTACTGGTTGCAAGTTGATTACTTTGTGTGAGCATACCTCACCTCCCATTCATTTTCCCCTTGTGACACATGTCAAAATGCTATTGATCCTCACCACCACTCAATCTCCATGCTTGATTAATTCAATTAATCATAGCCCTTTCTTCCTCTCAACTCAATCTATAAATCCAAGTTCACTCTCTTATTCCCAACATTTTGAAATGATCATAGCCTCATTATGCTGGTATAGTTCTTGAGGAATCCACATAGCTACTTTGAGAGAAAAACTATCAAGATTTTGGGTGCATATCAATGAAGCTCAATCCATGGAGAGGAAATTATAGCATTGTTGTGTCTTATGTTATGATTTTAATTGAATTTAATTTACATTATTTGATTGAAATAATTTACCTCTCACATTTTAGCATGCTCAGTGGTACCCACATCCCTTCTAATCCTTGTTTGAAGTTTTGTGGCATTTTAAGTGTGCAGGTCTCAACATCTATGGAATCACGCTTACATTTTGAATTGTTGCACTTAAATTTCAACTCTCATCACCTCTATTTCATTTCATGGTTCATTTTCCTTTTTCTACTATTCTTACATTCATTCCCATGTTTCTTTTGTTATGAACCAAGACACCTTTGATCCTGAAAGTTGCACTTTTGTTCAATTGTCACTATTTCATATATTCACTAACAACTTCTAATTTGTAGGGTTATTCGCTAGTTTAGTTGTGCATATCTATCTTATTGGTTAGGCCTTAGTTTAAGTATAATATAACTTTCAAGCACTTCTTTTATGTTTTCAACAAATTACCACTTTCATGTATTAAAAAAGATAAAAATAATTACAAAATATTTAAGAAGAACAAAATTATTTTACCTAGGTTAGAAAACCTCCCTAGATACACACTCAAATTTCATTATTGGGCTTAAAATTTATCTTAAAGGGTTAATGAACTCACATTTAACTTTTATATTTAAATCCTTTTGTAATTTTGTGTTTTGTGTCAAGTATCTAGTTTTCTACTCTTGCATAGAAAAATGTTGTGCTTCTCCATAGACTTGTAGTGCTTTGACTCTATATTTTGGTGACTTCATGAGAAACTACTGCACCTATGGAGATACTTTTTGCACCTACAAATTGACTTTTATAACCTTTTTTTCACAAGTGATGCTTCTATTTAGGTAGAAAATGTATTGCATTAAATAGTAGTTAGGAGTGAATTTTCCATAATTAATCATTTATTTAACTAACATAATCATAAACATCAAAAAATAATTGGGTTTTTTTATTACAAGCAGTTAGTGTGAGAATTGAGATCCTAATACTTGCAAAAAACAAAGAACACACACACATTAGAAGATTGAAATAAAAGTTAGAATCTAAGTTCCCCATGAAATCCATTCACAGAGCTTAAATTAGGAAATGAGATGAAGAATGCAATAAGAAAGCAATAAAAAGAGATTGAATCCTAATTAAACAAGAAAACTCTTGATCCCATGGGGGAATTGGTGCCAATTTAATGTGAAAATTGGCCCTTTCCCAACTCCAATGATGCAATGATGATTGGTGATGAAGAGTGATCCAATTTTTTGATGATTGAAGTATGCTCCAAGATGAAAATCTGCATAACCTAGCTAATATTGGATAGAAATGGATGAAAATTTCTATGGATTTGAGTATAATTATTGTGCTCAAATTCTAGATGATAAAATGAGGAAAGAGACCTCTGATTTATAGAATGATAGGCTAGATAAATTCCCAAAATGGAGCAATGTGGGACTAACATTCAACCAATGGCAAGGTGCCACTTGTCCAAATGTGAATGGATGGAGGATGTGCACATTTTGATGAATGTGCCCATAAATGCAATTAGGTGATATTTGAAATTAGTGAAATGGCATGTAAGAGGGAAAAAAAATGTTTTAAATGCAACTTGGCTCAAGGAAAAAGGACTTATTAGGTGAAGTAAATGTCTTGTTTGAAGGAAAAAGTCCCCTTGGATTTGAATTCAAATTTGAGAGAATATTCCTCCATTATGCCATGTTGAGAGAAAATAGAGATTTAATAAATGAATTAAATCTAGTTTCATGTGCAAGTGGCAAAAGCTAGAGGATGGGACATGAATTATGATTAAATTAATCAAAGGTTAATTAATTTAAAGAGAGAATAGATGATGTGACAAATTTGATTTAGATTTATAGGTTGATTTAACAAAAGAAGATGATTTGTTAGCTTAAATTAAACAAGCTTTAATTTATTTAATTTAATAGATAGACTTTAGAAATTAACCAAATAAAGTGAATTATTTAATTAATTATGGACATATGGTTACTTAGATCAGATAAATTGATTTAATTAACAAGGGAGAAAGACTTAATTAGATAAAATGATTTATTTAATTAAGAGATGAAAATTGATGAATTTAATCAAATAAGGGTATTCAATTAAATGGTTAGACTGAGGGATGATTTAGGATGAAATGGTGCTAATAATCTGGATCACTGAGTACGTCGGTATATTTTCTATGTCTATATTTTGCCCCTCTTTGAAGTAAAGGACTTGTTGCATTGGTTCAAAGAATAAACTATCTTGATCAAAAGGAATTTTTTTTATTTCAAAACTTTCCCCACTACTACCTTGACAAAGGAGAACATGCCAATATATTTCCCTCTCCAAAGATCAGATGAAAATTTTGAATTTTAGGTGATCTTGTGAAAAAAAGAGGACTGAGTGCCAGATGGATCTAGAAAGGTTCCAGGAGGTCGAAAGATAAGGTAAAATGCAAAAACAATACAAAATAGCCCTTGGATGGACGAAAATGGGACAAGGGTTCCTAGAACCCTCCTGGATGACCAAATGAGATTAGAAAACCCTAATTTTCAGGCTTAAATATGCCTCAAGGGGCCACTTCCAATTCATTTTCACATTTAGCCTTTAGAGATCTTGCAATTTTGAGCTCCAACACCTTGTTGAGATGGTGCAATGATAACTCCCAATGCACATTTTTGACAGGGTGCAGACATACCAGAGGCTTCCCTGCACTAGACCACTGGTGAGTCGACTTGACCCAACTTGATTTTTCAATTTTCACATGCATTTATGATGCTCAAGAACTAGGTCTTTAGGAGTAGTGCCATATAGGCCCACTGGAATTTTAAACTATGACACTCAGTGTTCAAACTATGCCACTGTTGTAAGGTCCCATGCCATGGTGCAGTTTGAAATTTAGGGTTAAATTTCAAACTCCACCACCTTTGCAGGTTGCACCATTGTAGTTCTCTTTAGGGTTAGGTTTTTAGGTTAAAATCTGGTGCTATTACAAACTAGACCATCATGGTGTAGTTTGGGACTTTGAAGGCTCCAAAGGAATAGTTTGAAGTTTACAAACTCCATCGCATTCACAGGTAGCGATGTTGGAGTCACTTTGGGATGCTGGGTCAAGCTATGATCATAATTTTTTTGATGGTTTTTAACATGGCAACTTTCCTAATGCAGGAGGAGGAAAGGGAGATCTATTCAAGTGAGCACAAGTCTAGAGAGATTTTTGGATACTTGCAAGATTTTTTTGAGCAAGAGCAGGAGTGCTTAGAAGAGATGGGAGTTTGGTACATCACCTATGCACCGCCCATGCAGACACACCTAGGCATGATGACGACCCTTTCATAGAGGTGGCATAGTGAGACCTCATTTCACTTTTCAAATGGTGAGGCCACTATCACACTAGAGGACATGTGGTAGACCTTGAGATTGTCGATCCATGGTGAGCAAGTTATCTATGACATGGATTGTGGGAGAGAGGCCTTCTTCAATGTTATGAATATTGACCAGATTGTATTCTGTGAAGGTCAAATTGAGTTAGACCACCATAGGCCTATTGTGTCACAATACTGCTTGGTTATTTTAGCCATTATATCAGGGCTTGTTTCGCTAGATCGGTGAGGCTGATATTTCAATCCTATATGGGGGCTCACTTGGGAGTAGATGGTTTGATGATGCTAACACTTTTTGCATGGGGCCTAGTTTGCTAGCCTCACTTTACAAGGATCTACACAAGTGTTCCTACTTGGATGGTAGAGCACTCAAAGTGGGGGTCACACTCCTACATATTTGAGCATGGGAGCACATCCTCATGCTTTGTCCTTGAGTTGTTCTAGTTCTGATGGAGTTAGATGATCTAGTGTTCTGGAAATATAGAGGATGCCTTTCCTTCACTCATACAGGATAGCATGAGATTCCTCACTAGAGGAGGGTCCTCGATGATATGCGAGTTTTTGTATGGTGGCCTTACCTTAGATAGCAATCCTGGTTTGATGATGTGCAACAGTTATTCTTTTCTCACCAAGACCGCTTGATGCAAGGGTGAGAGTACACTATTCTAGAGATGTATTTACCTGGTCAGCTCTAAATATAGTTCAAGGAGTGATAGGATAGGCTTGATGATCAATATGTGGCCATTTTTTCTAGGACAATGATGTAGAGCTCCTTGGGATGGTATATTCCTACCCACAAGGTAGTTCAGAGCTTTATGCAGCTGGTGGCTAGATCGTGGTCATATGACCAGGGTCAGAAAGATCTTGCGACCACATAGGCATACTGAGATTGGTTTAGGCCACCCTTGAGATTGACAGTTCTAGGTACACCATCTGCTAAATGGAGAGCAAGAGGCAAGGGGTAGGACGAGGTCAAGGAGACAGGGATCAGGATAAGGGTGGTAGAGGACAAGGACCAGATCAGCCAATTAGGGATCAAGGTCCATCGGTTCATCCACTCAGGGATCAATAGGATCAACCCCACTAGGATGTCCTAATACATGATTAGGACCATGGGCAGCATGACGGGCAGGATGGGCATTAGGATCGGGTTGCTACAATACCTAGAGATGGTGATCAGGATTAACCTCACATACACCCCCCCACAGCCAGATCCTAGGGATGGGTAGATTTTATAGTTACAAGCCTAGATACATATATTGATGGCTAAGAGGGACTAGGCTAGGGTGGGACAAGATCAGGCTATCTAGTAGAGGCAGGCCAAAAAGTTACAGGTATCGGCTGAGATGGGCTGCCATCAGTAGTTAGAGAGTATAGCTTCCTCTTCCTCGCAGAGCACAGTATCACTTCTGTCATATAGGGAGGTTGTTTATGAGGTTGATTATTGCAGGATGCACTACCATCAGGTCATGCCGAGAGTAGAACGAGTTCCTGATTTTTCACAAAGGACTAGCCATAGACCTGCAGAGGGCCACAGGGATAGATCAGGTGCTAACGACATCAGCCAGCAAGGCTAGGCCTTCATTTTTATTAGAGACATGATTATTTTTACACCCTTTTGGGATCATTTTTGATAGCCCCATGGGCTGATTGTACTTATGTATTTGACACTTGATCTGATTCTTTTTGTAATGTGACAGTGTATATATTTTGATGATATATATGAGATGATTATTTTGATTCGATATGATATGCTATGCATTTATGGATGTTTTTATCTTCTATATGCTTATGTAATGATTCTATATGATGGTGTAAATGGTTTATGGATGCATTTTGTTTTCAGTATCTTTTTCTGATGCACTTTTCAGGATGTATGCAAAATGTTATGATATGCATTATGCTTAGACTAACATATTTATATTATGTGATGTGTGTAATTTCCTCATGTATGATATGCATTTTGTGATGTTATGGTAATGATGTGATCCTATGATGATGATGTTTTGTGAAATGATATGATGGTTACTATATGCAAATGGATGCTTTTGATAGATGATGAGTATGTGATATATGATGCAGATAATTTATGATGTTTATGGTATGAGTGTTTTTCGTGTTTATATATGATGGATGCTTATGTATGGTTTATGTAATGCTTAGAATAACCAATCTATATGTATGGAAATGAAAAACATGTTTTTACATTGCTATATGATATGAAATATGCAATATGTTAATGGTTTTATGGATCCTGGATGGATGCAATGATAATGATGATAAATAATTGTCACGAGACCATGTTAGTGCAAAAAGGAAGAGATAAAAGAAAGAAAGAGATTTAAACAAGACATGAGATGATGATAATGATGATTACTTTATGAGGACTTAGGGTTTTCAAACGGCCAATTATCTTATGTTTGATAACACACATAGGTACAATGCATCAAGGTATAAAGAACTAGGATGGCATTGTACCTAGTGTGATGGACTTTGACTTGACAATTAGATAGGAGTATCTTTGTTCACACCTAACATACAAAAACCTTACTAGGATTCACTTTAGGTGCTTCAAACATCTCAAACCAAAACATAGGAAGGAAAGCATTCATAAATGGTCAACAAGATATCTAAAACACCTTCGATACATACCTAATAAAGCAAGTATTTGCCAAGGTTATTTTATCAAGACATCCAACAAAAACGCAAATAAAAAGATAATGATCATTGCCCCATTCCTATATCTCTAAATCCTTTTGTTTAGGATATCATTGAGAGGTCCTTAGAATGAGCACAATAAGATAAATCAATAGATCAAGATAAAGCAAACAAACAAGCTAATATTCTTCAAGACTGCTAGCCAACACTAAAATACTGTGATGCCTGATGTTGATGTCCATTGTAGGAAGGATCCATCCAAGGACCTAGACTTGAGATTTTGACATTTTGAGTTTTCACTTTTTGATCTACCATACTTGTTTTCAATTGTTTCACCAAAGGTTGAGGATGATGATGATTTATTATGAGTGGCGTTTATTGCAAGTAAAAGCAAGATGAGATAGATGGATTTTTTTTCAAATATTTAGATGTTTTTTGATGTTTTGAAATGTTTTGAGGCTATTTTGATTTGCAATTAAATGTTTTGGGGTTTTCTAAGATTTCAACCAAGAGACTAACCTAAGGAATTATCCTAGGGGCCTCGAGGGATGATAAAAAAATTGCCTACGTTATACATACAAAAACCATGTAGTTCAACTAACACGGACTCAATTATTGTTGAGATATGAACAATTGGACTACTAGTTTATTATGATGGACTCCTAAAGGACTGACCTAAGTGTCTCGAGGGATTATCAAAGATCAAACTTTCCCATGTTCAAGGCTTAGAGACCTATAGTTTGATTGGATGACTTTTTTTTTGACTTTTTGACATTTTGACTTATTTTTGGATTTTGATGTTTTGAATTTTATTGGTTTTTTTTTGTTTTTCTGATGTTTTTTGGATTTTTTGATTTTCAAGGACCTCAAGAACATACACAAATCTAATACGATGAGAAAATTCCAAAAACATGATGCAATAGTCTACTCCAATAAAGGAAGGACAAACTGACCTTGAGAATGGGTTGAGTAGTACTAGGAGGGATCATGACACGAAAATAGGACCAAGCTATGATGTGGGTATTGAATGAATGGGTGATGGAGATATGAAATGTGATGGATGATGAAATAATAATGGATGGATGATGTAGAACAAGACATGAAGATCTTGGTGGATGGAAAGTGCTTATTTACACAAGGCACCTGTTTGCCAAGTTTTCACCAAGGTACTTTCCCAAAGTGCCACCAAAGCAATTTTCACTAGAGGACGATTTTTCTCTTTACTATTTTTGATTCTTTTTCTAATTTTTTGGATTTTTTTGTTGTCACCAAGATGCCTTTTTGCCAGGTTTTCATCAAGGTGGCCAATTTTTTTAGGACATTTTATGATTTTCTTGATTTTTTGGTTCTATACCTTGAAAGATTTAGGCATAAAACTTTTTGAGATGGGAGTTGTTCATGGGATTCTGCAAAGGCTCGCCTTCTAGTGTTGACAATTGATATGCCCCTAACTTGTAATTTTTTATGATGACAAATGGTCCCAACCAGTTAGGTTCAAATTTTCCTTTGCCATTTGGATTTGGTACATTTTTCTAATTCTCTTTTAGTACCAGTTCTCCAACTTGGAAAGTCTTACTTCTGATCTTCTTGTTATAGCTCCTCTTTAGTCTATTTTGATAGGCTTGCAAATGATTTAAAGAATCCATACACCACTCATCCAATAGCTCTAGCTCATTTAGTCTTGATGCTTGATATTCTTTATTCGTGATGAGGTTTTGCAGTAATATTATTAGTGATAGAAGCTCGATCTCAATGGGTAATATGGCTTCTAATTCATAGACCAGGGAGAATGGGTTGGCATCGGTAGGTGTGCAAATGCTGGTTTGATAGGCCTAGAGGGTGGGATTTAGTTGTAGATGCCAATCACAAGCTACATCATTGACTATCTTTTTGAGGATTTTCATAATGGTTTTATTGGTGGCTTCTACTTGGCCATTGCCTTGGGGATAATATGGGGTGGAGAAGTGATGTCATATTTTGAATTTATCTCAAAGGTCACAAACATCCTAATTCTTGAAGGGGGTCCCATTATCTAAGATAATAGCTTGGGGAACACTATATCGAAATATTAAGTAGTTAAAGATGAACTTTTATATCTACTTTCTAGTGATATATGTCATGGGGATGGATTCCACCCACTTGGTAAAGTATTCAATGGTGGTTATGATAAACTTGTGGCCATTAGATGAGGTGAGAGTGATTTTTCCAATAATATTGAGTCCCCATTGTGAATAGGGCCATGGTGTGATAGTAGGATGAAGTTCTTGAGTTGGAGCATGGATGAGTTCACCATGCTACTGACATTGTAGGCACCTTTTGATGTAGTCATGTGCTTCTCTTTCCATTGTAGGCCAATAATACCTCATCCTCAACAATTTATTGGCCAAGGTCATTCCACTTGAGTGTGAAGCATAGATGTCATTATGTGCCTTAGTTAAAGCAATCAATGCCTCCTCAACATTTAAACATCGTAGTAGGGTTCCTTCTATGCTCCTACAGTAAAGGGTATTTCCTAGGATGACAAATCATGAGGCTTTCTAAACAAAGGTTCTTTTTAGGCTTGAGGGTAAATAAAAAAGTAGGACACCTATGCATGGGTAGGTATAAATGTCATGGTACCATGGATCATTAGGACCAATGATTTCACACACAAATTCTGATTCTAGTACATCGAATGTGGGTACAAGAAGTTGTTCTACCAAGAATTCATGTTTCGAGACATTGCAAGGGACGTCTAGTAGGGATCCAATCATTTCTATGGAATTTGCTACTCTATTGTTTGCTCTAGGAATTTGATCAAATGTGATATCAATGAATGATTCTTTGAGTCTCTCTACCAACCTTTTGTATGGAGTCAGTTTATCATCCTTAGTTTGGTATTCACCATTCACTTGAATTTTTATCAACTCAAAGTCTTTGTATACTCTAAGGGCTATGATGTGCCACTACACTACTATTCTGAGACTTATGGTTAAAGCCTCGTATTCTACAATGTTGTTAGTGTAAGGGAATGCAAATTTTGTAGGACCTCGATATGCAGTCCCTGTAAGCGGTGATGAAGAAGACACCGAATCTTGATCCATGCTGCATGTAGGAACCATCAAAGTAGAGTTTCTATGGTTGTTTATGCTGAGATTTAAGGTGGATTTATCTGGAAACTCTAATATGAGTGGATTCTCTGAATACATGGGTGCCTCTACAAGCTGATCTATGATTACTTGACCTTTGATTACTTTTAGGTCCACATACTCGATGCCATATTTAGATAGAATCATGACCCACTTGGCCATCCTTCCCATGATAATTTCCTTTGACAGTAAGTACTTGAGGGGGTTAATTTTGGGATGAGTTTTATTTTGTGTGCCAACATGTAATGTCTGAATTTCTATGAAGCAAACACTACTGCTAGAAATGATTTTTCAATGGATGAGTAGTTTAACTCATGTCAGACCATTGTGCAGATGATGTAATAGATGGCCCTCTCTGTCCCATTTTCATCATTTTGAGCTAGAAGAGCACCAAGGGCTACTACTATTGCTGATACATAGAGGATTAGTGAATTTTTTGGAATTGGTGGCATGAGGACTAGAGGTGTGAGCAGATATTCTTTGATTTTGTTGAAGGCTTCCTCACACTTTTCATCCCATTTGTACACTACTCCCTTGTGAAGTAGGTGAGAATATGGGTTTTTCTTGTCTACTAGTTGTACTATGAATATGCGAATGGATTGGAGCCTGCCTTGGAGGCCTCTCAACTATTTCAATGTTTTGGGTGCCTCCATCTCAAGAATTTCTTTTACTTTGGCAGGATCTATTTCAATACCCCTCACTAACACTATGTATCAAAGTAGCTTTCCTAATTGTACACCGAAGATGAACTTCTTTGGATTTAAATGGACCTTGTATTCCTCCAGCCTATCAAAAAAAGTGCTCAAGGTTGCTATGTGATCTTTCCTCTTTCTGGATTTTGGTAGTATGTCATCAACATAATCTTCAACAATTTTTTGAATCATGTCATGAAATATTAGCATCATGGCTCTTTAGTAGGTGGATCCTGCATTCTTTAGGCAGAATGGTATCATGTTCCAACAATAGGTTCCTCATGGACAAGTGAAGGCCATTTTGTGTTGGTCTTCTTTAGCAATCATTATTTGGTTGTACCTAGAGAAACCCTCCATCAGAGAAAGCATTTCATGTCCTAGTGTCATGTCTACAATCATGTCAATGTTGGGCAATGGGAAATCATCTTTCAGACATGCTTTGTTTAAGTCCCTGAAATCCATGTAGATTCCGATGCCCCCATCTAGTTTTGAAATAGGAACCAAATTGGACACCCATTCTAGATAGTTTATTGGTCGTATGAATATTGTGTCAAGTAGTTTATTCAATTCTATCTTGACTAACAGGGCGATCTGAGGATGCATTTTTCTCAATTTTTGTCTGTCAGGCTTTCTTTCAAAGTAGACTGATAAGGGATGTACCACAATCTTTGGATTGAGCCCGAGAATGTCCACATAGCTCCATGCAAAATTAACTTGTGGGTATGTGCAAGATCATGATGGGCCAAAAAGTGGCAATATTATGGATATTTGTAGGGTATGTGGCTGATGACTTTTTTTTACCCAAAATTGATGAAACGAAAATGATTTTTAGAGGATATTCTCAGCTTTCCACCAATATAAATTATGCTTTAATTTGAATTTAATAAATAATTATTATTCATTTTCTATTAGAATTAAAGTCCTAATTGATAGGCTGATTCAAAAACATCTATAACTTTCAAACGATATCACATTTTTTGAATCTGAAACATGCATCATATTCTATGCTTCACATACTATAGGATTAAAAAAAGAAAAAATAAATTTCATGAAGTTTTCACCAAGTTAAGGTGGTCAGACATATGAGTTTTTTTATAATTTTTAAAAGTTGTAATAAAAAATTCATAATTAATTATTTACTTGGAAAAAATTACAAAAAATTATACATCACATTCATACATGAGTCCTCTGAGTCCTCTACTTATATATAAAATCTTATAAAAAAATATTATCATTTTATTATGGTTAGGGTGGTCAGACAGACACCTACTTCTTATTTTTTCCCTGAAATTTAAGTACTACATTGAAATTTCAAATTTTCACCAAATAGATTTTATTTATTTTTAAATAAACCTAATAGTTTAGAAACTAAATTCAATTTTCTACATATTCTATTCTTACATATTTTTGAAATAATATAGATAACTTATTCAAATTTTTACGTGAAGTAGCCTAACACTGATTTTTCTAATTTTTTTGCCACTTAAGGGCCTATGTTTTCCATGATGATCTTGCACATACCCTTGTCTTTCTCTGAAGAAGGCTGCTAGGAGCTCTTGTTCGTCTGATAGTAATTACTTTGCATAAAATGTGATGTGCGGGGTCTCCTCTGTTCCCAAGTTAACTGGGTTGCATTTTTTGGCTAGGACCACTGATTTTTCGTGGTGGAGAGCTCTAAGAGGAAGATTGAATCCCCCATCCTCGGGTGCCTTAGAGAGGTTTTCACCATTGGATGTGTCCTTTTTTTTACTATTTTTGGGTCAGAGAGTTCCACTGTGTGGTTTTCACTCAAGGACCTAGAGATTATTCTCAATTTTTTGCTTTTGTGATTGAGGGATTCAATCGTTTCTCCATAATTTTCCTGTGTCTAGCTCAATGATGAATCCCACTTTATGATCTCCACATGGAATATTATTCCATAGTCCCATAAATTATGAGAGCGCCTCATCGTTTTTAAATGTGTCTAGAATTGGTGGTCCTCATTGCTCATAATCGATGAGTTGTGGGTAGACTAGGTGGATTTCATGGTTTTGATGGTCATTTTTCTCAAATGATGTAGTACTAATCATGAGGATGGATGTATCTTCAAAAATCATGTGTAAATCAATTATGGGGTCTCCCTCACTACTTATATCTATGACCTGATCTATGGATATGGGTATTTGATGAGTGGGTGTTGATTGCTGAGGAGGATTTTTGACATTCCTAATCGAGGCGCCTCTGCCAATTATGGTCACTCTCATAGGGGTACATCCAAGGCCGATATTTTTCATTTGCATCTCAGGAATAATGGGAATTAGAAGCCCATTGTCATTTTTTCTAAGCTTTGTGTTTCTATCATAACCCATGGTGAGCATCATTTGTAAGCCTTTGCTACTATCATCCATAGGTATATCAATTTCTGGTCTATTATCTTGGTATAGAAGATGTGATGGGTCCTCTTCTATCACTTCCTAACCTAGGTCCCCCCAAATTTTGAAGTTGGAATATCCTTCAGTGGATGTTTGGGATGTGGAGGCTTCATTTGATTATGGTCGTCCTTGTGATCTAGGAGATTGTGGTAACTCTCCTACCACAAAATAATTTTTGGGAACTGTATAGTTTCTGCAACCATTGTCTTGGATGATGACTTTGATATCAGAGATAGTGGGGATGGCAAGAGTGGTGGTTTCCTTTGTAATAGAAGTGAAAGTTGGTGTGGCTAGATCAATGTATGGTGTTGATGGGCCTTCATCATTCTTTGGCACCTGGGGGATTTTATAATATTTTTCCTCTAGGATTTTGCAATAAGAGAATGGTTTGAGATCCCCATGGATGGTGACCTCTTGGCCTTCATGTGTGAATTTGATGCATTGGTATAAGGTTGATGCAACTACTTGCATTGCATGGATCCACGAATGTCCTAGGATAATACTGTAGGGAAAATCAAGGTCGAGGACCTGGTAGGTGGTTTCCATTATTGTTGGCCCCACTTGGACAGGGAGTTGGATAGTGCCCTAAGACACTCTCTCTTGATCATCGTACGCCTTGATTGTGATGCCTTTGCCTTTGTCTATGGTATCCTCAGAAATTCCAAGTTTTTTTTATCAACTTTAGAGAACATATGTTAAGACTTGCAACCCCATCCACCAAGACCCTCTTGACTTTATTTTTGTGAACCAATACTTCAAGGTGGAGAGCGCAATTGTGAGACATTTGAGTGGGGAAGTCCTGATCGAAGAAAGTGAGAAGGCTTGGAATGGTGATATTTCCAATCATAGCTTGGAATTAGTTTGTATCTAGATCCAATTAGAAAGTGGATGAGGCTAATGCTTCTTCTAGGATTTTTCTGTGGGAAGGTGATATCTTCAAGAGCTCCATGATGGAGATCTAAGCAAGAGTTCTCTTTAGTTGGTCAGGGACATTATAGCCATGTGGGATAGATCTTGGGTTTGAAGTGGATTCCCTAGGTGGTTGTGAGGATCCAACAATGGTGACCTTTCCATCACTTGTGATGGCTCCATAGTCTGCATTAGCTCCCTTAATGTTAATGAAGAGGACATACTCCTAAAGTGTTGCCACAAAATGGTCATACACATGATTCATGTCCTTGTATTTTCCTTTTCCTTTATCATTATTTCCCTTGTTGTGATCAAGCATCAGATTTGTGTATATATTTAGGTTTTAGTTCCCTAGTGGTTGCTCCACACTTATGATTTTTTGATCAATGAGGTCTTGGACTAGGTTTTTCAACCTCATGCAGCTATTAGTGGTGTGCCCTTTGATTTTGTGAAAGTCATAGAACTAGTTTTCATTGTACTAGGGTGATTTCAAGTCTGGTTCTTGATAATTCTCATAGGTGGGAGCCTTGATGAGATTTTTGTTTATCAATTTCTTCATGATAACCTTGAGTGGTTCCCCAAGGGTAGTTTACTTCCACTTGGGGGAGTTTTTGTTTCACTGGGGTGGCCCACTTGGATCATTGACATTGTTGGTGGTTTCATTGTTTGGTTGTTGTGTTATCATGTTAGCTTGGTGATTGTTTTGATGGTAATTTTGGGGTTGTTGTTGAGGTTTAGGTGTGTTTTGTTGAGGTGCATTGATGACAAATTTGGCATTGAAAACACCATAATTGGTAATGTTTTTGTTTCTTTCCCATGTGTGAGGTTTGTTGTTATAGTTTGTAGATGGGTAGTTGCTTTGATGATCAAGATATGTTTGTGTCATTGGTTGCGTACCAAGGGATCATTCAATGTTAAGCACCTTGGAGATCAATTGATTGTATGTGGTGATCCCTTTGACTTTGATATGGAAATCCAAGGCTCCGTCGAGGTTGGATATGATAGTGCATATTTTTTGTTCTTCTAGCATGGCCCATTTGCTCCAATTGGCCCTGGATCACCATCATTGTAGGAATGAAGCAAATGATTCATTCTTTCCTTGTTTCAAAGCTGATAGTTCCTCTAGACTAAAATCCATCGCAATGTTGAATGCATAATTTTTTATGAATGCATTTACAATCTCTTGGAACTTTTTGATGCCTAAAGGAAGGCAAGAGAACCATTCCATGGCTTGGTCTACCAAACTTCTAGGAAAGAGCTGCATCAGATGGGTGTCATCATATGCAACTTCCATGCAATGAACCTGAAATGCCCTTAAGTGATCTTTAGGGTTTCCCATCCCATGGTATTTGTCAAATTTGGGGATCTCAAATCCCTTTGGGAATGGTTTCAAGACAAGGATCCTATCAAATAGATAGGGACACGAGTTGTTGGGTGTTTTCGTGGTTTTCCCTAATTGAAGATAAATCACTTTTTGCGAGAGCAACCTGATTTGTGATGTGACATCATTTTGTGGATTAGAGGGTGGGATGAAAGTATTTTATGGTGGTTCAATTGTTGTTGGGATGGGTGAATGGGTTGCTATGTTGATGGATGGTGTTTGTTCATTCTGTTGCACCAAATATGCTTACAATTGCTGCTGTATCAACAACACTTGTTGATGGTCTTGTTGTTGTTGTGCTAATAGTACTTGTTGTTGAGCTTCTTTTTGTTGTTGTTGCTACACCAAAAACACTTGATGTTGGGTTGCTAATCAAGTTGCCTCTTGCTACTCTTGGTATTGTTTTAGTGCTTGTTGATATGCTTGTTGTTGGGCTACTTATTGTTGTGCAAGATACTGTGCTTGTGCCTGTGCTTGCGCTTGCACTTGTGCTTGTGTTTGTTGAGCTTGATATTGGTATTGAGCTTGCACTTTTTCTTGAGTCTTGACTTGTGCTTTTGGGCAACTTGTGCAATTTTTTTAGCTTGTGCGACTTGTGTGGCTTGGACTACTTGAGTGGCTTGGGCTACTTGTTGTGCTTGTTGTTGTAATAAGGCTTGAGCTTGTGCATCTTGTTGTTCTTTTTTCACTTGTTGCATGACTTGGTCATCTTGCTAAGTAGCTTGGATAGCTTGTTGAGTGGCTAATTGTGCAGCTTGTTGGTTTTGTATTTGCTATAGTGCCTTTTGATAGGCAGCCTATTGAGTAGCTTGCAACACAATACTATATTGGTTTGATGTGTTTGATTTTGGTGGCAGTGATGGTGGAGGTGGATTTGGAATGGTGCTTGTTGTTGTGATGAGAGGCACCATCATATTGATGTTTTGGATTTGAGTGGTGGATGGTGTGATCAATGTGTTTGGTCCTTGAGAGACCATGTTTTGAGGATTGATAGATGATGTGTTGTTTGCTTGTGATATGGGGAAGGTTGCCATTTTTTTTTGCAATATCAATTGCAAGAGGGGAGGATTTGTTATGATTCCTTGATTGATGGTTGGGGGAGTGTTTTGAATGAGTGGCAGAAGTGGTGGTAGCCCCAAACCAAGAGGTGAGATAGATGTTAATGGAAAGGGTGGGAGTGGTGGGAAAGTGAGTGGTAAGCTCCCTTGGGGAAATGATGATGATGATGGGTCAAAAATTCCCCATCATCCAAATAGGTCACCTTCTCCTTGTGAAGTCGTGGGGAGAGAGGTTTTTGGTGTTGCATTAAATGATGATGATGATGGGTCATTATGAAAGGTGAGGGGGGCATATGTATGTAATGGGTTTTGTTGGATAGTTTGACCCAAAATAGTGTTTACATCCAAATGTTGGTTGTTTACAAGAGGGTGTGTTTGCAATGCATTGAGAAATGCACTCCCTTTGTTAACGATCGGTTGAGTTGGAGCAATTGATGATGTGATTTGGGGGATGGGTTGAGTGATATTTGAAATTGGGATGTTGATGTGATCAGGAGTGTCGATGATATGGGAAGTGTGAATGATGTTGAAGGTGGTTCCACAATGGTGCTAATTTCATAATCAGAAGGGAGTTTAGTCCCTTGTTTTATAGTTCGAGCATGTATTGTTGGGGATGGAGTTTAATTATGATGTTAACAATCCTATGATTTTAAGGATTTTGAACCATCTCATTGATCTCATCTTGGGTCATACCAAGATGGTTTTTTGTGAGGTATTCCACTTGGCCATCCTCTTGATGGTCTTGAGGTAGTGAAAGATTGGTTGTAGGATTGATTGATCCAATAGGATTCATGTCAATGTTAGTTTTACTGAGGTCACTTGAAGTTAATGTTTCTTTATAGGCTTCCATGTCCTTCTTGTGTTGAGATCTAGTTTGCACCATAAAATAGGGATCAATTTTTCAAGAATATAAGAGATGAAACTCTAATTGTTTAGAATGATAATATCTTTAGGTGAAAAAGAGAAATTTTTAGGATGATTTAAAGACAAAAGGGTGAAAATGATATGGATGAAAGATGGATGATTGAAACTCTTGAGAAAATCTTGAAGGGTATGTTAAACTTTAGTACTTGATTTTGATCTTTTTCTTTGTTTTGGATTTACGATCAAGATTTGATTTGGGTTTGGATTTTGATGGTGAACTCATAAAATCTAAGAGGTTGGATTTTTTCCTAGAGTATATTTTGTTCATAAGATGATAATTTTTCTAGGTGTGAGAAGAAGGATTCATCTAAACACACCTATCCAAACAAGATGATTTGATTGGATTGATTTTGATTTTGGATAATGAACTCCTAAATCCCAAGATGTTGGATGTTTATCAAGGGATGAATTTGTTAACAAGATTTGATAATTTGACTAAATATGTGGAGAAGGATGCATGTACACACATCTAATCAAACAAGATGATTTTGGGTTGGTTTCCAATAATTTTCCCAAATTTTAACATGGAAGATTTTTCCAAGATTTTCAAAGTGTTTGATGATGAGATGATTTTGGTTTTGATGTTCAAAGATGGATGAGGGTTTGATTTTTATCCTATTTTTACCTAAAAAAGCCACTTGCTTACTAGACCTCGGTTTTGAAGAACATGCTTTTCTCTAAACAAGATGCTCAAATTCTCTAAAAATATTTGGGTTTTGACAATAATAGAACAAGTACAAACCAAGATTATTTCTTGAATCTTTTCTATAGAAGTTAAAAATCATTCTTCATCTAAATTTGTATAGCATTGAGAGAAAATTTTGGTGATCTTTTGGACTAAGAGCTCTTACCTTTGGTTTCTTGGTTTTGGTCTTGTGTGAAATCATTTAAATGGGACACATGTGCAGGATTCAATTGTCTTTAGTCTTTGCTTAATGTTTTCATTTTTACCACAAATACTTCTTGATTATGTTTTGAAACTAAATGTCTAATGTTTTAATTTCTTCTCATCCCACAAAGTGTATTATGTGGAAATCGAGGAAATCAAAGCAAGAGTTACCTAATGTTTACTTTAGTAGGAGCAAATTGAGATAAAATTCAAGTTCCTAGAAACTCTAATGATATGAATCCCAAGGGAAAGCAAGGGCATGTGAATTCGTTCAAGGATATTGTCTTCTCCTAAAGAGTTTGAGATTTAATGCTCATGTTAAATGTTCATTTTCCAATGTTTTCGATCAAGCAATGTGTTTTGATTTCAAGAAAATGTAAAACACTATGGATATTTGAGGAAATATTTGTTGAGTCCACACTTGGACAAGTCCAACTACGCTTACTTTTAGTGGATGGTTAGATGTTTGGCCCCAGTGGCTCCCCTCCATGGCTCAATAATTCTTTCAGGGAAGCCAAGCATCAGTACCCATGAATCTTCCATGACATACTTTTTATATCTACTAAAAGCTATAAAAGTGCGGGGTGGCTTCAGAAAAACCATTCTTGCACCAAAAAATAGATAGGGATTTTGGCCTTTCTACACCAAGGGTTTTAATTCAAACTTTTCATTCGTAGGAGTTGATCCATCGAGGTGAGAGACCATTGCTTCTCTTCTTGTTGGAACCAACCGTGTGATACTGGCCCTTGTTACAATACCCAGTTTTATATCCTGGTTGGAAATACACTTGGCTTTAGTGTGTTACTAGTTGGGTTGTTCCCTTGGGTGAGTATTTTTTCCCCAAGACAGGCCCTTTAAGATAAACAGTAGTGAGCAAACATATTCATAATTCAATCAATCTTTGTTGAGAAACAAAGAGAGAACACATGCAATATGTTCCACTCACACTTGTAAGATTTTTTTTCAATTTTAAAACCCAAAATGAAGTGTGGAGGAAACCACTTTATCCCAACTTAAGACCATAAAAAATCCTTTTGATTCTCAAGATCACCATGAGGTGCAATAGAAGTGAATATGTCTTTTCAATGGTGTTAATTTGAGTAAGTATTCACAAAACAAAGTAGAAATTGTTCATTTTAAAACCACAAAGCAAAAGTGAATTCTTTTTATAGCACCAAATAAAATGTGGACTTTTCCTTGTTCAGTTGTTAAATCTAAAAATCAACTCTAGTAAGTTTTTTCTAAAGTTCATTTTAAGCCCTTTGTTGTGAAAATTGAAAAATTCCTTTTTAGAGCCTAAAATAAATTTAGTAGTTCTTAAGCATGAGTGATAAAAATTTTTATTAAGAGAAATTGTGAATTCTCTAAGAGTGTTGAAAAAACACTTGGTATTATGAGAAAGTGATTTCATCATGCCTCTTTTCTCCTTTACTTTGATCAAGCCAACCTACAAGAAAACCATTTAGATCTACAAAACAAAGGTCAAAAAAGCATGTAACAACCCAAATGATCAAAATTAAAAAAGACACATGTCATAAAAAATTGAATTTCAATTTTTGCTTTCCCTCAACAGTGAAGTCTGCACAAGTGGTCTAGTTTGAATTCTTCAACAGTGCTATATGGCGTCACTTACTAGTTAGCATTGCTCTATAGCAGGAACAAAGAGCATGACTATGCCACCATTTTAGTCAGCAGTGGAGTTTCAAGTTTAAGATTTCCAATGAGTGGAAATGGAACCAGTGGTGCACTTTGAAAATTTGAATCTTGGATGGGAGCAACAAAGCTTTAGAGTTTGTGATTTGTAGTGGTGCTAGAGTCCCAGTGGTTCTATATACCAATGTTGGGATGTTAGTGGTGGAGTTCCCTATAGAGACACAAAAACAATAAAAAAGCACAAAATTTCATGAAAAAATGTAATTAGAACTTCTGGTCTACCCTCGTTCTAGCGCCAAATGTGAGAAACAAGATCCTAATACCTACAAAAAAAAAACAACACACACATTAGAAGATTGAAATGAAAGTTAGAATCTAAGTTCTGCATGAAATCCATTCACAAAGCCTAAATTAGGAAATGAGATGAAGAACACAATAAGAAAGCAATAAAAAGAGATTTAATTCTAATTAAACAAGAAAACTCTGGATCCCATGGGGGAATTGGTGCCAATTTGATGTGAAAATTGGCCCTTTCCCAACTCCAATGATGTAATGATGATTGGTGATGAAGAGTGATCCACTTTGTTGATGATTGAAGTATGCTCCAAGATGAAAATCTACATAACCTAGCTAAGATTGGATAAAAATGGATGAAAATTGCTATGGATTTTGAGTATAATAACTGTGCTCAAATTGTGGATGATAAAATGAGGAAAGAGACCTCTTATTTATAGAATGATAGGATGGAGAAATGCCCAAAATGGAGCAATGTGGGACTAACATTCAACCAATGGCAAGGTGCCACTTGTCCAAATGTGAATGGATGGAGGATGTGCACATTTTGATCAATGTGCCCATAAATGCAATTAGGTGATATTTGAAATTAGTGAAATGACATGTAAGAGGGAAAAGAAATGTCTTAAATGCCACTTGGCTCAAGGAAAAAGGACTTATTAGGTGAAGTAAATGTCTTGTTGGAAGGACAAAGTCCACTTGGATTTGAATTCAAATTTGAGAGAATATTTCTCCATTATGCCATGTTGAGAGAAAATAGAGATTTAATAAATGAATGAAATATATTTTCATGTGCAAGTGGCAAAAGCTAGAGGATGGTACATGGATTAGGATTAAAATAATCAAAGGTTAATTAAATTAAAGAGAGATTAGATGATGTGACAAATTTTATTTAGATTTATAGGTTGATTAAATCAGAGATGGGAAGAATGTGAGTTTAGGCTTAGTTAAATAAATATTTTGTTTTATTTAACAAAAGAAGATGATTGGTTAGCTTAAATTAAACAAGGTTTAATTTATTTAATTTAATAGATAGACTTTAGAAATTTAACCAAATAAAGTGAATTATTTAATTAAATATGGACATAGGGTTAATTAGATCAGATAGATTGATTTAATTAACAAGGGAGAAAGACTTAATTAGATAAAATGATTTATTTAATTAAGAGATGAAATTGATGAATTTAATCAAATAAGGGTATTTTATTAAATGGTTAGACTGAGGGATGATTTAGGATGAAATGGTGTTAATAATCCAGATCAAGCATGTCAGTATATTTTCCATGTCTACAGTTAGTAGTTTTCTTTTTGAGCTGGTCTGTGTTATGCCTTGCATAACCACCCCATTTTATTTTGGAACAAAATATATCCCCCCTTCTCTTTTTTGGTCTCTTTGCCTCTGTTATTGGCTTTGACCTTTGGAATTCTTCCGTCTTCCTCCTAAGTTTGTCTTCTTGTTTTGATAGATTGTGGTTCTGTCTCAGCTTGAGTTGGTTTTCTTCTTGCTAGAAATTGAATGAAATAATCATAAACAATCTTGTATTTCATTATAATACATTTTATGTGCTTCTAAGGGATAATGGAGACCTTGTTGTGTAGGGTTGAATCATGTATCAGAATGATATCTCTCAATGAAGCCAGTTTGCAAGGCATGCCTCAATCACATTCAACATAAAACTCCTCAAGAACAAAGTCATTGAGACCTTTCAGGTGTCTTGCTGACTGGTGGGGTGTATTATTCATTTGGGATCCACCGGTTGCCATGACATCTCAGTCGCTGAAAGGATTTATATGTCTCTTCATTCGGAAGGACGTCTCGATGAAAGGAGGTTTGCATCATTGAGAAGTCATGCTGACAAATGAAACTCTTGACGACAATTGTTCACAGGGGCTCTCGAAGAAGGTTTTACATTTGACATAGGGTCTTGGCAAAGGGAGCTTCTTTCCCTAAAATGAAATAGGATTGCCAAAAGATAATTCCCTCACCGAAAGGTCTTGCCAATATAGAGAAAGTCATGCTGAAAAGGGTGTCATCGGGGAAACAAGGTCCCGCTCACCATGATCTCCTGTCGAACAAGTAAAGTCTCACCGAAATGAAATGAACTCGGTGAGATGTCTTACTGACATGGTGGACTCTTGCCCAAGAGGGATGTCTTCAGGGAGAAAGATATATGTGCCATGATGTCTGGCCGAAGGGATAAAGTCTTACCGAATAGGCGTATGTCTCGATGATCGGGTGATGTCCTATCAAAAGATGTTACCTTTAGGGTAAGGCTGTGATTTCACCGTGAGGTCTTGCCGATCCAACGGGGTCTCGCCGAAAGAAGCTCGAGCTTGGGGAGAGTGGTTTACTTTTGGTGTGAAGTCTCGCCGACCCAAGAGAGTTTCCCCAATATGATCTCAGCTCACCAAAAGGGGTAGGCCTTCAGAAAAATGTCCTGCCAATAGAAGGAGGTCCCACCAAAAATTTTGAGCTTGGAAAATGATTTTTCCTTTACTAAGAGGTCTGCTGATTAGTATGGGTCTCACTGACAAGTTGTGCCTTTGGTGAGAAAGATATATTCGCTGAGAGGTCTGGCCAAATGATAAAGGTCTCGCCGAAAGGGTTCTCCCTTCGGTGTGATGTCTAGGCGAAGTGGAGTGTCTTTGGCAAAATTTCCTGACGACCCGATAGGGTCTTGTCGATATAGAATGAGCTCGGGGAGAATGAAGAAGTTTGGCATAAGGTCATGCCGACTAGCCATGGTCTTGCCAAAATGTTCTCTCCCTTCGGTGTAGTGGAATCCGCTTGATATAAGGTCTTGTTGACCATCTTATCTCCTGCTGATAGTGATGGATTTACCAATAGAGAGGGATATTGGTATGACAGAGGGGAACTCGCCATGACCTCTTTCCGTTGAATGTTTGTCTTGCCGATGGGTTCTATGGTATCGATATGACTTGCACAACTTGATGTGAGGTCTTCTTGACATGTGAGGTCTCCCTGACATGGGTGTGCTTGCTAGAGAAAGAAAGGCTCACCAAGATTTCTTGGCGAGGGGACTTAGTATCACCAACATAAAAAATCGTGGCTTCGGTATAAGGTCTAGATGAAGGGAGCTAGTCTTGCTGACCCTGTAATGTCTCACCGACGTTTGTCCACAAGATGGGCTCGAAGAGACTCCTGACTGAATGTCTTGTTTCACTGGGATGTCTTGTAGAGTGCGGATATCTCGCCGATGGAAGGAGGCACTACGTTATACCTCCTAGGAGCTTGCCATGACTTCTGGCCGATGACGATTGTCTCAGCAATGATTGTGGATATCGATATAGCTTGTGCAACTCGCCACAACGTCTTGCCGATTGTCATATGCTACGTCAATGGCTACTATGAAGCATAATCACATCGGGGAGACACCAATGGTGTCTCGCCGACATGCAATTCTATATAAGCCACTTTTGACTGCCCGAGAGTCTTACGTGGAGCTTGTTCCACCAATCAGGAAAAGTTGAAATGGGAAACCACCAATAGTTTGACTGATTGACTACCCCTATGAAGGAAATCAACAGAATGTAAATGACATGGACTCATTCTGAGATCAAAACCTGATGGAACCCCTTGATGAACGGTGGTTTGGTGATCTAGCAAGAGGTCTGATGCTACCTCCAAAAGATGGTCAATGGGAAGAAGGATCTGGAGCGGGGAGGAAGGAAGAAAAGAGGAAGAAGCCACAAGTATCAGGAACAACTAGAGTCTACTGGCAGAAAGAGGCAGATCGACATTAATGATAATGCTTTAGAGCATTCAAGGAAGTTATGCAAGGTAGTTCAAAGATAGACACATATACCAGGAGTAAATGCTGCAGCTACAAAAAGATCTGAGATCACCCCTGGGTCAAGCCGTCACCGACATGGACAACAAGGCTTCACATTGAATGCGGCATTAACTCTATCAAAAGGGATCTAAGGATCTAACTTCCTGGAAGGAGATATTTTGTAAACCCTAAAACAGGGGGGCCAACACATTCTTTTTGGTACTCTATATAAATGGAATTCTTGCCTCTTTGAGAAAGGGTTAGAAAAAAAATAGAGATAGTTAGAAAGATAATAGAGTAGATAGTTCTAGATATAGATTTTCAAGAGTAGGAATTTTCTGAAGGATAGAGGAGATGAAGCTACATCTTGATTCTTTGTGATGGGAGTTTCTTTTGTCTTCTTAGTTAGGAGTTAGATTCAACATAGACTATAATGAATATTTCTAGTTTTCTTAGTAAAGATGGAAACAATTTGGAGTAATGGATTTTCTATACACTGGTGATTGTGCTAGGTTTGTAAATGTTGCTTATCTATTTCGCTATTAGTAGAAGCAACTAGATTAAAATCTACTTCATTTTGTGTTCTAAAATGGTGTTTGTCTTGAGTTAATCATTTGATTTGAGAAGCTTTCAAGGAATGAAGTTTTATTTTATGTTTTGTTTAAATGGTGACTTGCAATCTGTTATTGAAATCAACACTGTGAATGAATGAAACTGTGTGTTAATCACAAGTTAATTTTGTTCTATAGTTTTTAGTTAGGAATTCCTTGAAGGGTATCAAGTTTGGTTAAGACAAATGAATTAACATTATTTTTTGTTCTAAAGCTCTGATCTATCTTTTTTTGTTTCTTTAGAACCCTAGTTAGAATAGGTTTAATTTTATGTTTGATCTTAGAATAATCTAGAAGCTCAACACCAGCAGGCCCCTTGAATATTACTATTACATTGACCATTGAACAACATCAACACAGTTGAGAACCAACTACAAAGACATTGGGAGCTAAGATATCCATGTGTTGTCTTTCTCTTTTAGGAGAAATAGAATAGTAATATCCTATTTGCATGTTGTGTCATCAAACATGCCAACAGAATTGGTGCTAGAAGGAGGGCCTAGGAGAGCAAGCTGTATAAAGCTGGGTCAGCTTCCTCAGAAAGGCCCCATAGAGTTCTTTGATCAACTAAAAACCCACGACCCTTGATAGAACTCAAGTCCCCAATAAGGCATAAGAGTTACAAGACTGGGGCAACCATCATACCACCCTTATTAGCTCCGCTCACTCCACTAGGCTTCTCACCAATAGCCCAGTGGATTCCTATCGGTCCACTATCGAATCCATCTCAATTATCATCACAGCTGATTCAACCCATACAATAGCTGGCTCAACCACCACCACGACCCATGGAATTCTTTCAAAATAATCCCTCTCCATTGGGGACTATTCGTGGAGGCTTTCATGACATGCCTAAGAATCTTGAGAAATTTTGTCCTAAATACATTCATGGCAAATCAAGGAGTGCTGAAGAGCACATACAAGATTTTAAGGATCCCTTTACTAGAGCTCAGATAGCTTGCCATGATGTAGTTTGTAGGTTGTTTCCTTATTCCTTAGGGGATATGGCATACAACTGGTATTGAATCTCCCTCAACATTCTATTCTAAGCTGGACGGACTTGGAGAATGCTTTCATCAATTAGTTCAGGGTCTATGTGGATCCAACCATTTTGTTCCACCAATTTGCTACCATTAGGAAGGAGCCAGGTGAACCTTTGCCCTTGTTTAAAACTAGATTCCACAACAAAGGTAATTCCTCTGGTGTTTTCAAAAGCAATACAAGCTATAACATAGAATTTGATATTATTTCTGAGATGCAGAAACATAACACCTCTTTGTCATACTTTGGCATCTTAAGGTGGTGCCCTACTCAACGAGAGATAGTATTGAAAGCATTAGAGCAAGCTAATAAATCAAAAGGGAAAAACAAGGTGGTACCTATTGCAGACATGAACACAACTTTGTATAGAAACAAGGTAGGTACTCCACCATTTCTCTTAAGAATTTACACAGTTGTTTGTTAGATTCAGGAGCTTCTAGCAATGTTATGCCATTTTCTATATGCAAGAAATCGGGGTTGAACCCTATCCAAACAAACAAGAAGGTCATCCAACTTGATAAAATAGAGGTTAATGTAGTGGGAGAATTGAGAAACATGCATGTGCAAGTAGGGTCAAATCCTAGGATTCAAACCAATATAGATGTTCAAGTGGCAGACATTCCTGAGACTTATGGTATGTTGTTGAGCAAAGATTTGATGAAAGGTATAGGGGGGTATCTCTCCCTTGACTTTTCACACATGTGGCTACCATGGAAAGGAATTCCTACACAGATTAGGATTGAAAGTGAGCCTCGGCTCAAGCATGTCATCACTAAATATGATTTCCCCAATGAGGTAGTCTATTTTGAAGCCAGGATAGGGGTTTATAAAAGAGAGGAAATTCTAACCCTTTCAGTTCTTGATTCTAAAGACATGTCAATACAAAAGTTCCTTGATCCCATAATTAATGAAAATCAGCAGGCATTAATTAGGAAGCTACAACAAGATCAGCTGGTCTTAGGGGAAGATGTAGATCTTCAAAGTCTTTTACTCCCTAATTGGTGCAGGGTGCATTACCAAAATCATTCTGAATTGACTTGCCAACCCTGCATTGACATTTTGAATCATGTTTCCCAAGGGGAGGAAGCTAGCTTAATTCACCTTGAGGTCGTTACATGTCACTTATCATTTGAAGCCAAGGGGGCAATAATGTTAATCAGGGATAAAATGCTTTCAAAGGAAGTTCCTTCCCTAATTGAACCTACCCCAGACACATTTCTGAATCAACATATTGATGAGGAGCAACCCCAAGGTTTGTTTGACACCCCTGCACTCATGAGTATACCAAAACCCAAGGGGTTAACTGAAGATGTAAGTGACTGTTAGAAGGGTAGCCATGGATTACTTGATATGTTTGTGTAGGAATTGGAAATTATACCTGAAGAACCCATTAAACACCTTTTACCAACATTTGATGCAAAAGATCAAGTAGCCTCACCTCTGGCTCATCCTACCCAAATGCCCACAATAACTCCCAAAGGATCGACCCCAGCTCATGATTAGTTATGGACCCTCACCTTTGATGGATCCAAATCCAAAACAGGCTGTGGTATTGGGATTGAATTAACTAGCCTGAGAGGGAAAACTTTCTTTGCTTCTTATAGGTTGCAGTTTGGGTGCACTAACAACATAGCAGAATATGAAGCTCTAGGTCGGGGGTTGATATTCACACATAAGAAGAAATTCACTGCTTTGATGTTGAAAGGGGATTCAGAAATAGTTATCAAACAAGTGTGCAACCAATACACCTATCACAATAAAAGGCTAGCAGCTTATAGAAATCGGGTATGGAACCTGATTGAGGACTTTAATGATTTTGGGATTAGTTTAATCTTTAGAGCAGAAAATTAGATAGTTGATGTGTTAGCTATTGCAACAAGTAGCCTGGAACCCATGCAGGGCTCCAAACTCAAAAGATTCTCAGTGGAATTGATATCCACCTCAACTATTCCTAATAATGTCAGGAACTTTCAAGTTTTTGATGATGATTGACATATCCTTGCTTTCCTAGCAAGCTCAAATGTTTTTGAAGGAAAGATCATTGATGAGTCCAACTAGGATCAAGGATATTGGGACCCTGAAGACCGTGATACAAAGGGGGTGCTCAATTTAAAAGGTAACAACATTCTCAAGGGAATGGTGGCCCTAGAAAGAATTTTTGATTTAGACCTAAGGGCTCGAGAGAAGTTATTAGCTAAAGATAAAGGAGGTGAATACGAGACTGTCAACCTAGCTAATTTTGGTCCTAAAAGGAATGTCTACATAGGGAAAGCCTGTCTTGAAGCAATTAGAAAAGATATACTGAGGGTACTAAAGAAGGATATTGCTACAATAGCCTAGGGATATGAAGACCTAAAGACATTTGATGCTTCTGTAATGACTCATACTATTCCTTTGAAGCCTAAAGTTAAGCCATTTTGATAGAAACAACACAATTTCAATGCCTTGGTTGAACCATTGATCTTTAAAGAAGTCCAAAAATTGTTTTCTGCAAGGATAATCTTCCCTATAAGCCATTCAACATGGGTGGCTAACTTAGTTCCAGTTTGTTAGAAAAATGGGGAGATCAGGCTATGTGTCAACTTCAGAAATCTGAATAGAGCTTAAGAAAAGCTAACTACCCACTTCCTTCTCTTGATGAAGTATTGCAGACTATCAATGGATCTCAGATGATATCATCCTTGGATGGTTATTCTGGATACAATTAGATAATGGTTAACTATGAAGATAGAATGAAGACAACCTTCACTACAAAGTGGGGAATGTTTGCATACAGAAGGATGCCATTTGGTCTGATAAACACTGGGGTGACCTTTCAGCACGCCATGGACATAAAATTCAAGGATCTAATTGGTAAATGCATTATTGTTTACATGGACGACCTGATAGTCTTCTCCAGGGATTGACTGAACCATGCTACAGACTTAGCCAAAGTTCTTCAAAGATGTATACAGTATGGCATCTCCTTGAATCCAAAAAAGTGTGTGTTCAGAGTTTCTGAAGGGAAGATTTTGGGACACATAATCTCAGAAAGAGGAATATCGATTGACCCAAACCGAGTTGAGTCCATTATGAAGATAGCTATGCTAGGAAGCAAGAAAGAAATGAGATATTTCTTTGGAAAGATCAAATTTTTGAGAAAATTTATCACAGGCTTTGTAGAAATTGTAAAACCACTGAATGAAATGATGAAGAAAGATGCCAAGATAGAGTGGACCGATGAGGCAAAGACCACCTTTTCACAAGTCAAGCGATCCATTTCAGAAGTGTCGGTCCTTACTAGCCCTGACTACATCAAGCCATTCTATATTTATTCTTTTTCCTTTGACCATTCCTGTGTAGCTGTCTTAACTCAATGAAGAGAAGAGGGAGAGGATAGGCCAATTGCTTTCATGAGCTCCTCATTTAAGAATGATAAGACCAAATACCCGCCTCTCAAGAAGCAAGCTTTTGTGTTGGTCAGATCTATTAAGAAGTTAAGGCACTACATTCTCCGAAGTCAAATTATTACATTGTAGTCCTTGATGTAGCTATGAAGTCCCTACTCATGCAAAGCGAGCTGGGAGAAAGAAGAGGGAAATGGATGGCCATCTTGCAAGAGTTCGATCTAGAGATACACCCCATGAGACTTGTCAGAGGTACAAGCTTGTCTAAGTCCATGGTGAATGTTGGTGACAACATCATTTGTCAGCAATACATAACCCAGTCCTTCTCCAATGACCCTTTGTATGCTAATATTGTCCATTTTATGGTCAATAATCGATGCACAGAGGGAATGAATACTACTTAGAGGAGAGCACTAAGGATGAAGAGCTTGCATTATATGCTCAAAGGAGGATTTCTATACAGGAAGAACTTTGAAGGAGTGTACCTACGATGCCTTGATAAGTAAGAGGCTAAGCATGTAATCATTGAATTTCATGGGAAGCATGGCACAGGTCATGGTTCTACAGATTCACTAGCACATCAGATCCTTCGATCTAGTTATTATTGGCCCTGTGTGTTCAAAGATGTCCATCAACATGTAAGGACATGTCACGTATGTCAAATTTATGCATCAAAAGAATGCCACTCAGCCATGCCATTGCAGCTTGTCTACGAGGTAAGGCCATTTTCCCAATGGGCACTGAATTTTATTGGGGTAATTAACCCAAACTCTTCTGTAGGACACAAATTCATTTTGAATTCCACTGATTACTGCACAAGATGGACAAAAGCTCTGGTTGGGTCCCTATCAAATTGTTGAGATCCTAGGAGAAAATGCTTTCTGATTGAGTAGTTTAACTGAAGAACCTATTCCCTTGCCTGTTAATGGGAAGTTTCTTAAACATTATTTTGAGTCATAAAGCTTGTTAATTCTCTATTCTGCATGTAAGTAATTCATTGTTTTTTATGTAAATAATTTGTTTGTCTCCTGTTTGTAAATGATTTACATCTGTGTAAATAATTTCTGTGTTTTTGGTTGTAAATAATCTCTATATGTAAGTAGTTTTGTTCTCTATATGTGAGTAATTTTTTGCTTTTTATTAGAGTAATTTTTTTTTTTGTTTGTAAATAGTTTTGATGTTCTTTGTTTGGTCTTTCCTTTTGTCTTTTTTGTTTCCTTTGTTTTTTGGTTTCTGTCTTGTTTTCTTCTAGGGGTTTATTTGTTCTTTCCACCTCTAAATGGCGAGTTGTTATCTAAAGCATACTATGGCCATCAAAGAGAAGTGGTTTAGGTATTTTCAGGTTCTCTGATTAGGTGATTTTGTCCTAAACTCGTTGTTTTATGCTCATTGTCAATAAGAGTTCTGGAAGGTTTTGAAAGCAAGGTGCAAAGTAAATAACCTTCATTAGCTCCCTCTGAATCTTTCACAAATCATTAAGATCATCTACTTTGTAATGGTATATTTGTCATAGGGTGATAGTGTTGTAAGATTTGAGTGAAAAATCCAATCTCCCAAGTGTTTTTATGAGGTCCATGGTAGTTTTCAACCCAAAACAAATGTTAACCATCTGACATATTGAAAAAAAGGGGGGTCTCTCAAATATTTGAAACTCAAGGAAAAGAAAAAAAGAAAAGAGACATTTGTCTCAGAGAAGACTCAATATGAATGGGTGATTCTAGTATCTCTACCAGGGCTATGGACACCTAACTGGCAGTAGAGAAATGTTGTGAGAAAACTAGAGGTATCTCTGTTAGGGCTATGGATTCCTAACTAGTAGCGGAGCAATTCCTAGGATATCATTGCATGACAGCTAAAGGGAATCAACTTATGTAGTTCAAATCTTACACGTTGTTCAAAAGATGAAGAAAACTTTATGAAAGGATGATGCATCATCAATCAAACACATCGATTCAGGTCTAGCCATTGATTTGTTTACATTTGAGATTCTAGCTCAACCTTGGTTACTAAAACTGACCCAACTGGAGTTGTGATGTTCATAAACCAGGAGTTTTGGGTAGATGAACCCTTCGGTTTCTTGAAAATGGCTAAACCATTTTCCCAACAAGTCTCCATTTGTTATGACTTGCACAACCACCCCATTTTATTCTAGAAAAAAATGGGTCCCCCCTTCTCTTTTTTGGTTTCTTTTCCTCTGTTATTGGCTTTGACCTTTGGAATACTTCTGTCTTCCTCCTGAGTTTTCCTTCTTGTTCTGACAGATTGTGGTTTTGTCTTAGCTTGAGTTGGTTTTCTTCTTACTAGAAATTGAATGAAATAATCATAAACAATCTTGTATTTCATTATAATACATTTTATGTGCTTCTGAGGGCTAATGGAGACCTTGTTGTGTAGGGTTGAATCATGTATTAGAATGATATCTCTCAATGAAGCTAATTTTCAAGGCATGCCTCAATCACATTTAGCATAAAACTCCTCAAGAACAAAGTAGCTGATGCCTTTCAAGTGTCTTTCCAACTGGTGGGGTGTATTATTCATTGGGGATCCACTGGTTGCCATGACATCTCAGTTGCTAAAAGGCTTTATATGTCTCTTTGCTCAGAAGGAGGTCTTGGAAAAAGGAGGTTTGCATTGTTGAGAAGTCATGCCGACAAATGAAACTCTTGCTAACAATTGTTCATAGGGGCTCTCGGAGAAGGTTTTACATTCGACATAGGGTCTCAGTAAAGGGAGATGCTCTCCTTGAAATGAAATAGGATCGCTAAAAGATAATGCCCTCGTCGAAAGCTCTCGCCGATATGGAGAAAGTCCCACCAAAAAGGGTGTGATCAGGGAAACAAGGTCCCACTCGCGATGATCTCCTGCTAAACAAGTAAAGTCTCACTAAAATGAAATGAACTCGGTGAGATGTCTCACTGACATGGTGGACTCTTGCCAAAGAGGGATGTCTTCAGAGAGAAAGATATATGCACCATGATGTATGGCCGAAGGGATAAACTCTTGCCGACTGGGCATATGTCTCGGTGACCAAGTGATGTCCTATCGAAAGATGTTGCCTTTGGGGTAAGGCTATGGTTTTTCCATGAGGTCTTGCTGATCCAGTGGGGTCTCGTCAAAAGAAGCTCGAGCTCGAGGAGAGTGGTCTGCTTTTAGCGTGAAGTCTCGCCAACCTAAGAGAGTTTCCCCGATATGATCTCAGCTTGCCAAAAGGGGTAGGCCTTCGGAAAAATGTCTTTCCAATAGAAGGAGGTCCCACCAAAAGTTTCGAGCGAGGAAAATGATTTTTCCTTCAGTAGGAGGTCTACCCAATTAGTATGGGTCTCATTGATAGGTTGTGCCTTTGGCAAGAAAGATATATTTTTTGAGAGGTCTCGTCGAATGATAAAGGTCTCGCCGAAAGGGTTCTCCCTTCGAAGTGATGTCTAGGCGAAGTGGAGTGTCTTCGAAAAAATGTCCTGCCGACCTGGTAGGGTCTTGTTGATACAGAATGAGCTTGAGGAGAATGAAGAAGTTCGGCATAAGGTCATGCATACTAGCGATGGTCTTGCTGACATGTTCTCTCCCTTCGGTGTAGTGGAATCCACTCGATATAAGGTCTTGCCGACTGTCTTATCTCCTGCCAACATCGATGGATTTACCAATAGAGAGGGATATCGGTATGGCAGAGGGGAACTCACCATGACCTCTTGCCGATGAATGTTTGTCTTGCCGATGGGTTTTGTGGTATCAATATGACTTGCATAGATCGATGTGAGGTATTCCTGACATGTGAGGTCTCCTCGACATGGGTGTGCTCACCAGAGAAAGAAAGGCTCATCAAGATGTTTTGGTGAGGGGACTTAGTAATGCCGACATAAATAATCATGGCTTTGGTATAAGGTCTCAGCGAAGGGAGCTAGTCTAGCCAAAGCAGAGTAATATTGCCACAATGTCTCGCCGACTGTCATATGCTACACCGATGGCTTCTCTAAAGCATAATTGCATCAGGGAGACACCAATGGTGTCTCATCAACCTGCGATTCCATATGAGCCACTTTTGACCACTTGAGAGTCTTATGTGGAGTTTGTTCCACCAATCAGGAAAAGTTAAAATGGGTGCTCGCCGACAGTTTGACTGATTGACTACCCATCTGAAGGAAATCAACATAATGCAAACGACATGGACTCATTCTGAGATCAAAAGTAGATGGAACCCCTTAATGAATGGTGCTTCGGTGATCTAACGGGAGGTCTAATGCTACCTCCAGAAGATGGTTAACGGGTAGAAGGATTTGGAGTGGGGAGGAAGGCAGAAAAGAGGAAGAAGCCACAAGTCTCAGGAACAATTGGAGTCTACTGAAAGAAAGAGGCAGATTGGCATTAATGATAACGCTTTAGAGTATTCAAGGCAGCTATGCAAGGGAGTTCAAAGATAGAAATGGATACTAGGAGTAAATGCTACAGCTACAAAAAGATCTAAGATCACCTCCGGGTCAAGTCATCACCGACATGGATAGCAGGGCTTCACATTGAATGCAACATTAACTCTATCAAAAGGGATCTGAGAGTTGACCTTCCTGGAAGGAGATATTTTGTAAACCCTAAAATAGGGGGGTCAACACATTCTTTTTGGTACACTCTGTATAAATGGAATTCTTGCCTCTTTGAGAAAGGGTTAGAAAAATAATAGAGATAGTTAGAAAGATAATAGAGTAGACAGTTCTAGATATAGATTTTCAAGAGTAGGAATTTTCTGAAGGATAGAGGAGATGAAGCTACATCTTGATTCTTTGTGATGGGAGTTTCTTTTGTCTTCTTAGTTAGGAGTTAGATTCAACATAGACTGTAATGTATCTTTCTAGTTTTCTTAGTATAGATGGAAATAGTTTGGAGTCATGGATTTTCTGTACACTGGTGATTGTGCTAGGTTTGTAAATGTTGCTTATTTGTTTCACTAAAAGTAGAAGCAACCGTATTAAAATCTACTTCATGCTGTGTTCTAGAATGGTGTTTGTCTTGAGTTAATCATTTGATTTGAGAAGCTTTCAAGGAATGAAGTTTTATTTTATGTTTTGTTTAAATGGTGACTTAAAATTTGTTCTTGAAATCAACACTGTGAATGAATGAAACTGTGTTAATCACAAGTTAATTTTGTTTTGCAGTTTTTAGTTAGGAATTCCTTGAAGGGTATCAAGTCTAGTTAAGATAGGATGAATTAACATTCTTTTCTGTTCCAAATCTTTGATCTATCTTTTGTTGTTTCTTTAGAACCTTGGTTAGAATAGGTTTAAGTTTATGTTTAATCTTAGAATAATCCAGAAGCTCAACACTAGCAGGCCCCTTGAATATTACTATTACATTGACCATTGAGAAACATCAGCATAGTTGAGAACCAACTACGAAGACCTTGGGAGCTAAGATATCCATATGTTGTCTTTCTCTTTTAGGCGAAATAAAATAACAATATTTTGTTTGCATGTTTTTCTGCCATGAGACACACCAATAGTCTGATTTAACAACTTTTGTTTCTATGTCTAAGTGAAACTATTAGAATCAATACCTATGTATAGACCATCTGCACTTGTGAGCTGACATGATACACCTACATTCTATATTTTCATGTCTCTATCAGGAATAAATTCTATTTTTTGGTCTTTTGCACTTCTATTTTGATTAATTGTGAAGCTATACCAACATTTTGTTTCTATATTTTTGAATTTTGAGCTACCTTGATAAACTAACAAGTTGTGTAGTTGATTGACTAGTCCAAGAAAAAGTTGAGAAAACTACTAATTTATGGTATTTCAGGACTTTTTGTAGAAGACTTTGTTTTTCCCACTAGTTAGGAACTAAAGTAGATAAGTTGGTAAATGAACTTGTATGCCATTTTTGGAAGTGTAATAGATGTATTCTCTCCCCTCACACTTAGAGTGATCTTGTGTATCATAAATCTTTGCATTTCTTCACTTTGTGTTTAGATTTAGGTAAACAAGGTTTTCTAGTTTTGTGAGTATGCTCTCTACTCATGCTTAGTGTAATCTTAGGGATCAAAAACACTTAGCATACCTTTCCCTTTAGGAGGCCTACTTGGGGATTTCATCACCCTAGGGGACAACCTCAACCATATATTACTAGTGGGGTAGAGAAAGGGGGAGAATGGAATTTGTAGCCCAATCTAGTCATGTCATGTTTAGAAAAGCCCTGATGCTTAGGGTGATTCCAAGATAGGAGTGTAGGGCTAGTACAAGCTTTCTCACTAAAAGCTCTCGACCCACACTTGTGATGGGCTAGTGTTCTTGATTGTGCCTCATGCACCCTCTTAGTTTTTAGAGGATTCTTTAGGAAAACATTTGCTAACCTAGATTAATTCCTTGTGAATGTATCTTAGTGTGGTGCAAGGAATGAGATTTGTACCTTGATGTTACTAACCATGTACTCCCTTAGGTTGAGATATAAATCTTTTGGTTTCCTTAAAGTATCCCAAGGAGAGAAATGGTGTGCCCATGGAAATATTGGCCCTATGTCACCAGATCTCTATCTCTCTTCCTTCACAAGAAAGGGTGCTCCACTCAAGTATCAAGGATTATTAATCGAAGTAATTGGATAGTGGGCCTACACCAAGTCTATAATTCCACTCGACTAATTTAGGTTTATAAACAAGTGTTTGGAGCATCTTCTTGTGCGAAACTAGTATTAAGATGAATCAACTCTAGGGTTGAGGATTGGCTTCACCCTTAAAAAACTTAGTCTTGGCCATTATTTTTTCCTGTTTACTAAACCTCTTGCAAAAACATCCAAACTTAAGAGCTACACCTAGGACCAATAAAACCATACGCCTTTCAAAAATCCCAGCGCTTATGCCCTAAAAAGATGCACTTGCAATCTTCCATACTATCATTGTCTTTCTATGCCTCTATCATAAAAAATGTGTTTATGTCCTCTATAAAACCACACTTGCACTTGGATCTCTTTGAAAAGTTGTGCCTTTATTTGGCCTGAAAACCTAAGCCCTCTAACAGTGACCTCATAAGATATCCTAACTAGTTTGACATATTTTGCAGCTCAACTATCTCCTAACTATCATTAATCCTACCAATTTACACCTCATCACCCTACTTAAATCTTTCCATTTTCACTTTTCCATAATCGTCAAATTTAACCATAAATCCCCATTTTTCCAAACATCCCACCCTCCCCATCATTTGGACTTGTCATTTTCATTTTGGATTTAGGGATATTTTTTTTAAAAATCATCATTAATCTTTAATCATTTTGTCACCCTCACCACTTTAATCCCCATTTTCATCCTTTGATCATCATAATTATCCTATCATCTACCTAATTTGGAATTAACATAATTCATTGTCACCTCATTTTTCAATTTTGGACTTGGAATTAAACTCTAATATTCCTATCATTTTATTATCCTCATCATCCCATTAGTCACCTTGTGTCATCATTACCCCACTTATCATCCTTAATCACACCCTTTTCATCCAATTTATCCATTTGTCCCCTAGACCATCCTCCCAAATTTTATAATATTATGTAAACCCTATGTAATCATTAAACCTACAAATTATCCACTTATCATCCAAATCATTCCCTTAATCCTACTCATCATCTTTTTTATCCAACCCAACCATCACCCTTTCAAATAAAATTTATCATTGGGGTTTTAAATCTAGATCCTTAACCATCCTCCTAATCTTGGGGTAGCTTATGAACTTTCCTATCTTAAGTTGCATCCTTGATTAGCCCATGCTTTTTGGAATATTTAGCTTAAGTATTTGGCTTCTTTAAGTTTTTCAGAGACATCTTTTATCTAACATTGCTTAGGAAATTTCCTACCCTAAATAAGAAAAGATAAATTCCAAAATCACCCTATCCCAAGGATCTAGGTTTTTTAATCTTTGTTGTAAAATTAATTTTGCATATATCCTTTATCCAAGGTTCATCCTTGCCATCATCCTATACAACCAATCAATAAATCAATCATCCTCAATCTAACTTTCCAATCATATTTTAAATCTAATATCCAAAAAATATCATCTAATTTTTTATCCAAACCTAAAGTACATCATTTTTCATCCATCATCATTTAACTTTAACCAAGTCCAAAGTCCAAAATTTTCCAACACCAACTTCTAAATACCATCTAATCATATTTCCAAGTCCAAACTAAGTCCAAAGTCCATCATCTAAGTCTAACCCTTCCAAATAACCATCAATAATTCAACCTTAGCCAATCTTAAGTCCAAAATAATTATCCAACCTTAGTCCATAAACCATCCTTATACCCATATAAACCTATTACACTAAGGAAATTCTTTAAAGAATCATCACTTTTAGTACCACAATAAATACTCTCCATGAAACTATCTCCTTCTACGTTTATATATTCATTGATTTTTTCTTTATGTTTTCTTCCAATTCATTATAAAACCCTATATTCATCTTTATGTTCCATATAAACTTTAAAAAATATACAATTTTTTTTTTTTTTTTTGAATAAAGAGGTTCAAATAAATTTTGAGGTGATGGAAATTAAATGACGCTTTGACATATTCAACATCCTACTAAATTTAGAATGGTTTATGAATTATGATGGTATATTTAAATTTCATAAGGAAGAAGGGATATTTATTTAGGTTTAGCACACACATAAGTTTGATCCCTCGAGTTAATTCTATTAGATCTATCTTGTGTACTTTCTCTTGTAAGTATGTTTGACTAATTTAATTAGTATTTTAAATATTGATTAATAATTTTTTTTTTAATATTTTTCTCTTCATAACTCATCTCAAAGAGTGACCAAGTCAATCCAATTATTGATTCATATATATTTTTATCTCTACTTATTCCCCAAAATGAAAGTGGATTATCGTTTTTCATTTGAATACCTATTAGCCATATATATTAATGAATGGTATTATGCATATTGATAGGTATATGTAAAGTAAGTTGAGATAATCCAACCATAAATATTTACATGTTTACATTTATAATGGTTATTTTCATTTTGAATGGATGATTGATAAACATTTTTTTTTTCAAACACCTACCTATCATTTCCATTTTATTCTTTAACCCTTGTATCTCTTTCTAAACTGTATGCCTTCTTCTATCTCTTTTCCTTACAAGAACTATTTTAGTTTAGGAAAGAATCCAACAATATCCTTCTTGAGAAATTAGATATTTATTTGGAGTAGTCAACACCTTTATTAATTATGTGTTGGGAAATTCATCTCAACCTTGCATCTTAATGTTTCATATTTATTATTTTTCTCAATGGAAAAGAGAACATCCCACTTTGAGGTGGCACTTTTCTCAATGTGTTGAATACTTTGCAATGTGTGTAACAAGTTATAAGAAAATATATTGCCATTACATCAAACTTTAAGATGTGTGGGTTACTTACATGACAAATTCTATGGTATATGTAAGATCGTGACTATAGAATGATGTATAGTATAAATTAATTTTGAGAAGATTTATGATGAATTTAATGACCATCATAAGAATATTTATATTTTAGGATAATGGTGAAATGAGCACCCAAGTTGGTTATGATAGATTATGAAAACAAAAGAGAATTTTCCAATAGTAGCATGTTGACCTATCATGAAGAGTTGAGTATTGGAATTCCCTATGGGGATTTTAGCACCATTTAAATTAGGCTAATAATCTTCCATGGTCTGGTTTACCATTTATAGTTTTCTTTATTTGCATATCTATATCTATTGTTTCCTATGATGGAGATGTATAATGGAAAAATAGGAGAAACAACTTCATAGTTCCACTTCAAGGGGGTAATCCTCCAATTACAAATATCCAAGCCACCTTCTATTTATAAAGTTAAAGATAAATACTATCATCCCATGCATATGAGATAATTACTTTATCTAACTAGTGGTGATACTTACAAAGAATATGCATGGACATTTATTCAATATTAAAATTTGGAAACTTGCAAAAAATATATACTTAGCTAATACTAGCTATAATATAGAAGAAGATGGTTTAAAATTGTTGTTCGATGAGTAAAAAAAGGCATATTAAGGAGATATTTAGTTTTATTCATCTTGGGATTGAAATTTTTTCATTCAATAAAATAAATTATTAAGAAATGATGAGAAAGTAAAACATCTGGATCTATCAAGCTATTTTAGAACCATTTCAAATCTAATGTTAAGATAACATTAATTGTGAATATGGTTAGTATTGGCCTTAAAAATATTAAATTTATTTAACATTTAGAACTAAGTTTCCTTCATACCATCTATCTGATTTATATGCAGAATACTACATTTATTTGGGATTACTTCCACCATATTAAATTCTCCACACATATCCTAAATTGTAATAAGAATTGAGTCAACAATATGATGAAAAAAATTACATCTTTTAATAATATCATTAAAAGTATAAATATTAATAACACTAATTTAGAGAGCAAGGACCTTCATAATTATTTTTTAGGAGGCATTGAGCAAAGTGATCATTCTTCATGTTTATAGATAACATTTGGATTTCTATATTTAAGTATGAATTTGATATTACCTTTATTAGAGATAACATGAGGTGGGTGGGAGGGGGAAAATAGTGGGGATTCATGAAAAATTTAGGGGGATATATTTAGTTAGTTTTTTTTAAGGTAGGGAAAATAAAGGCTTTCATCACCTCAAATTGGTTCAAAATTAGGTTATTAGATATTTAGGTCTAGTAGTCTAGGTCAAAAATCCATTAATTGCTAGCAAAGGTTTGTCATTGTTGCTCAATTAGCAACTAGGAGTAAAGGAAGAAAAATATACTCTACTTGCAAAGGTAAAGGTAGGAAACTCCATGTGGTTGGACGATTTAATAGAATATAGAATAAGAGGAGGGTGGCTAAGAGAAAATGGTAGGCGTTGGTGGAACTTATCATTGAACTAGATAATATGTTTTTTTGAATTACCCTTATTTGATGTATATTAGTTTAGTCTTAGGAGAGCACTCAACTACCAACAGGGGAGAGAAGAGCACCTCAACCTATCTAGAATTCCATGGGGGTTGAGCAACTTTTTCTTTTCTAACTAATTTTTTTGAATTATAAGCTTGATAGGTATACTTTAGAAAGATCATTGGCAACCATATCCCATGAGGCTTTATAGAATTAGCGATGAAACCCATCACATAATAAAGCTGCATATTTTTGTGGTGGACATTACCTCATGAAGGTCATCTTGGATGAAAATTTAGTAATATAAAGTAGCTCGATTAAGAGTTCTTGACCTTATTTCATGTTCTTATTTGAGAAATCATAGACTTCAAAAACATATTCATAATTGATCTCTTTTAATGAATGGAAAGTAGCTTGATTAAGAGCTCTTGACCTTATTTCATGTTCTTAGTTGACTAAGAAGCATGGAAAGATCTCTAGTATTGAAATAATTTCTTATAAAATCTATCAAAAAATTTAATCAAATAAAGATAGGATTTAGATTGAGCTCACCTATAAAAATTATTACTAGTAATTTTCTTCTCTTAGCAAGGTCTATCCACTCACAATCATAGCTCAAAGGTGCAAATAATTGTACTTCCAAATTAGTTGGTGGTGTGGAAAAGACTTTGTGGTGTCTTCATATGAGTGATAATGAAATGTGTAAGTAACACCCATAAATCCTTACTAAAAAATAGGTACACTTACATAGAATTATTCCACCATTCAATCTAACTAGTTTGATGTCGAGCATGTGGCTCTGAATTTTGAACACATCAAACATATCAAAATGTTAGATGATGAGTTAGTAGAAACATATTAAGGAAGAAATAAGTTATCTTACTAGGATTAGAAAACTACCATTCAATAAAGAGATTTATTGCAAAGTGATCAAAGATTATTATTTCTATAAGGCTTAACTAGTAAAATAAAATAGCTTACAAAAGAAAGGAAATAATGAGTGGATAATGTGTGGCTCTATCAAGCCATTTTAGATCTAGTCTAAAAATTATTGAATTTGTATTAGGAATATTGGTTGTGATGGTGTGTAGTATTGGGGTTAAAATCCCAAATTCATTGCACATGTGAACTAAGTTTCCCACTCACTAGCTATCTAATTTATAGAGATTAACACATTTATTTGCACATGTGAGCTAAGTTTCCCTCTGAATAGCTATCTAATGTATAGAGATATTACCACATTTATTTGATCACATCCACCATATTAACATATTCACACACAATCCAAGTTGTAATATGATTTGATTCAACAATTAAATATCAAAGATTGGGTCTTTTAATAACACCATTAGAAGCATAAACATTAATAACACTAAAGTAGTGATTTTAAATATTAAAGACAAACCATAAATCCCTAAGGTTCATGCTTGAGAATGGCATCAACATGGTTTGTATTTGTAAAATAGAAAAGGAAAAGTCATTTTGTGATATTTTAAACCAAAATCCATGAAATACCTATGGTTTGTTGACTCAATTATATAGAATGATTTCAAAAGGGTTACATCTGACAAAATAACCAATCAAAATATAATTTTCAAACCATCTACATGCCTTATCAAATTTAAAAATAAGCAAAACAACATCAAATAGGGATATGAAAAAATTACTTACCAAAACACCTTTGATATAAATTTTCAAAGTCTCTTTGAAGGAGTCATTCTCTTGTGCATCCAAACTATTGTTGGATTGCTAAGTTTTGTAGTCAATTAAAGAAGAAGAAGAAAACCACCATTCAAAGAAAAGAAGAAAATAAAAACAATACAAATTAAAGTGGAGAAAATATAAAAACTCTCATTTAAAAAGGAAACAACATAATCGGAGAGTTTTCCCAATTCATTTTCAGACATTAAGATTTAAAAGTGGTTGAATATGAAAAAATAATTTTATTAGATTTCCATAATCTATAATACTTTTACTTGTGTTGTTTTTTGATTTGTTTGTGTGAGTTTTTAGCATTTATGTTTAGGATGACACTCCCGATTCATCATCAAGATGATAGAAAGTTGAAAAGGATGGTTAGTTACAGACCAAATTTGATTAAAAAGAAAAATGAGAGGGTGACAAGAGGGAAGGGATGAGACACATACCAAAAGCAAGAATGAGAACTATAACTGAAAAAAAAAATAGTTTAAACAAATTTCTTAAAATGCAAGGTGATAAATAATATATATAGAGAAACTGAAGAATGAGTAGAAAAAATTCCCTGTTGTACGTCCAACCTTGATGATTTCCAATGATACGAGGATGAATGTTGATAGAAAGAAAGAAATTTCATTATCTTAGTTTTGAGACGCTATGTTAAACTAGATTGTCACCGGGCTGTCTTTTCTTCATGTTTGCTATATAACTGTCAATTTTGGTAGAGACAGCTTCAAGAAAAATGACTTCACTGGAGCCTGCAGGTATTTCTTTTTCTGCCTCTTGTAATATAATTTCGATATCAGATGCCTCCACATCATCATTTAACTTACACATTATACACGCAATATCATTAGCAGTGAGACCGGCTGCCGCACTCTTCTTCAATAACATGGTAGAAATGCGCAACACAAGGCATGATTCGGGAGATATCTTTAGTTTATGAAGCTTAAGTATTTCAATATCCTTCTCTGCATCTAAAGATTCTATATACTTGAGCATCTCCGGGCTATAAGGCGTATCCGCCTGACGCCAGTTTCTCCACTCCAGTGTAATTCCTTCAAACTATAACAATACAACAGAAGAAAAATATAAAAGAAAAATTATAAATTATACTAGTACAAATTTGTAAAATGAAATTTGTGGGGTTCTCTAAATTGTTTTGTTTTCAATTTATTGAGAATTTATTTGCAAAAGGTCTTATCAAACAGGCATGTAAACAAATTTATCTATAACTTTTTAGCATTGAAAAACAAGGGTTGATATTTTAGTTGTCAACTCAGTCTTTTTCTATTTCTTAAAAAATAGATCCATAGGCTATAAGAGAGAGGGGTCAGTAGTTGTGCAGGTTAATTTCGCAAACAAGTAGTGAACTTTTCCATTATTTTTGAAATATAAGCCGCTCAACTATCAACCCCTCTCTCTTATAGTTAAAACTAAAACAGATTGTCATGGCGGTGAATTTTCTTGCATTGAATTATTGGCGGTGAATTTTCCAACGGTAAATTGCTGATGGTGAATTCGCCTGATGCCACTGTTTACTATATGACACACTCAAAACACCAAATAAATAATAAAATACAGTTCACTACTCTTTTTTTCATAAAAGATACCATCATTATTTTAATTTTTAAGTAAAAATATTAATTAGAACTGCATTGTTAACATACCCAATGAGTAAAGGAGCACTTACGTTCTCTGGAAGACAATAACCATGATCTATAGGAACAAGTCGATCTGGGGAACCTATATTTTCCACATACAAAATATTCCCCAGATTCCTATCTGCATTTGCCAGTCGAATATCCAAAATAGAAATCATGTGAACTTCATCAACTGGAATTCTACTTGGTCCCATCTCTTCACAACTGTAGCCATTTTTGATATATTTTTGTAAGGATCCCACTTTCACTTTGTTCATTTTAGAGTTATTATTAAAAATTGTATGACAACACTTTACTAGCATAGTAGGAGGAACCCCTGCAAAGCCAGCTTGATCATCACCATTCCTTCTGGGACCACTAACAGGATGATCTAATATGTAAGTTGCAAGTTCCCTATACAAGCCCTCGCCAGCTTTAACACCCTTATTCATAGAACGTTCTTTGGTGCCTAAAAGATGCTTTTTAGGATTATTTTCAGAATAAGGCTCCTCATCCATTGGTTTGAAGACACCAATTATTTTTCCTTTTGCGTTTGGCATGAAGTATACTCCACTTGTTCCATCTGAGACTTTAATTGGAGACTGCCCTGATTTTAAACCTTGTCTTATGGCTTTTATCATGTGTTCACAAACTGGAGATAGTTTGTGTGTAGAACTAGGCATCAGTGGTTCTATAACCATTCTATCTCTACTTTTGCTTCTGCATCTGCTTCTACTTCTGCTTCTACTTCTACTTGTGCTTTTGCTTGGTCTCCTTCTACCTTCTCCAAACCAACAATCAATCGATTTTCTAAACTGTTTTGTAGGGATTCCATAGTTCACGATTTTCTCAATTGTTGAAGTCATTTTTGCTTCAAGTCTTCTGAGTGTTTACAAATGTTTCTGCCAAATGTATTTTAATCGTGTACATGTTTGAAAGCATTTGTTGAGTGGAACTCTTGTAGTGAAAAAAAAGAAGGGAGAGATGCAACTTTTGGTGATGGCCTACACTGCACTAACTAATCAACAAAAGTAAAGAAATAATTTATATTATTTAACTAGTCTGAGGGTTTGTTTACAAAATAAGTGGCTAAATAATTTACGAATATTGAATAGTATTGAATGGATGTACGTCGGCCAGAACCCAAAAGAAAAATTAATGCAAATGTCCTTTTTACTTATTCATTTTTTCTATATTGTAGAATTTTATTTTGGTTAAGACTACAAAGAAGTTCATATGATATCATAAGAGCTTAAGGCCTAACTACTGTAGGGTAAGTCATAAGATTGCATTCTTGCTAACATAAATCGGCTGCATCATAAAATAGAAGTAGAGTGATTCTCAGAAATTCAAACAGAAAGATTTGAAGTACAAGGAAAAAGTATATTGTAATAGAATAAAACCACCAAAGAGAAACCTGTAAACCTGGAAGTAACACCACCACCTAGACTTTGCATCTCTATCTCGGTGAAGCTATTGGTTACTAGAACCAGATTAAAGCTTGGAGGTCACTGGCTGCAAGATCTATGTCATTAACAGAAGACATGTAAGAAGATCATTTCATTTCATCTGAACAAGGTGGAGTTCAAAGGTTTGATATTTCAAGGACAGACCTTACAAAAATACAGTATGAAAATTCATTCTTTATGATGAAATTTTTATACACTATAATTTTCAGTCATAGGTAGTATACGGGAATTTGTTTAAGAAATAACGGTCATGTTCTATAACCCACACATTGTAACACACTATTTATGTCCTTCCAGAATAAAAATCAAAATCTAGGGCAAATCATCCATAGATGTTCTAGCTGGGTCTACAAAACGTGTGCCACCAAGTGGTGTACTACATGCTTGTTGATAATTGATTCCGACAGGAAACAATCTACATGGAAGGATTTGGATTTCTATTTTTAGGATTGCCTTTAGTATTATTATATGTGTTAAAGTATTTTTTATTTTTAGTGTTTTATTTGTTATTTTAAAAGGGCGTTTAAAAAGATATAATAGGTTAAATCTCCATGTAAAAGGGAGTGTAGTCTTTAAGTTTTATTTATTTTTATATTTGGGAACTTTATAAAAGGCATTTTCCTTACTGTTAGTAAATAGTTAATAAATGAGAAGAAGACAATAAAACAGTGTGCGCAAGTTTGCAGTATTTTATATGGTATTATGTGTTGATTGTTCAATAGTATATTATGATACGGATATAAGTCATTAATTTTTTTCTTATACAATTAATTTATTATTTTGTTTCAGTAGTGGGGTGTTATTTTCAGAATTTTTATTTGATATTAGAGCATGTTATTGATTTGGATTATAGATTTTGTGGTTGAAATTTTTCTAACAATTGATCACAATAAACACTAATTCATTGTCTATTTTTAAATTGAATAAAAGCGATTATAATAATTGATTACAAAATAAAGTGCTTGAGGATTGATCATGAACACAAAGTTTATATAAGATATTTTATAGGTTATGATCTTAAGGATATTGAAAGATAACTTACAACTACTTACACACCACAATAAAATAATGTTGTTGAAAGCATCATATAGTGATTGAAATGACAAGAAGTATGTTAAAACAAAAGAACTAACTCCTTTTCAACTGATAAAATTTCTACAAACAATGTATATTATCAATCAAAATCACACTAGCACAAAAATTTGAGCTTACGATGACAGACCTTACAAAAATACAGTGAAAATTCATTCTTAAAGATCAAATTTTTGTACACTATAGTTTTGAGTCATGGGTAGTATGCAGGAATTTATTTAAAAAATAATGGTCATGTTCAACAACCCACAGATAGTAACACAATATATATGTCCTTCCAGAATAAAAGTCAAAATTAAGGGCAAATCATCCCTGGATGCGCTAGCTGGGCCTACAAAAAGTGTGCCACCAAGTGGTGTACTACATGCTTGTTCATAATTGATGCCGACATGAGACAATCTACATTGAAGGATTTGGATTTCTATTTTTAGGATTTCCTTTAAAACTATAGTTTCTTTTATATGTATTAAAATATTTTTTTAATTTTACTGTTTTATTTGTTATTTTAAAACGGCGTTTACTACTAAGATATAATAGATTAAGACTACATGTTAAAGGAAGTGTAGTCTAAAGCTTTATTTAGTTTTATATTTGAGAACTTTATAAAAGCATTTCCCTTACTGTTTGGAAATAGTTAATAAATGAGAAGAACAGAATAAAATAGCGTGTGCACGTTTGCAGTATTTTGTATAGTATTAAGATTTTTCTGAGTATTAGCTGGTTGTTCAATCATGGTTTATGCTGCAAGTTAATATAGTTTATTTTGCTATTGATATAAGTTGTTAATTATTTTTCTTTAAAATTAGTTAGGGTATCAATATCAGAATTTTTATTATATATTAAGTATGTTATTGATTTTGGATTATAGATTTTGTGGTTGATCACATTAAATATTAACTTCTTGTTCACTTAAATTTAATAGAAGTGACTGTAATAATTAGGGAATAAGATGGTAACTTTTTTAATAGGTATTAGAAACTTGGAAGATCTAGGAGATAGAAAACAAACACATGAACAATATGCAATATTGTATTTAGTCGACCCAATTGATAATGAGTAGAATGCCTTGCTTATATAGGCAAGGATGAAGCAATCCACATAATAGGTAGATTGACAAGTGCCCCATAAGGTGGCACAAGATAATAGACAAGTGTCCTATAGGTGTCAACCTTAGGAACACTTGGGGTGTGCAACCCAACAACCTCTATGACCAAGTCATCAACGTTGTGTGCTACGTGTTCAATGACCTTTGAGGTGAGTTGGAAAATATTCCAACCTCAAAAAGGTAGCTCATGAGGTTTACCAAATAACTTGGTAACCTCTAGAGGTCTCAATGGTTGCACATTTGATTAGGAAATAAGATGTCTAACCTCATATTGACCTAAGTACACTTAAGTATAGTGAATAGATTAATTATTCACACTAATAATAGGAAAAAGGTTTATCAAAAATTATAAAAATAGGTTATGAGGAGTCAAATAATTAAGCCACTCTTGCAACTAATGATACACCAACTAAAAAGAAGGTTAAAAAATAGAATTATGTAGCTTTATTTCATATTCAAAACAAATTTAGACAAGAGCCCATTTCCAGGAATTGTAGGTGCAAAGATAGCCAAGGATGCTTGGAAGAATTTAAAAGAAGTCAACCAAAAAAATAATTAGATCAAAGTTCTCAACATGTAGACAATTAAGAGATAATTTAAAAACTTAAGATACAAGAAGTTGAGTGTGTGAGTGATTATTGCATAAATTTAATGGATTTGGTCAATAAAAGAGTTATCTTGGAAAAATTGTGAACAAAGAATTTTTGGTTGAAAAAAGTGTCGAGGTCTCTAACACTATGGTGAAATCATATTGCAATATTAATTGAGAAAAGTAAATATTTGGCTACTCTTGAGTTTGGTCACTTACTTGACTCTATTATATCTAATGAAGAAATAATTAGAGGTAGAATTAGACAAAGTGATGAAAGCTTTTTCTTCAAATTGAAGGTCACAAAGAATGAAGGTGTCAATTGTATAAATAATTGAGGACAAAAAAAGGACTAGAATTAGAATCATCCAAGATTAAATAGAGATATAAGAGCTAGTGGTACAAAAGGAATAGATAGACCCATAAATTTGATAAGAGAAAAATTTAGTGTTATCATTATAGTTCAAGTATCCAAATCATTTAAAGTAGATAATAGTATCAAAAGTGTTAATTATGCTCCTAATGATGAGGGGGCTTGTCCAATAAATTTATTTGATCCAATGAAAAAGATGTAAAATTTTCTAAAGATGATTGATATTTATATTTAGTGTGCTCTAATCACATGTCAAGGAATAATATTTTTTCTAAAATGGATGAAAATTTTAATTTTGAGACCAGTATTGGCATCAACAAATTATCCTTGAAGGTTGTTATAAAAGGATCTATGAAAAGTGATAATGATTTTTATTACACTTCATAGTTAAAACATAATTTATTGAGTGTTACAAAATTGTGTGTATAGGAGCGAATTTGCACCCCTTGCATGAATTCCCCTTTTACAAATCATCACCTTAGAAAATAAAATTTGAAGGTGAAATTCCACATCACCCAATTGCCTTCCTTCCACTTGGCATATGTCTGTTGTGTCGGTGAGAGAATTTTTGTCGGGTACACACATGCAGTGTGTAGACATCCATGCAGCATGCTATTGTCCCTAAAATATTCCCACATCTGAAGTTGGTAGAGGCATTACACTTTCAATTGGGGTCAATTTGTAACGTCCCTCTTCGACCAACTGACCCAAAAAATGGCAAATTCTTACTTCTTCTCCTTAAAATTCATCCCTTCTCATTCCATTTCATCTCTTCACAATCTCATTTCATTCTCTAAGCAACATATTGGCATTCTCTTAGCATTTCCAACATTCTCTTCACTCCCAAGTAGCACTTCAACACTCCATTACAGTAGTAGGACTCCATCAACTCCACATATAAAGTGTGCAGAAAGGCATTAAAGTGTGGACTTGGAGTCTTGCAAGACCTCCTTTCATCATAGTTGTGGTTGTGGTGACCTTGCCAAGTCCATATTCTCCTCCATTGGCTAGTGAGCTTTTGGGTGGAGGTATTAACGTTTCACTCTTCTCTTTTGTGATTTCATTGATTAGCACTTTATTGTTTTGTAGTGTTTATTACAACTTCTACTTTATTTACTTCTTTATCGTTTATTTCTATCTCATTACTATCTAGTTGTTTGTGGAGGTGGAAACACGAAAACTAGGGTTTGATTGAGGCAAACCCCTATATAGCCCCAACAATTTTCCCCTTCTTTCTTGTGTGTAGGTGAAAGTACGCATGGAACTAGTTGGCGAATGAAACTTTTATGAGATTATGTTCATCACCCTAGTTTTTATTTACTTGCATTATCACTTTAGTCTTTATTTCCTATACTTTCTCATTCTATTTTTACTGTCTAGATTTACTAGTCAAGCTATTAGCTTGTTTTTCAGCAGTTTGTGTTGTGTTCACTATTTTTTGACCATATGGACACCAACCTACCCGAGAGATGCCAGTGCACCACGCTATTGTCCCAAAACTGCATTGTTGTCCTTAGATAGAGAGTTATCTGAGGCACAGGACCAACTCCAAAAACCAACTTGCCTAGCTCAAATCTAAGTTTGGGATCTATAGAGTGATTGAAGTACATTATAGTTCTCATCATTCTTGATTCTTGTCATAAAACACCTTTGAAAGTGAGGTATGTTAGGGAAACCCTCTGCTCTCAGCTCTCCATGACCTGGAGCCTTGATGCGGTTGGTCCCCCTCTCTTACATTTTTGGTGAACCTAGTGTGAACCATTTTGGTTCTATTTGGCAGTATTGGAGGGCCCTTTTCTCGCATTCTAGGAGTGTTGTAGGTGTGAGTATTGTGAGGAATTTCACCCTACGGCCCTACCTGTGACCCCTAGTAGGTGTAGTTGGAAGGCATCATAGGTGTTGCAGAATGAAGCCTTAACTAGGTCACTATTCTATTTCGAGTCTCTGGGAGATTTTCGTGAGAGCATCATTTAGTGTGTGTGATGGCCTCTTTTGTACATCTACCTATCCCCTCTGTGTAGCATGCGAGTAGTAGTACAGGTATAACCTTCACCTCATAGGACTTGCTAATGGGTTTTAATAAAGAACCATCTCCTCTTTATATCCTTGCACGAATCAACAATAATACTATAGCAGGTGTTCTTGTTGACCTGACATCTTAGGTGAATATCATAACTGAGGATATCATGTTAATTAACTTCCTACATAAAGATGGGTACAATGCACTTGTGAACACCATCTTTACACATAATGGTCTTTTTGTGCCTCCTCTTGGTAGTATCATTTTATCAGTCCTTGTTGGACCTAAATTCATGAACTTGTTGTTTGATACAATCCTAGGGTTCAAACTCTTTAGAGTGAAGCTAGGTAACCCTTGGCTGGTAGCTATGAATGTAGTTCCCTTGATTGTGCACAAATGTTTAAATTTTATTCATGACTTGGGTTTCGTCCATGTGATCCATGACACCAATTATAGACCACCGGTTGCACGTGGAAGTTATTCTTTATATCACTTCTCCAAAGGGTGGTCCCACGCTAACTTGCTTTTTCTTAGTGACAGAACTAGTTTTGGCTTCCCTTGAGTTTGTCACCACTCCCGAGTCATTCGGTGAGCCAAGCGATGAACCTTGCGCATAGCCTTCTTTGTCTGTTGAGGTGCGATATGGCACTCCAGTAAAGTGCATTTTTAACTCTCTAGATGAAGTTCCAACCTTGTCAGCAATCTTCATAAAATCCCTAACCATAGCTCCACAAGATCCTAGTGGAGAAGACCTTGCGAGGCCTTCTTCATTGGCCCTTGTTGTGGGAGGGTCAAAAGCTTCTCCTCTTAACATTCCACCATTGTAGGCTCATCTTTCTTCCCCTTATGATGATCTAGATTGGGAAGTGAATGACCTCTTGGTCGATCAGTGTTAGGGGGATGCCTCTTCTTTATCTTTAGATTAGATGTGTGTGTTGTAATGTGTTCCCTCATGATTGTGTTGTGTTCCTTAATGACCCTTGTCACCCTTATTGGTGATTGGATACAAGAGTGATATTTTGTGTCATAAATCTTCCTCTATTTGTATCATCATTATTCCATGTTTGTGTTTGATTTTTCAGAAAATTGGAGACAATGCAAAATGTTCAAGGCATTTAGGCTTCCCTTCCATGTTGACCCAATTTTTTATTTTTACTTTGTTTTCTTGTCCATTCTTCACATGGTCTGATACAGTAGGGGGTTAATGATAATTCATTTATATACTATTATTAGACTTATATATATATATATATATATATATATATATATATGAGCAACTCTAACCTTGAAATATCATATCACCCCTGTGCCCTTTGTTTGTGGTGTCTTTGTCTCTTTTTCCTTTTCTTTTATCTTTCTCTCTTCTTTGCTTGAGTTGTCCCTTTCATGTGTGATGAATCCATCTCTATGATACCTTGATTTTCATAAAATGCATTCATTTCCAATGAATCTTTTCTTGAGAATCTTTGCAAGTTGTTTTTAAGAATCATGTTCTCAGCTTGAACCCCTAACATAACGTGTTTCCTTCATCATGGGTTCGCAAAGAAAGAACTTGATAAATTTCCTTCAAGGTGGGACCGACCTTTACCTTCCCCTCGCAAGGGGGAATTTTCTTCCTTTCGAATTCCTTGATGCTGGGAACATCATTTGAAAGGATTCCTTGATGATAAATTGATTTGATGAAAAAAAACTCTTTTGCATTTTTAAATAACACATCGCTTGAGTGGACCCCTCTTCATGTCGGGTTCCTGAGGGAGCCCTTTGAAATCCTTTTGATTTATTGATAGTTTGCATGACTATCTGCTTATTTTCCTGTGTGGCCACCTTATTCTTGGACATGCTTTATCTGCGAGTAAACATGTTGCTATGTAAGTGCACCTGTGAAGCCACTTTTTGACTCTATAAAGTCCCCTTCTTGGGGCTTCCTTCATGTGAGAGATCCTGGGGGTTGCCTCCTTGCAAGTCTATGGGCCTGTAAGATGCTTTTATCATTGGTCTGAGGACCTTTAGTGTACTTTGTGTAGCTTCATAGTTTTTTGGGGCTATGGAGTCCTTCTGTTTGAAACTCCTCAAGGAGGGTACCTATGTAGTCCCTTGCTTACCCTGCCCTTTTGAGTTCACTAGATCATGGTCTGCTTCCTTGATGCTTCAGGTTTAAATATCTAACCCTATTAACTCTTCGATCTACTTTATCAAAGCACTCATTAGTATTTGTGCTCGCTAAAGTGGGGGAAAAATGTATGGGATAAAATTTGCACTCCTTACGTGAATTCCCCTTTTACACATCCTCAACTTAGAAAATCAAATCTGAAGGAAAAATTCCACATCACCCAACTTCCTTCGTTCCACTTGGCATCTGTCTATTTTGTCAATGAGAGCATTTATGTTAGACATACACGTAGTGCATATACTTTTGCTCAAAGCACTACTATCCCTGACAGATTCCCATGTTTGAAATTGGCAAAGGCGTTACACTTTCGATTGGGGTCAATTTGTAACATCCCTCTTTGACCAAACAACCTTGAAAATGGTAGATTCTTCCCTCTTCTCCTTCAATTTCATACCTTCTCATTCCATTTCATCTCTTCACAATCTCATTTCATTCTCTAAGCAATAGATTGGCATTCTCTTAGCATTTCCAGCATTCTCTTCACTCCCAAGTAGCCCTTCAACACTCCATTTTAGCAGCAACACTCCATCAACTCTACATAGCAAGTGTGATGCAAGCCATTGAAGTGTGGGCTTGGAGTCTTGCAAGACCTCCTTTCATCATAGTTATGGTTGTGGTGACCTTGCCAAGTCCATATTCTCCTCCATTGGCTAGTGAGATTTTGGGTGGAGGTGGTAATGTTTCACTCCTCTCCTTTGTTATTTGGTTGAGTAGAACTTTACTATTTTATAGTGTTTATTGTAACTTCTACTTCTTTACTTCTTTATCGCTTATTTCTATCTCGTTGCTATCTGGTTGTTCATGGAGGTGGAAACACCAAAATGGGGGTCTGACTGAGGTAGCCCCTATACATCCCCAACAATTTTCCCCTTCTTGCTTGTGTGTAGGTGAAAGTACATGTGTCCAGAGCTAGCTAGCAAATGGATACTTTTGTGAGATCATCTTCATCACCCTAGTTCTTGTTTACTTGCTTTATCACTTTAGTCTTTATTTCCTACACTTTCTCATTCAGTTTTTACCATCTAGATTTACTAGATAGGTTGTCAGCTTTTTTTTTTAGTAGTTTGTGTTGTGTTCACTGTTTTCTAACCATATGAATGCTAGCACGCCTAAGAGACACCAACGTGCCGCACTGTCATCCCAAAATTGTGCTACCATCCTTGGACAAAGAGTTGTCTGAGGCATAGTACCAACTCCAAAAACCAACTTGCCTAGCTCAAATCTAAGTTTGGGATCTGCAAAGTGATTGAAGTACATTATAGTCCCCATCATTCTCGATTCTTGTCATAAACACTTTTTAGAGTGAGGTAAGTTAGGGCAGCCCTTTGCTCTTGGCTCTTTGTGACTTGGAGCCTTGACATGATTGGTCCTCCTCTCTTATAGTTTGAAAATAATTATAGAGTGGTGTTTGAAATTTTAAGTAATGTATAATCTATAATAAGAATAAAAAACAAGTTCAAGTTATATTTTTTCTTGTTTCATAGTATAGGATGTTCCTATAGAACTTTGGAGTACATAGCAACAATCTTTTCAATATGGCATATGAAGAGAAAAGTTGGTTATGAAATCTTAGGTATGGATGCTTAAATTTTCATAGTTTGAAGCTACTAACATCAAAATAATTAGTTTATGGTTTTCTTCATGTTGTATAGAGAACATGAAGGTTTATGAAGGATGTGCAAAGGAAAACATGCAAGAGAAATGTTAGGAAATAATGCATCATACCCACATTCTTAATCCATTTCCTACATAACCCCATAAGAGAAAAGAATGCACACAAGCTTACAAATTAAGCATAATGCATAGATGAAAATAGAAAAGACACACAATAAAAAAAGATATACCATGAGAAAACCCTCTAGAGGGAAAAATCTAGCCTCAAAAATCATCCATATTACATCTATTATTCAGTAAATAAACAATGCATGCACTTACAAGAGTTACCATGAATAATTTTGAAGTATCAAGCCTCTCCAATGCATCCTCCATGTGTCTAAGCATGAATCCACAAATCCCATGCCATGCTTCACATACACACTCCTAATAAAGACTCAATAATGATAGCCCACTCACCCAACCAACCTTAACCACTAAACATGTGTTTTATTTTATAGATACAAGTCACACAACTACTACCAAGTGGTAAGATAAAACCATGTGTTACAAAACCATGTGAATACAAAAATATTGACCCCTCATTTAATATTGGGTACTAAGTTTTCACTTTATTAAATGCTTTCCCAAATATTAAATTATTATTCCATGTCTCTCACACATTAAATAATAATCCAACGTTACAATACAACATACAAGTGGTTCCCATCTAATTATCTAATGTGCCTAAACACACCTCCTAGCTGCACCACAGCTAAATAATTATTTTATTACAACATTATAAGAATTTTATTTAGTTATACCATTATAATGAGTTATTTTATGAAATGTTGTACAATGCCATATGCTAACATTCTCCCAATTGTTATGTACATTACATAAGGTTCAATCAATGAAAAAATCATCATAGCCATACACAAATCCGCATGAATATCCAACATGCTATCATGCTCCATTAAGATACATGCAATAAAACCAAAGTGACCACCATGTCAAGCAAGAACTCCTCTAATCCTCCAATGTGTCATCGATGGAAGAAAAGAAACATGCCAAGGGAAGATGCACCAATCTGAAGAACACAAGCTCATCAAATCCAAGTGATAACAAAGGCTCCAAGTTGTTGTCAAAGGTAAAACCCCACATGATCATAAATAGAATCCACAACACTTGCTAATACATCCAACCATCCATACTATCAACACCATCAGTAAACTCGTGCCAACAACATATGCAACCCATAAACCTCAATCACAAGATCCCTATATTAAACATGTCAATGAAGAGCATACATATCCAAGAACTCCCACTGTATGGACAATGTTAAAGCATATCAATTCTAACAATCAACACTATACCAAAGTGTGATAAATGATCAATAATGAATCACCATGGACAGCCACAATCATCCACACATGTAACACAAACAACTACATAATCTCTCACAATGTGTCACAACAATCTTCCCAAATCATATGAACATAAACCTTAAGGAAGGAACCATAAAATGAAGAGAGAAAACCTATAAACCATAACATGTCCATCTACCAACACCTCAAAGTGCTACATTGTCTCAAGTATGATATCCTAACAACCCAAATGAAAAGCCTCAACAACACCCATCTACTCAATCTCAAATATCAAATGTAAGATATGAATCATGTATAATACCAACATGGATGTAAGCCTCTCTAACAAGGAAATCAAACTCAAAGTAACCATTCCCAATGTAGGCACCCTAATTCTAACATCACACATTTGGTTAATTAAAATTTTAAATTTCAATTAATCTTGATCATCACCCTTATGATTAATTAAATATCATTATTTAATTAATTATCCCATTTTATTCTATAATTAACCAAATATTATATTATTTAATTGATTATTCAACTTTATGCCATAATTAGTTAAGTATAAATCATTATTTAAATAATTATCTCACCTTCTTCCTATAATTAATTAAATATCACATTATTTAATTTACTACTCCACTCCATCTTACAATTAATCAAATATCACATTTAATTAATTATCCTATAGTCTTACCCAAATTGATTAAATATTGAACTATTTAATTAATTTAACCTTTGTGTATTCCTCCAAATCTATTAATCTTGGTTAAGTTAATAAATCTATGATTAATTAACTTAACCCACATTCCTAATCTTAGTTGTGGTTAGATTAAAAGAGTATGAAAGTTGCATTTATAGATAATACAATTTCGATTGATAGTCAGATTTGGTAGAGAATCAACAAACAAGATCAGAGGAGAGAATACAAATAGGAAGGTTGTCATTTCATAAGTGAAAGAAAGAAGGGGTCATAAATATGTTAAGTGGAGAGAAAAATGTGAGAAGTGGAGAAAGAAATATGGTAAGTGGGAGGTATGTGCAGGATCATCATAGAAAAAATAGGCCCTTAAGTGGCAAAAAAATTGAAAAATCAGAGTTAGGCAACTTGACGTAAAAATTTGAATAAGTTATCTATATTATTTAAAAAATATGTAAGAATAGAATCTGTAGAAAATTGAATGTAGTTTCTAAACTACTAGGATTGTTTAAAAAAAAAGAAATCTATTTGGTGAAAATTTGAAATTTCAATGCAGTAGTACTTAAATTTCAGGGAAAAAATAAGAAGTAGGTGTCTGAACCACCCTAACCACAATAAAATGATAATATTTTAGATATAAGTAGAGGACTTATGTCCCAATGTGATGCATATTTTTTTGTAATTTTTTTCCAAGTAAATAATTAATTATGATTTTTATTACAACTTTTAAAAATATAAAAACTCCTATGTCTGACCACCTTAACTTGGTCAAAACTTCATGAAATTCAATTTTATTTTTTAATCCTATAATATGCGAAGCATAGAATGTGACACATGTTTTGGATTCAAAAAATATGATATTGTTTGAAAGCTATAGATGTTTTTTAATCAGTCTATCAATCAGGACTTTAGTCATAATTTGAATAGAAAATGAATAATAATTACTTATTAAATTCAAAGTAAAGCATAATTTATATTGTGAAAAGTTGAGAATCTCCTTTAAAAACCCTTTTCGTTTCATCAATTTTGGGTAAAAGAAAGGTCATCAGCCACATACCCATCATATTGCCACTTTTTGGCCCATCATAACCTTGCACATACCCCAGGGAGAAAAATATGGTAAGTGGTAGTTAAAATAAATAAATAACATTTATTTAATTTCAACCACATTTGAGTGATTAAATAAATAAATATATTTATTTATTCATAGAAATAATTAGGGATTAATTAATTAAAGATAACTATTTAATCATGGAAAGAAATAGAAGGAAAGCGGTGAATTATAAAAGTAAGTTTTATCTTAATGTGATTGAAACATCCATTGAGTGACACTTGAGGTTGTTAAAAGTTTTTAGAAGATACCTTTCCCATGTGTATCCATCCAAAAGGAAATTTACACTCAAAAGTTTCAAAATCAATCATTTAGAAGCCTCAAAATATCCTTTATGAGTAAAAATTTGAAAGATCTTTATTTTAGCATTTTAAATCATACACATCAATTGAAAGAACTTTATGTTAATATTTTAAATCATACACACCAATTGTATAAATGATTACTGTAGACATTAAAAATCATCTTGTGTTGTGATATTTTTCTACTAACTTTTGTCTAAAATAATTCAATAATTTTTATTATTTAATCAATTAAATTCCCCTTTATTCTAATCCAAACTTTTGTCTTTCCTCTTTTCTTTATAATTAAATAATATTAATTATTTAATTATTTTAACTTTCTTCTAAGGATTAATTCAACAATTTAAATAATATTGTTAGAGTTATCATGCATTAGCTAATAATTAATTAATCTTTAATTGATTATTAGTCTAATTTATTCTCACACACTTTAGCTAAACTTAGGAATGCTTTATTAGTTGAGTTAATATTAGATAATTATGTCACATCTCATGTGATGTTGACACTTGTCATGATCTAATCCCTTTCTCATTTAGGACTTTACTCTTATAAGCATTCAACCCTTATTGTAAATACCACTCAGATATTATTTACGAGAAATATCACGACTTTCATATCTTCTTGAAAGCTTCTTCTATAACTTTTCCTTGTTGATGAATATAACAATTCTTGTTTGCAGATATCTTGCATGGAAGGTGTCTTTGTTTTTTGTTTGATCCTATGGCTCGTGGTTTTGTGCTTGTTTCACAATTCTAACATGGTATCAGAGCATGGATTCAGTGAAACCCTTCTCGATTTATGAGGTTTTCTTCTTCAACAAGGGTTGCAGGCTTCAAATCTGAATCTCCTTTGCTCTTTTCACAAATTTTGGAGGTGGGTTTTTTTTAAGAATTTTTATGTAAAAAATACCTCGCCATTAGATCTAGAGCTATTGAGAAAGTTAAATTTTCATTTTGTTTTGCTTGATTTCGACTCCAGACGCCAGATCTACAAGGTTTTGAAGCGGTTATTTTATCTCCGGATCCATAGGGTAGCTGTATTTTTGGTGCATTTTGAGCCCAAACGAACATCACCATTGTGCTCAAAAGGTCCAAAAACCCTAAAATTGCTTGTCAAATTGTTGAAATCTAAGCAGTTGTCTTCTGAGGAATTTTTTTTTGTCTCCAAGCCCGTACTACTGCTGCACGCATTTCAAGGTAAATTTCATAAAACAATAGTATTTATTTTTTTGCACAAATAAAATTCATAGTTTTTTAATAAAAAAAAATGTTTTTAAAGCTTTAAAAGCTTTATAAATTTGTTGTTTTTTTTTTTTTAATTTTGTTTTTTGAAAACAAATCAAAAGTAGGAACCTGCAAAGGTTCATACTATGCAGGTACACACTTGTGCAGAGTACTAGGTGGTGGGGTGGCCCACGTGCCCCCCACCAAATAAGGTTTTTAATTTTTTAATAAAAAATATAATAGCTTTTAATTTATTTTTTTAACTTTAAAAAATAAAAATCATTTTTAATATGTTTTTTAAATATATATATATATATTCTTCCTTTTTTTCTACTAAGATAATTAAAAAAGGCAAATTGAAGTTTTGCAATTTTTTACAAGTAATTGTCTCATGCACTATACCTGGAGGAGTTTTTCCCCATCATACTATATTTGGTAGGCCTCTATTTTTAGAGGTGTTTTTGAAAAATTTGGAGTTTTCTATTTTTCCCGCTTAGCCCCTCTTCATTGGGCTTTTCAGTTTTGCACCTCAGCTTCCAGAGGCCATATCTCAACCATACAGTGGTCTTTTCACGTGCAATTTTTTTTTAAATGGGGTAAAATTTTGTGTTCTTCACAGTGGTGTAGGTATTTTCCAATTTTGATTTTTTTTTTTAGAATTTAATTTTCTTAGTTTTGTAGTTGTTCAATTCTCATTTTGGAAACTTTAACAGACCATATCTTCTGCATCCAAACACATTTTTGGTTGTCAATTTTTTTTAAAGGGCATGTTTTTTCGTGTACTTTGTCATGGTGCTACCAGTTTCCTCTTTTTCTATAAGAGAATTGTATTGTCAGCTTGTGTCCTTTTTTGGACCTTATTTGCTCACATTGCATGTATTTATGATTTTGTAAATGCATTGAGATAAAGTGCTTTTGTATTGCACATGTATTATGGGATCTTGCAAATCACTTTGTGCATTGTTGTACTTGCACTATGATATAAAGTGTCATGGGGGTTGATGTTTTCCTTTGTTTTCCTTCATACCTTTCTCATGCGTATGCAAATTTTGTTTTCACATCCTTTATATATGCTTATACTTTCATGACTACACCTTCATATGTTCTTGGTTACTATTCATGCACTACTTTCAGGCATTCAGCTTCAATGTAGCTGTCATGCCTCTCCCTTTTCAACATTATGGGGGGGGGTTTCTATTGTTGGTGTTAATGCTTTTTTGGTTTCACATTGGAGTGAGCTATGTATACAGTATTTGTTACTATGTACTAGGTAGATGCAATAACTAGTTACCCATGCATTTCAGTGAGATGGAGCACTTACCATATGGACACTCTTGCATTCCTATTTTTGGATGCAACCTTCCATTTTCACATGATTAGTTCTTTAGACTTTTGGTACCTTTTCCATCTATATCTTCGATTTCCAGGTGTTTTCCTTTGTTTTCCATCTAATTCAAGTAGTGTCAATGGGGGAACTCATATAGATTCTTGTCTTCTTGATCTTGATCATCAGATGTTTAAGTGGAGTTTATTCATTTGGCATTACAACAGTCATTCTTTGACAGCGTTTGCAGCTTCTTCATGCTTCTGTGGTTTTCTCTTTGTTCCTATATTTTGGGACAACCTTTCCTTGTTTGGAGGCTTCTTCAGTCCTTCACTTGGCTTTCATCTCTTCTTGGAGTAGAGATTTTCCCATGAGGTTTTCTCTATTTCTCCACATTATAGAGATCTTCTGTTTGTAAATGGGTACCTTATTTGGCCTTGTTTGTTGGGACCCATCATGCATTTTTTTAGGGTTTTTAGCTACTCCCTAAGTTCATCTTAAGGGGGGTTGTTAGAGTTATCATGCATTAGCTAATAATTAATTAATCTTTAATTGATTATTAGTCTAATTTATTCTCACACACTTTTGCTAAACTTAGGAATGCTTTATTAGTTGAGTTAATATTAGATCATTATGTCACATCTCATGTGATGTTGACACTTGTCATGGTCTAATCCCTTTCTCATTTAGGGCTTTACTCTTATAAGAATTCAACCCTTATTGTAAATATCACTCTAATATTATTCACAGGAAGTATCACAACTTTTCATATCTTCCTGAAAGATTCTTCTATAACTTTTCCTTGTTGATGAATATAGCAATTCTTGTTTGCAGATCTCTTGCGTGGAAGGTGTCTTTGTTTATTGTTTGATCCTGCGGCTCATGGTTTTGTGCTTGTTTCACAATTCTAACAAATATATGATGCATACTCTATTCAATTTGAAATACTATCCTTAGAGAAAAATCACTACACTCCTATGCTTATACCACTATATCCGCTAAAGATTATTTTATATTGTGGTTTGATAAACCTCATATGTTTGTGTTTATTTAATTATTTCCTCTATCCTTCTTGAATGATTTTTGTGTATCTATAAATTACTCTTTCTTAGGAAAGGTAGGGTAATACACAATCAAGCCTTAATTTCACTTGGAGCTTGGAATTTAGGATCCAAGAAAACTTAGAGATCAATTATCATCTCATGTTTAAAAAACATATAAAAGAATTATGGAGTCCTCATTTTTGTATTGATTTTTTTTGATAAACTATTGTTTAATCCTAATTCCTTGGTATTCATTTTGAACCCATAAGAATTACATAATGAAATATTTATGGTTTTACGAAGAACATGGATTGTAAGCTTGGAATTTTGAACTATGTTTCGAGGCATTAAATTTGAAATTCATGATTGTCATATCTTGTTTTAGATCACTTTAAATCTCTAGTAAATGTATAAGATAGAAATATTATTTAGTATTATTTAAATGGTGCATGTGAGACTTAATTTTTGAATGTTAGCATATGGAACCTCACACAACTCTTAAAACTCTATTCTAAGATTGAGAATATTTAGAATATATATATAGTAAATTATGTGGGTATAATGTAAAATAAATGAATATAGTTAAGATTCATAGATCTATAAGTTATTCTAAAGGTCAAGTCCATGGATCACTGTTTATGAATTTGAAATTAAGTTATTTAATTCTTAAGTTTTTTTTATTTGATTTTTTAGATAGGATAGTCATAAAATAATAATGCTTCTTTTATTGAATTTTGGCATTTGAATACCTAGATTTTAAATATATAAGATATTAATGTAATCTTTTATCAAAAATAATGTTGAATCATCTTCCATTCATAATTTATGTGTAGCTTTGTGCAAGCTAATTGCTTTTATCCTATATTGCGTACATTGTTTCCTTATAATCTATCATCTTATACATTAGTGAATAGTTGATGAAATTATATCTCTTGTACCCTTGCCTAATGAAATTGGTAAGAGATTAACACTTCATTTCTAATGCAATAATGCCTTTAATTCGTTGAAGGAGAAAATAACATCTTGTTATAGTTCATAAGTATCCTTGTGAATCTAATTGAAATGATTATTATTTAAGGGAATTAAATGAACCCTTTTATTCTATTTATGTCATTTTTTAGTAGATGAGGATAATGTCATTTCTCTCTATATGTATCTACTACATATGTAGGTGGTTGTGTGTGTTATTTTATGAGGTAACACACTATTGTGTTATCATATGTTGTTCATCAATTATGATGTTGTTGTTTAATGCAAAATAATTTTGAGTTTATTTTCTTGCATCTTTTGTCCCTTTTAAAAATTGGGCATTGCAACTTTTACATGACCATGGTTGGAGTGAGATGTGAAAATATAAGAATTTAACTATCAATTTTAATGTTGATAAATTGCTTGACTTGTGGCGATTTAGTCTATAGTGACAAAGATAATGATTTTAGTATCTCATAGAATATTAAAATTAGGTATTTTACTAATAAATACTATTATAAATTTGTTCAAACTGGTTCCTTTCAATACATGGTAAATTTTGGAAATAAAAATATAAAATAAAAAAGAGGTAGGAATAAAAAGGATGCAAAATATATCTAAGAAAGAATAGATAGTTTGAATATAGTTAAATAAAAGGTATTTTAAAATTAAATGGGTGTATTAAGATTGGATGTTAATAATAAAAATAAGAGGTAGAAATAAAAAAGCAGAGATATTATTTTATTTCCCACCAACTAACATGATAGTCCATATATATGGACAATGAATCTCTCATGACTATACCATATAGACAAAACCTCATTATAAGCATAAAAAAGTTAATAATATACTTTACCACATAATCCAAATCACTATTTTAATACCATATTATAACTTTATTTTTTTTATCACAACACATCAATCATCCAAAATGATTATAATCAATATCATGTCTTAAATCAATTACATACTTCACATCTTTTATAATTGTATAGTGTGGTTAAGTTCCTTGTGCTAATATAATTTGTAAGGTGAATATATGCACATGATGGGTGGCAAGAAATTTTTTAATTTGTGAAAGCATATAGGCAACACTAATGATGAAGTAAGTATGTAGATCTATAAAATATTCAGAAAATGTTGTGCATTATAAACCATTGATCATAGAGTCTCATATGAGCTAAAGGGGTTCTATGATGAATGGTTCGTAAAGCTTAACATTTGTTAAAGGTTTTTCAAATAGATTAGCAAGTTAAGTGGGTTTGATCTTTGGGAAAACTCTATAATCAAGTGTGCTTGAGTTGAAATAATAATCAAATGGGTGACCTCCTAAGAAGTCTTGATGCTTCACCTCTGTAAGTAACACCTAGATGCAATGAGTAAGGAAGCCTTGATGCCTCACCCCTATAAGCAACACTTACATGCAATGAATAATAAGTGGACCATTCATCCTAATAAAAGATATGTTTGTGCTAACTACTACTCATGAAATATGAATTGATGAATTTAATTCAAAAACTAAATAATCAAATTTTAATGTTAATTTATAATTAATATTAATTTTATAACTTAATATACCTCCTATTTATTAATATGTATTTAAACCAATTACATATTTTCTTTTATAATTGTATAGTGCGACTAAAATCCTTATGCTAACCTAATTTGTAAAGTGGATATAGGCACATGATGAGTGGGATAGTGTAAGAACTTTCCTAATTTGTGTGGGCATGGAGGCAACACAGATGATAGAGCAAGCATGCAGGCCTGTGTATACTCCCCCTCTTAAAAGAATAAATGAGAATTTTGCACGTAGAAAAGTATTACTGTATTTGTAACGACGACCATTTTCTCTATTCTCATGTCGATTTGGGTTAAAAAAATTTACTTCCAGTATAAACCAAAGCGAGAAGTGGAGACAATAAAGAGTTGACGAGATGTTCTGTCGAAAGTACCCACGTTTTAGGGCACAAATATCTAAGTAATAATTTAAAAAAATTGAAAGGCGGTGGATAATAATAGCAACAAGATGGAGTAAGCATTTTGGGAAAGGTCAGTGATTTTATATTTGGTTGTCAGGTGTCTGTTGTTCCCCATTATTCCTTAAATGGTAGTGTCTAAGAGAGAGATTAAGGTGTTATTCTGTCAGTCTTTGCTTAAATGTCGGTATTTAGCGAGCAATAATGGAATTGACCATTGATTGTTTCAATGTACCTTGTCATATCAGTAACAGGAAGAATAAAAGTATACTGACACACTTCACCCCAACTACAGTAAATAATTATGTTTGAGCAGCATGTTTTTGGCTCGAAATTTGAAACCCACAAAGCTTCTTCACAATATTAGGCCTATTCTGCATTTACGTTCAGAAAGAAGTTCTTACTCAGCCATTGCATGAAGTGAGGTAATTGTTTCCATCGAAATGTCTCTATAAAAAAAATCTATTGGAATTACTTTTTAGTACGTAAAATCACAGGATAAAATCGAAATGAATGTGAGTAGGTTATTATGGGTAGATAGACTTATGCAATTTTCTCTGCATGTCAGTACAGACTATAAGACAAAGGTAATTTTGTACGGAAAAAATACAAAAATTTGAATCATATCTGAAAAAATGAGCCCCTGTGAACAGTACGGCGACGAATCATTTGAATGAAAAACTGCTGAATAAAATCCGCAGACGAATGATACTATGTGCTGGACAATTATTTGTTTTTATTTTTTTCATATTTCAGTAAAAGAATTAGTTTTGCTAAAGATAACTAATCTGTTAGTGCTTCGAAATTCATGCCATTCATTTCTCTTAAAAAGATCAGTACCCAGATCTTGCATTATTATCAGTGTGCAATTTAATGGGCATTGATTTTCTTCTAACTGAAAGTGGTGGCTTTTTCTTCCAGATAATATAGAAAAGAATGGAGGAAAATCAAACTGCAGTGCGAATGAACCTGCAAATGCTGAAGAATTTATCAAGGAAGGATAAACTTGTGAATGAAGCATGGAAGGAAGAAGTACTGAATGACAAGCATAGATCCAGGTCTTTTGGCAGATATGATAGCTATTCAAGTTCAACCCTCGGCTTCGAGGTAGAAAACTGTAGCAGATCTCAGGCTCTCGGAAGAGTATTTGATCGAAGCAGAAATCCCTACAATAGAGGTAATCCTGCCAGGAGACTTCCAAGAGAAAGACGAATCGGTAAAATGAATTGTAATATTGCACCTAGCTTATGTTCATCATATATATTTTATAAAGGGTCTGTAAATTGTCCTTCAAACTCCTCGTGCAATTCAATCTGCGGTGAAGAGATTAACACAAGCTATAACTTTTCATGTGATGAGTCCTATGATAAAGACCTGATAACGGATTCAATAAATGCATCTAAGAACAGAAAACACAAAAATCACATGACTTTTGCATTTAACGGAAGGAAAACCCACAAAAGGTACCCACTTCATTCTTTGATAAATCAAGAACATCGTGGAATAGTAAGTGATCTTGATCAAATTGTGAGGAAGCACGAAGAGATTCATTTGGGTTTGAGCCAAAAGTATAGACCTAAATCCTTCAAGGATTTCATTGGACAAAATATTGTAAGAAAATACCTTAAGAATGCAATACTGAAACTCAAGATTGCCCCCATATATCTTTTCTATGGACCAAGAGGAACAGGGAAAACATCTGCTGCAAGAATTTTCGCCTCAGCTTTGAATTGTTTATCTCCCAACAGGAAACAAAAACCCTGTTGTAAATGCAGACAATGCTGCCTTTGCTTCTATGGGAAAAACCCTCATGTCATAGAACTGAATATAGCTGGTAGTGATGCCACTGAAAAACTGAAATCATGCCTCGAGACTGTAAAATCCAATAATGAAACTTCTGGGTACAGGGTTTTTATTATAGAAAACTGCCATGAACTGAGTCCTGAAGCCTGGAACAATGCAATCCTGCAATCCATAGAAAATTCTATGGATTGTGTCGTGTTTATTCTGATTACAGTAGATCTAGGAAGGGTTCCAAAAACAGCAATATCGAGATGTCAGAAGTTCTACTTCCAGAAGCTCAGGGATGTGGATATGTTCAATATGCTTAAGAATATTGCAGTTGCAGAAAAGATTAATATTGAAGAGAAGGCATTGCATTTAATCACACAAAGAGCAGATGGGTCATTACGAGATGCAGAGATAGCATTAGAGCAATTCAGCCTTCTTTCTTCTACAGTTACAGTCTCAAGGGCTCGCCAAACGGTACATTTCATCTCTGTAATTTTTTATACCTAAGATTCTATATCTATTAGGGCAAGAATAATTAATAGCCTAAATTGTTCACACACTGTGTAATCCTCATAAACTAAAGAAGTTCTATTTGTACCCAGGAGAAAATAACAGGTGCGCAGTTAGAAAAAATAATTCCCCATGTTTGATCATCTTGAATAAATTATTTAAAATCATTAGATAGTTGATAGGATGGAGAAGAAGTGTGTTTAATTCTATATATTAAAATTAAATATAATTTTTCTTGGGGTTTCCAATTTACTTTTGGATAGATCCATCTATTAGGGAATGTATTGGTAAATGATTGTAGACATTATGGTCTCCAAGCTAGCTGTCTCATGCACCTAGGTGTTGACGTTTTTGTGGCTTAAGGATTTTATCTTATATTGATTCCAGTTGATTGTAATAGAATATTATTTCCAGGGAGCTGATTTGGATGTTGCCCTTAATTGAATTTTCTTTTTTGCAGATTGGCTTATTGCCGGATGAAAACCTACTGCATTTACTTGACTTTGCCTTATCAGGTGACAAGGAGAATATAGTGAGATGTACAAGAGAGATAATTGATTGTGGAGTCAGACCACTGACCCTTGTCACACAGTTAGCAACGCTTGTTAAGGATGTTCTGATCGATAGTTGTCTTTCAACAGAGGCACAGGAAACCCAATATTTATTTGGAATGCCTTACTGTAAGTCCCATCTTGAGTTTTCATTCATGCAAAATGAATCAAGTTTTTACGAGTTTCACAGCTTCTTTGCACACTCAAGTTAATCGAAATATATTTTTAAAATAGTTGGAATGTAATACATAGTTCAGAACAATTAGGATTAAATTAAAGGCTTGCCCTGCTGCTTCATGGCTATTTAGAAAGTGAATAATTATAGTTACAGTAGTATGAACGTAGTCTATAAGTGGTTCAGGACTTCAATTGAGATAACTTTCATATGACTTGTTGATGTTTATTAATGTAGAGAGGTATTCTACAATTACAGTAAGAAGTGGAATATAATGGTGTCAGCGTGTTAACAAAAATGTTTACATTATACTTTAAATTTAACAGTCATTTACATGTCAAAATATTAAAATTTAATATTTTCAAAATAAACAGCACATAACATTTATGTTTACATATTAAATTAATTAAAATAGTTATAAAATAAAATAACTCCAAATTAATATCTCCTGACATTTCCTTTGATAGATCTATTTCAGATATTTATACTAATTTTATTAAAGTTTATGATACACAAAATCTAAAACTTAGGACTCCATCATCAAGTAAAATAACTGACATGTAAACAATGTATGTCATTTCCAATAAGCATAGAGTAATATTGCACAATTGATTGTTCAGTTTGCATTATAGCTTACTCTTACTGTTAAGCTGCAACTCTTAATACTTCAGTCTTCCAAAATTGAACGAATGGTTAAATAATGGCACTTCACTAGGGAAAATGTTGACAGATATGGACTATTTATAATTAATATTTAAATAATATTTTGCAGCATCCATCAATAGAACAGAGAAGTTAGGCCGCGCTTTGAAAATCCTTTCAGAAGCAGAGAAGCAACTGAGGGTTTCAGATAAGTGCATTTCTTGGCTCACAGCAGCCCTTCTACAATTTAGATCAGTTGAGTTGAATTCAAATTCCTACTCAACTGTAGACATAGAGGTCGATGAAATGGATTCAGCTTCTGAAAACAAAACAAAATGTCATCATACTGATCAATGGAATCTGTATGAAGCTCCAGACACAAGTATGCCAGCATCTAAAGTCAAGACAATTGAAGCTAAAAATTCTGGAATTGCAGATTCACTTGATAAGGGATATGAATTTTCCCAGTACATAACTAATCCAATCTGCAATCTGGATATGTCTAAACCAGTTCACTTCCATGATATTGAAGTAAATGATATCCCAGTACCATCCCCCTCACTAAGCTGCACAAGTGAAACAGGAAAACTGGATCTCAATCCAATGAGCCCAAGCAAAGTGAAGGAGATATGGCAAAAAGTGCTGAAATTTTTTCAGTTTACTGATCTGGAGTTCTTGGTACAAGGTCAAGCAAAGCTGGTGTCCCTGCTGGTATGCAGAGGTATGCGATTTCATAGTTTCATGTTTCTATTTTCAATGAAAAAAAATAATGCTAAAACTCATGCAGCTTGATCTCCATGATCAAAGCAGGAGTTTTACCTCAAATGATGGTTTTCCATCAGCAACTATCAAACAATTTGAATAGTGACTTGTTTTCATTGTTGCCTACACTCTGATGTATTGTCAGTCCATGGAACTGCCTGTTTTGTTTATTTGTAGGCAGCTAGTACAATTTCTTTCTTATCTTGATCTTTAACATAGTGAACAGTTTCTTATGTACAGCCAATGCAGGTGCAATAGCTCATGTGGAATTTAGGCACTATCAACAAAACTCAAAAATGGAAAGCTTAGAACCGAGCATATCCAATGCATTGGAAGAAGTTCTTGGGTGTCCCGTTGAGCTGAAAATTATCTTGGATCCTCTAAACTGTGAAAACAGCAACTGTTCAGAGGAAAGCTCGAATGTTATTTCTTATAATCCAAAAGATGCACCGTATTGCCGGGAAAGTAAGTTGAATTCCTTCAAGACTAACTTAATGAAATTTATTCCATTGCTTGCACGGAAGCACATAAAATGGAACAAGAGAAGAAATTTTGGATTCTCCTTTAATTGCATGCCTTGCCCAAACTCAAGCTGTAAGTGTGTGTCTGTGTGGAATGTTAACACTGGGCATCACGACTAGGACATGGTAAATACAACCACCTGATTTTATATATTTACAACTTATACGTTTATATCCAAATATCCCAGTGTAAAAGGAGGTGATGATTAAATTTCAAATACAAGGAGCAATGTTGAAAAACAACATTTTTTTAACATGATTTAAATATCCGTGTGAGCTTATGTAACTAAGCTTATTTCTAAGTTTAGAGAATGCTTGCTATTTATAGTGAGATTTAATACTCATGATATCTATAATCATTTGATATCAGTGATAATTCTCATTTGTTTACTTATAATAATGCTCAACATAGTTTATTTGAAATATTTTATCTTCTTTTCGTGAAATTGTTGTCAAGTGAAATAGACCATCTTGCATGACTATGAGAGAGTGATAGCAAGACCGTCAATAAGAGTTGTTGCAGCCCCATCATTGCTTCCTACATAGGGAATGGTTATCAGATTGAGCACAAGGTACGCAGAACCAAAGCAATAGTACACGACACATTAATCTAATGATCCAGAAGAGTCTAGTTATGAACCACCTTTTTCCTTGCACTTCAATCTATAATAAAACATGAGAGATGACTATAATTTTGCTATAAGTTGAAAAGAGACAACCATACTTTTCTTATGTGCAGAAAAAAAAAAAAACAACATAAAAAATAAAATGTCTTTGTGTAGAAAGTAAAATTATATGAAATTTGTAGAAAGTAAAAATCAATATTTCACAAGAATATTATTCAAATTAAAAGACTTAAGTCAAAAGAGTTTGAATAAATTATAAAATCATTTAAAATTAAAAATGAACATAGAATTTAATGCTTCTAAATTAACCAATGCATGTCTTGACCACCCAAGTCTCTAGGAAGAACAAAAAGTTCTCATGTGATCAATTAAATTCATTTTCATGCTTAAAACTAGCCTAGAGAAAGTCCCTCAACAATTTTTCCAATATATGATATGAATCTTTTTAAAGATCTCAATAGGAAAAACAACTTAAACATGCATAGCCAAGAGAATGTTCGGGAAGATTTGGAACTTGGTAGCCAAAAAAGTGTCATAGTAATCAAGTTTGCTAAAAAAATCTCCATTATGTCAATAATGTATTGCCACAAGGAAGGAGAGGTTTAGAATGAGAATGGAAGAAAATTTTCATCATGATCAATTCACTTCCACAAATAGGCTTGTAGCCAAACAAGAATAAGCAAGAAGGATCACCAATAGCACTAGCTTTTGTGCCATGAAATGTTGAATCTTAATGGTACGATAAAAATATCCTTGATACTTCAAGGTTTTCCTACTATTCTATTCAACATCAATTAAAGGGACAAATTAATCTTCTACAAATTTCTTGTTAAATAACTAGTGATAATTTTTAACATCAAGGATGATACCATGAACCAACTTCTAAGAAATGGATTTTGCTAGTGAATATCCAATTCTTCAAAGAATAGTGATAATTAAAGAAAGATGCAAAGAGAAACCCTATTAAATGCATTAAAAGAGTCCAAATTGCTTCTAGATTACATTTCATCAATAGGCAAACAAGTAGAACCATTCACAAAGAGAGTATAGATAGCATAAAAGAAATTAAGACCCAAGCCAAAGGCATTAATCATATGTTGCAATAATGAATAAGCATGTTCATTATTTTCACATGCTTTCTCAAAGTCAATTTTGATAAAATGGCTTGTTGGTTTAATTTTTAAGCCTATTCCATACCTTCCTTGAATATCAATCACATTGTCTACTAGGTATCAACCTTTGATAAATCTTGTTTCAAGTCAAATAAACAAGGCAATCAATCTAAATCTTGGATCAACTCAAGATTACTAGTTTTAGGTATGAATTTTATGTTTCCTTTGTTCAAGAGATGACCTAAAGAATTTATATGATTGGTTTTTAAAAAAATCAGAAAAAAATATTGTCAAGAGTGTCCTAAAGCTCTATATTTAATTTCCTTGGGAAGTCATCACAAACTAATAGGTTATCATTATTTAGACCCATGACAACCTTATCCAAGCCATCTATGGAAAATAGTTTGTCACAATTGGATATAATAAGATTACAAGAGACATAATCAGGACATTGTTTAAAAATTTGAACTTAAGTAAGAGAGAACTCTTAGACTTGGGAAACTTGATTATATTACAAAAAATATTGAACATATGAAAAACCTATCAAATAATTTGTGATTTTACAAATGATTTTTATTTTCTACACAAAATACCTAAAACTAAGAATATAAAAAATATTTGAAGACTCTATCTCCTTAATTTTTGATAGAATGTAATTTTGATTTGAGAACCTATAGTATTAATTGAATCTAAAATCTAGAACTAATAGAAAATGTAAAAAAGCACATGTAAGGGATAAGCCTCAAGCATAGTACTAGCACTCTTAAGCTTTAAGGTTATACTGACATGTGGTTTGCAAAATAATGCAAGTAAGTTTACTATATGCACAAAATTTGTTTTTTATAAGTGATGGGTTCAAACCATCAAGCCATCCATCTAGTTCCTCCCTTACGACATGAGATGAGGTTTTAAGTCCACTAAATATGTGAAAGTGTGAACAAATGAAAGAAAAGGGAAATATTAATAAAAAATATTTTTAATTTAGGCCTTTTGAAATTTTATTCAATATAAGATTGGAAGAAAGAATGGTCCAAAATGGAATGTAAGAAGGCTCCATGAGAGAGAACAATAATTAGAGACATAAATGGAGGGCTAAGAGTAAATCGTCCCCCCTTCAGCTTTGTTAACGATAGTTTTGATCTTACAATAGAAGTTTTGACCATTTGTACCAGACAATAAAGTGCTTTTTATAACTTGTATTGGTGTCATAAAGGTATAAGATTATTTATCTTATCTATCATATTTAAAGATGATCCTATCATTATTGTAACAATTATTATCAATTAACTTAAAATAATATAGTATGTTCTAGATCTCTTAAACATGCAATCTTATATTTAAAATAAAAAAAATATTTGATAAACAAAAAGTAGAGAATATTAGAGAAAAAAAGCCATAATAGTTAAATATTTTTTAGTGAGATATATATAAATTCAAAACATCAAGTGAATCATGCCTACTAAAAATGAATAACATATATAAAATTTTCATGAAATTTTATTAATTATTAGGAAAAACATATTATGTGAAATTTTGTTTATTAGAAATAAAAAAACATAAAATTAATTATATGATATTAATTAAAAGTTCGATATATTTTTTATTTGTAATTTTTTCTTTAAACCAACAAATTTTATAAAGTTCTAACATGAATTTAATATTATTGATGAAAAAGGTATATTCTAATAATGTGTTTGTATTAGTTATTAAAATTTTAATTAATTATATATTTCATTATAATTTTTAAAGAAAATTTCATAATCATGATAAAAATAATTATATTAATTATTATTTAAATTTTAATTAACTACGTATTTTATTATAATTTTTTAAGATAAATTTCATGGTTATGATAAAAATAATTATATTAATTATTAAAATTTTAATTAACTACATATTTTATTATAATTTTTAAGATAAATTTCATGATTATGATAAAAAATAATTATTTTTAAATATTATAGATAGGGTTTAGTATTTCATATTAACAAAAAAAATTGCATTCATTAGGTTTTTAAATTTTTTATTATTATTTAAAATATTTTGTAATATTTTTTTTTAATTGTAATATTAAGTAGTTAAATTATCATTTATTTTAATTTAAGTTAAAATTCTAAGGGCATTCATTCTATAAAATTTATACAAAGTGTGATCTCAACTTTCTCTTAAAAATGTGAATTCTTTAAACTTGACAAAATTTGATCTACAATGGACATTTTTTGATTAATTCAACTTATTCTACTTTAATTAAATATTAAAATGTCTAATGATGAAAATTGCATACCCATGCCCTTTTACCTTATGTTTTGGGTCCACAATGGATGGTTTCCCCTTATGCATTGACTAATATGCAAGAAGGCATATGTTTACATGGAGGTTGGTAATAAATATCTTATCATATCCCCATCATAACATATATCTCCAAGATCTAGATTTTACTATATATGTAATTCATTTCCTTAGTTCAAATCTAGGAATGCAAAATTAACCCAAGTCATTTTTATAGCCTGATGGCTACCTTATTTGAACACAACCAATTAAAAATACACAGAGATGGAATTAGGCATTAGTTACACAATTCAACCTAATCTTTCTATAGAACACCGTGCAAAAAACTCACCAATACAATACAAAGGAAATAGGAACCTCCCAGATGCATTGCTTATTTGAGCATTCCTGGAATAGCATTAAAGCTACAAAAAAATCATTCATTATTACATGAAATATACTTCCAGTATAAGGAAACCAAGGAAGGAAAATAGAGTTTCTTAACCAAATAGAAAAGAAAGCTTCTCTATGGTTTATTCATAAAGAAAAATGGGGTTACCGGGATTCTAAAAGATTGATGTGTCATTGTGCATTCATCAAAATTTGGTTACATCGACCCTACAAGAATTGCTTCCATAGCCCATTGCTCATAACTCAATTCTACTATATGTCCAAAAAATAGAAAATGAAAAGTTTCCCCAAACTCCAACAATGGGGATACAAAGATTATAGTATTAACACTATGCCAAACTAGACTCCATGATGGCAACAACAAATTTCAAGATAGCAAAATTCAAACAACAAGGTTATGTCCACACGTGTTTTTGCAAAAAATTGGTGTCAAAGTCTTAGACCAAGGAAACATGCAACTAATTTAATGAGCAACAACACATGAAAAACAAACTCCATCAAGCCAAATAAAGACACCAAGGTTTTTAAACTTGCATTGAGAAATCATAAATTTGAATACAATGAATCGATTGTCCAAGGAATTGAGTTCCTTCTTGTTTGGTCGACTCCTCCCTAATCAGTTTGAGCTCACCCGAGACATATCTCAGGTAGAAAAACTTCTACTCTAAATAGTTATTTGATGCCTTTTTTTGGCTCAATATTTTCCCCCAATCACTATCCATTCATTGACAGAAAATTCTTTTCGTTTTCTTGTTTCAAAGACTATGTGTAACTACCATAACTATCTGGGCTCCAACGAGGAAGGAAAAACTAAGTTTCTTGACTCCACATAGAGCCCATTGCTTGTCACAGAAAGATAAGGAAATAAAATAAAAATAGAAATAAAAAAGAAAACCAAAATTTGCACATCAAAATTGAGATTCCCATGCATCAAGCTCCCTAAGGGAGTTGTTTGTGAGTGTAGTGCAAAAAGGGAGTTGGTTAGTAGGACCACCCTTTCAAGTTCTAAGCATTTGTAGCATATCCCTTTATGTTGATAAACACAACCTATACCAATACTTCTTCCTTTTCTTCGAGCATATGGTTGGAATAGACCCTTCATTCCACTATGAGATGATAGTCTTAACTACATAGTCATTTGTGGATCCACGTCCACCATACATCAAACTTTTCTTCCTATTTCCACACCCCATCTCATCATCTTCAACATATTTTTCCCACTCTCTAGATAGCCTCTCATTGTTGCAACTTTCTCATTCAATTTACATTTCACTCAAACAATAATCAACTCCATCATTAGTATGCACAACATTTGAGAAATTAAAGATGGTGTTTAAAATGTTGCTTGTCACCTCTGCTGCACTATGTTGTTTTTCTCTCACAGACCTATCCATTGCAATCATGGCATATTCATGAAAAGCATCTTCAAATGTATCCAAGGGGTTGGAAAATTGAGATATTACCTCACTATTGGTGGTTGCACTATTTGTCTCACCTCCTATCAATTTAAGCTACTCTTTTTCAATGACCTCAATTTGAAGAGCTAGATCATCTTCTACATTCCCTTGTGTTGTCTCCACAATCTATCCACATAGATTCATTCCCATATATTCATCTTGGCACTGTTGTTTTGAATGATCTTGTATCTTTGCATCCTACATGTTACCAACAACTTCCCCAACTTCATAGTCATCTGTGTCAACACATGTTGTTGGATCTCCTACCTACAAATCAACACTATTTCCACCCATTCAACATTGAGGAAAATGAAGGTTCACCTCCTTGGTTACAGCTGCAAGTACTTTTGATTCCCTCTCATTTATAAACTCATTTCTTCTTATTAAAATCACCTTACTATTACTACTATGATTGTCCTCTTTTGATTCTTGCAAAGGTAACAAGGTATGTTTGAGACCACCCTTCTCAAAAGTGTAGGTGTTATTTCTCCCATCATGTATGGCATTTTGGTCAAAATTCCAAGGTTTTCCAAATAGCTTGTAACACACTTCCATAGGCATGATATCACACACAGTATCATCCTTATAACTTCCTATTTGAAATTCAACCAAAGCTTGCTCATCTACCAACAATTGATGATCCTTTTGTAACCAAGAAACCTTGTATGGTGTAGGATGTTTATTTCTCTTAAGACCTAGTTTATCCACCATTTCAACAACCACAATATTATCAGTACTACTGCTATCTATAATAAATTTGCAACACTTACCTTTATCTTGAATAGAGATTTCATTTGTACAGGTTCATGACTCTCCATTGGTAGTTTCAACAACACTCTTTTGAACAACAAAGATTCTCCTATTTTAGGTTCTTCCTTCCTTGGAGAAAATTATCCCATAAAATCTCTTGATATGCTTGCGCAACCTGATTTCTCCTTTAAGGCCTTGTGTAACCTCCTTGTGGAGATTTTGGACATTCCCAACTCTTATGACTAGCATATTGATTACAATTAAAGAATTTTCCAACAAATCCTCTTCCTCCTCCTTGAAAACCATCACTTCCAAATTATCTTTCTCCTTTATCTTGATAACCTCCTCTTTTTGACTTGACTTGCCCTCTTAAACTACTTTCCTCTCCATCTTGATGGTGTTGTTGGCCTCTTTCTCCATAGCCTCGTCCTCTTCCTTAGCCTTGCTGATTCTGCTTCCTCAAAAGCTTCTCTTCTACCTTAATGGCAAACTAGTAAGCTTCCTCGAAAGTTCTCAGTGATACTAAACTCAGCTCATCTTGCAAACTATATCTCAAGCCATTCACATATCTGGCTACCTTTTCCATATCCTCTTTGGTATGGCCTGACCTAATCACCAAATTATAATATTCTTTTGTGTATTTTTTTACTGTCATATCCTTTTTCTTGAGATTCTACAATCTTCTAAAAATATTGGTTTGATAATCTGCTAGAAGGAACTTCGTCTTCAATTTGGCAACCATCATGTCCCATGAGCTTATCTTTTCCTTGTTTGTCTTTCGTCTTTCATACTGAACATAGTCCCACCACATTGGTGTGTGGCCTTTAAGCCTTGTACATGCAAACTTCACTTTTCTTTCTTCTACAATTCCTTCGTACTCAAAATATCTATCCAGATCATTGATCCAGTCAATGAGCTCTTCCCCATTCAAGCTTCCAGAATATTTGGTGACCTCTATTCTTGGTTTGGCCCCCACATTCATCACCACTTTTATCAATCTTTCTTCCACTCCTTCTAGTTCCTCTTGAGATTCATCCTCATTTTGTGGTTGTTCTTCTTCCAGAACTTCACTCACATCATCAATAATGATTCCCTTTCATTGTGCATGTTCCATGGCATCCAACCTTGTCGACAAGTTCTCCAACATCTCCAAGATTCCTTCTTCATGGCCTCTTCGACCACCACCTTGAGCACCTCCTCATCTCATTCTTCTTGGTGGCATTCTACCTACTTCTGAAACTCCCAATTTCTTGTTGCTCTAATACCAAAAATAAACAATACCTTATTTGAACACAACCAATCAACAATACAAAGAGATGGAATCAAGCATGAGTTACACAATTCAACCAAATATTTCTATAGAACATTGTGCAAACAATTGACCAATACAATATAGAGGCAACAAGAACCTCCTAGATGCATTTCTTATTGGAGCATTCTTGGAAAAACATTAAAGCTACAAACAACTCATTTATTATTCCATGAAACAAACTTCCATCATAAGGAAACTAAGGAAGACAGACACAGTTTTTAAACCAAATATAAAATAGAGTTTCTCTATGTTTTATTCATAAACAAAAATGGGGTTACCGAGATTCTGAAAGATTGACATGTGTTATTACGCATTCATCAGAACTTGATTAGATCGACCCTACAAGAATTGCTTCCACAGCTCATTGCTCATAGCTCGATTCCACTATATGTGCAAACAACAAAAAATGTAAAGTTTCCCCAAAATCCAGTGATGGAGATACAAAAATTATAGTATTAACACTATGCCAAACTAAACACCACGATTACAGCAACACATTTCAAGATAGCAAAATTCAAACAACAAGATTATGTCCACACACGCTTTTACAAACAAATGGTGTCAAAGTCTCAAACCAAGGAAATAGGTAACTAACTTAATGAGCAACAACACATGAAAAACAAACTCCATCAAGCCAAATAAAGACACCAAGGTTTCTAAAATTGCATCAAGAGTAAACATAAATTTGAATACAATGAATCCATTTCCTTGTTGTTTGGCCAACTCCTCCCTAATCGGTTTGCTCACCCAGGATGTATCTCAGGAAGAAAATATTCTACTCTAAATAGTTATCCGATTCCTTTGGCTCAACATTTTCCCCCAATCACTGTCGATTCACCAGTAGAAACTTCTTTTTCTTTTCTTGTTTCAAAGACTATGTGTAATTTCCATAACTATCCGGGCTCCAATGAGGAAGGAAAAACTAAGTTTCTTGACTTCACATAGATCCTGCCACTTGTCACAAAAATAAAAGGAAACAAAAGAAAAAAAGAAAAAAAAAACCCCAAAATTTGCACATCAAAGTTGAGGTGCCCTTGCATCATAGTCTCAAATTTGAACCCTAAAATTTTTAATTTGGGACCATATTCAATTTATAGGTATTATGAACTAGATAAAGTGAAACATAATTTAAAGTGCATACTAGGGTTTTACATTTATGGAATAATCTTAATTCATTTTAGTCATCAAGGGTTATTATGGAAGCATCATAAAAATGTTATTAAATATAAAATTATAAATTTTTATTATCTACTAGTGTCATTACCATATGCATAATCCATTCTTACCTATTATTTTTCTTTGTTTATCATTTAATTAGTTTTCCTAGGGATCTACCATGGATAACTAAACCCTCACAAATTTACAAATATCATAAAGGTATTTGTAAAAATCACCTTTTTCTAACTATGATTCAAACATCAAAAGATTAAGGAACATTTTTCACCAAAATTATGAAAATTAATTTTCATGGGCATAAGTTTAGATTTGTGCATAAATTTATTTTATAGGCACAAATCAAAATTAGAGTAAAGAACAATAAATCTTGTAGATTATGAATGTACTCATATGAAAATATTCCTAATTATCAGTGGACTGGTGGATAGATTTGCATGACATATTCAACAATATATTGCATCATCAAACCTTAAGCTAAGTGTCATATTTAAATTTATTTAATTTTTGTACAAATTCAATATGTTTTATTTAAGTTATTTATTTTTTGAATAGAGCATTATATTTGTGTGTTAATATCATTCCTTATGTTTTTAGTACTTAACATTCCTTCATGACCTAGGTTTATTGTTTTTTTTCTTTCTAATTAGTGTTTTTTAATCTAATTCTCTCATTACATTTATTTTATATAAGATTATAGTAGGGTTTTTATCCACCATTTATTTAGGATTCATTACTATGCCATCAACATCCTCCTATTGGTATCCCACTCATGTCTAAACCAAACCACCTTTATATCATCCCTCCTGTTGAGTGCTCAAGTGATATCTCACTCAGTTGTGAACTTATCTCACTCAACTACTACTAAATTCAACTCTATCCTCTGATCTCCTCCCCTCTCCTATATCATAGCCTAAAGATCAACCAGTGCTATGGGTATCCCTCTCCGCCCTATCCAAATCACAATATATGATGGCTCGAACTTGCTCCATAGTAACTTGGGCTAGTTGCAAATCATCCACACCCCATCCCTATAGCTCTTATACCCTTGCAAGGTTTTAATGTAGGTTATCCCCCTTCATGGTCCTCTTTTATATTACCTAATTTATTTGATCTCTCTACTCCTAGCATTTCTATAGCATTGACATTATTGTAGCCATCCTCACCTGCACATACTCCTCCTCCTCCCTATCTACTCCATCATACCCATCCTCCACCATATCCTTCCTCTCCTTCAATCCATCACTACCTCCCTATATATGTACCATCATCGTCTCTCCCTTTTCTCTCTCCCCACACTTGTAGGTTTTAGCCACACTAGTTGATAGTGAACCCACCATGCAATATACTCCTCTATAGCCCCAACATCATCTACATCTGGTGATACCAGGATACTAAATGCAGATAAAACCATATAATCTTAACATAAATTAGATCTACTAGAACCCCCAAATCATTGATCTCTTGAGTAACCCATGCATATGTCACCTCACATCTCTGAAATGTTTGTTGCATCCCAAACTATATAATTCCTTCAATGGTAACAAGTGTTAGTAATAATTAGGTCCTCCCTCACATGGCCACCATGTCAACTCGTAAATCTCACCAATCACTCATCTCCAATACCATATATATCTCCCATATGAGTATGATGGATCACTCCAGCACACAAATGCGCATACAATTGTCTATCTACCCAATGTCTTAATGTTATTGGTCTCAAAACAACAATATCCTCTTGTTCCCATATATGTAAAATTTGCACACTACATCCCAAGCTCCTCACATCTCTATACACAAGATAATGCATGTCCCTATATTAATTGCTAATATAAAAAAAAATCCCATCATATTTTATATCCTCTAACTAAAACTAATATAGCATGCGACCTCATCTGATAGAAAAACTAAGTGACCTCCAATCTAAAATTAGAAACATACTAATCAATCCTATGATGTATAGAAGCAATATAGGAAGTGTTGAAATCATTGACCCAAAATCCATATCTACCCCTCAAATTGATAAATCTCTCATTAGGATTACATGTTCTAGGCAGCCTCACTCGATCACAATGCCATACTTTACTAGATCCCCATAAATAGGAATGCAAAGGATCCTCCACACATCCTTAAGGGTAATAATCATACCCATACCAACAATAAAAAAGAGTTACTCTCTTAATCCAAATTCTCCATGATTTCATCATCACCCGATGTGCATGAATCTCAAGCCATCGACGCACACCCTCTAAACTTACTATAGCTAGGAACATCCAATCCATATCAAATGCTTTACCCTCTAACCTTATTGTAGTTGGAAATATCTCTCTTGATTGAAAAGTAGATAAATCCTCTTGCATCTCATTCAAACCCACATGTCAACCTCAACCATAAAATTCTTAGAATCTAAGGAAAATCATTAATCCCTAACCAAAAAGAGTTATCCTAGTGAAAGTGCTAATCCTCAACCATAAAAGCACTATCCCATTTAAAGTTTTAATCCCCAACCACAAAAGCACTAGATCCTAGTGAAAGAACTAATTCCTAACCACAAAAGTGGTATCCTAGTGAAAGTGTTAATCCCTAACCACAAAAGTGATATCCTAGAGAAAGCACTAATCCCTTACCACAAAAGCACTATTCTAGTAGAAATAAAAATGTTTGAGCTTAAAATCACTACAAAATAAGAACTTCTAACCTATGCAAGTACACACACTAATAGGGAAAATGTACTAAGCATCACATACATAAATTCTACAACCAAAAGTATTAAACCTACCCAACAAATGCACTATGATATCAAAAGTGCTAAAACTAGTAGGTGCAAATTATAAACCTAACAAAAAGGGACTAAACCTATAATTAACTCATTTTATTTTTCCCCTCTTTTCCTAGCATTAAATTTTATCTATGATAAATGAAGGGTATCAATTTTTGACACATATCGATGGCCCTATTTCCTCTAGCTAATTATATAACCTTTGAACCTACTATGTGTGATGCATATGTTGTGGAATCACCACCTTGCCTATGAATACCCTTTGCACCAAAGTTCCAAATCTACCAAATTCAAGAGTGAAAATGACATCTAATTGATCCCTCCTAGGCCTATTAATACACCCCATAAACCCTAATTCAACTTCCTAGGTCTCAAATTTTGTATTGTTTCTTCTATTTTCTCCCTCCAATTCCTCACCATACTAATCTATTCCTTCATCATCTTTCTTATCTCATTCCTCCTTTTTGAGACTCCCACAAAATTATCTTCCATGTGACCTCTCAAGGGGGAACCACTTTACCATCTCTTCCCTATCATTTTCTTCTAAATCAATTAAGGCATAATTTACGATCTTTGACACAATGTCACTTCTTTTAGTTGCAACACTACATCAAAGAGGGAAAATGTAGACAACACAAAATTGAGCCCTTATGTCATAATTAATTAAATATTTCATTATTTAATTAATTATTATTTTATTTTTATCTCATCTATATTGTCCCATAATTGGTTAATTTATTTAATCAATTATCCTTTATGGTGATAATCAATTAAATCATTTTTGATGAATTATATTATTCTACTTCTCCTAAGGGTTAATTAATTAATTTAATTCTACTTTAGCCCCACTTATATTTATAATAATTAATCAATCAATCTTTGATTAATTAATTATTATTCACTTCCTAAACTTTCATTAACATTTTCCTCAATTTTAAATTCCTTAACTCTCCAAACTTGTAGTTATATGAAAAATGTATCCACCCCTCTTAAATACTTACATGCACGTGTCACTCTCACTCTTCTACCTCATCATTCGAGCATCATTCCTATTGGATGCTCACACATGTGTGAGATTATCTTTCCCATGTATCCACACTATACTTTCCATTGCATCCATTTGTCACATTCATAGGTTTCCACTCTCTTTCATCTTACCACTTATGCCTCCACTTGTCATATCCTTGTTCTTCTCAATGTGTGCTCACAAAGGTGTGCACACACCTAGCCATTTCTCCCATGCCAAGTGTCATTTTCACAAAACCTCCACTTTGTGACATTTGTCACAATTGTGAAACTTCGTGACAATAGTTTACTATTATTCTATTTTTTTTATGATGGATAGCTCAATATTGTCATATTTTATTTTTTATTTCTTTGTTAGTGGAATTGATCAATCTAATAACTTTGTGTGTGTGTTCTAGTGAAGTATTATATATAAAAATAATATCATTAGAATGCTATATGATTCCATTAACTACCTACGAGTCTATCATGAGGTGATATATGTTGAAATATGTTTTTAGGTGTTACAAACACTCTTTTAATAGTAATAAGATAATTTAATTTACACCCTTGTTGGATTAAAAAATTACTCCAATGACTTGTTCAGTGACTATATGAAATGATATGGATTTTTTTTAGGGGTAATGGTGTACTTTTTCCATTAAATTTTATTTATTATAAGAAAAGAGGATATTCATGTATTCTAGAATGTATGATTATAATTTTAGAATATAATTTGAGTATATATATTATATGGTATTCAATAATGAATGACTACATAGTATGGGATATGCATATCATTCACTAGGTAAGTGTTATGTGAACACTGTTAGGATAAGGTGACATTAACCTTGTAATCCTATATAATTTTTATGTCTCCACGTTCCTTGGAATGCCTTCTAGGAGACATGAGAGAAAATCATTAAAATTTGGCATGTTGTAGTTATATTTTAAAGAGAAAATTTAATTTCAATGGAGGTTACACATAAAAAAATGGATAAGGAATATTTCCTAGGTGTCCATAATGGATGTTGGAAGGACTTGGATGGGGTGCTCAACATTGGAGAAGAAAAGGTGTCCATTAGTATTCCATCAGGGAGCGGAAAGGTCATCGAAGCATCTGAAAAGTCAAGAGTTGGATAGGTTGTGGGCTAGGCGCCCATGTGGGAATCATATAATTCCATTTAATATTTTATTATGTATTTTGGCTATCATTGAAGAGGGGCATGGATTTTTTTAGGTGATTTTGTACCTCTTATTTTTGTTTACCATTTGTGCTTTTACCTCTGACAATTTCTATAACTTGGATCCATGAGATGGTAGCTACATGTTGAGTTCTTGTCGGTAATAGGGTGTTGTTTGGTTGATAAAAGATTAGTGGTGAAGTGTATTATTGTGTACTCTCATTCAAAGATTAATAATATACTTACCCTCTTTTCTTGTGTGGAGTTTTTTCCTAAAAGGGTTTCTCTACATAAATTTGGTGTCACATTTTGTTTGTTGTTTTTGATATTATGATGTATGTTGCAATAACATGTTTAAATGTGATTTGGTAATCTGATTTTTCAGATATGAAATTACTTCCATAAGTTCATATTGTAGTTTTGCTTCACTTTATTTTCAATATTTGGTATCATAGCTAACAGTTTTGTTGAGAACAGGACACCTTTCTCTTAAGTGTTGGAAGGTTTTATGTTGTAGTGGGAGCTTTTGTTTTGTGGTATATTCTATATTTTTGAAGAGTATTGTTTAACATGGCTTCTACCTCTCACCAAGATATTAATAAATTCAATGACACAAGTTACGAGATGTGGAAACTAAAGATGATCTCCTTGAAGAGAGAGATTAGTGGTTGACAATTTAATAAGAGTAAACCAACTACAATGTCTAATGAAGATTGTAAAATGTTAGACAATAAGGAACAAGGAACCATATAGTTGTCTCATAGATTTCATCTTTTTGAATATCTTTGAAAAAGACATGTTGTAATGTCCCCATTTTTGCGAGCATCAGAGTTCGATGGATTTAGCCTATTATGCGACCCTCGTAGGCTGATAGGATGGATAGAGGGTCTTGATGGAGCTTGGCTTGGCTTCAGTTGTCAGATTGTTATCAGTTGGCTTTCGTTTGGGCTCGTTCGGACACTATTTGCTCGGATTGCTATTTTTAGCAGTTATTGGCAGTCAGCGTGGGACCCCTGCTATTTTTAGCAGTATGGATGGATTATGTTCAGAATCACTTCATTGTTCGTCAGCTTCAGACGGCTCGAGCATCGGGTTAATATTGAAGGAGATATTAATATTTAATTGATTTAATTAAATATTAATTACTGGAGCATTATAATATAAAGTTATAATATTTTATTATAACTTAAGTGATTTTTGCTAAAGGGGTCGCCCATCATTGAAGGGGGCCACTTTTAATTATATTTTATAATTAAAAGTGCTTTCGAAAACTGTTGAAAAATTAAAAAGAAAAGTTCGAATTTATTTAAATAAAACCTAATTGAGAAAATTCGAACTCTTGAGGAGATATAAGGGTTTCATTGGGTTTTGAGCTCATTATGTTTATGAAATCAATTTTTGATCAAGTCTTCTTCAGAGAACGAAGCCAGGGTTTCAGTTGTCTACAGGCATTAGAGAACGAGCCATCTTCAGTGTTGCAGTTCAGAGGCTGTGAAATATCAGCTGATCTATTGCATTCAGAGGGATATCTTCATTCAGAAGTTATCACAGAACGTTCACAGAGTTTTCTTTCAGCTTGCTGCAATAATCAGGTTTTTCATCAAAATATCGTTGCCTTTTTATTTGCATGTATGTGGATCTTATTTGTAATCATTCCAGAAGTTGAATAAATGATCTGGCATCAGGAGTTTCAATAGATTTTATCATCTTCAGAGTTATATTATTTTATATGAATTTATTCAACATTTCTTTTCAAAATCGCATTCTTCCTTTATACATGCAAAAACACAAAAAAAAAATCAAAACAAACAGTTTTCGGTGGTGAGGAGCGAGGGTTTCTGATGGTATCGAGCACGAATCCACATATCACATGTTGGTTTACAAACATAAAATTTCCAATCTTGTCAGGGTTTCAAATTTCAGAACAAATTCAGAAATTAATATTTAGAATGTCAACGGTCTGATAAAAATCTGAGAAGATTGATAAATTGGATGTTCTCAGAAGATTTTGAGTGAAATCGAGGAAAATAATTATTTTATTGCTAGAGAGGTGCATGTGGTTTCTTATTACAAAATCCCGATTTCATTGACCATTGGAAAAAGAATCAAAATCTATTGGACAAATCGCATTTTTCTCAAGTCTTTGGGCATAGCATTGAGGAAGGGAAGCGGATTTTTGTCTGTGAAGGCGTGCTTTTTCACTTCAGATAAGACAGGAATAATACGATATGAGCTGGAGGACGCTTTCATTAAAGAAGATCTGGCGCACCTATTAATTGAAGGAAATCGTAGCTATTTGTAAGGCACAATATAGACAGAGACTAAAGAAGGCGACATCTGGAAGGAAAAATTGATTAATAAAGGAGACGCAATTGATTTGGGCCTGGCCGATGAAGTCAAACTCCTGGCAAGCGTCAGAAATATAAGACAAGACGCTTGAACCATCTTTTGTCGGGAGCTGCTTGGCTCTTCATGTTGAATAGCGGCACTTCCTTCTGCCGTTTTGGAGAAAGGGTTGATATTTTTGGCTTTATGGAAAAGTCCGACACATAGCTGGAGGAAAATAAATACATGTCGGAAGGGATAGATAATAATTATTTAAAGTCGTTTTTCATATTTTAAAGAAAGCGTCATTTTTATTCTGTCCACCGGCTGAATAAAACAAACATTTAAAGGAATTTCAAATCCGTCTATATTCTTGAAGGAAGAATAAATTGGCATTGAGGAGAGCGGATATTTGATAAATCCATATTTATACGCGCCCGACAAAAGCCATCGATTAAAGAAGTTGAAATCACGGAGTACGGCGTGGGTAAAGACCATCGATTAAAAGTTCGATTAAACTCTGGGACAAATGCATCGGATGGTTTAAGAAGGCACATATAAACAAAATCGCCGGTCAAAGAGTTGTAAGGCCCGATGTAGTATTTTGGAGGTGATCGATTTATTTTGAAGGTAAAAGCAATAGTGCGGATATTAGAAGGGAGATAAAGACAATATCCGATATAAGACAAACATTGCGGGGAAAAGGGCCAATTTGAATGCCACATCGCCCGCAGTTAAAAGCAACGAGGCGGATTTATTGGGGCGGCTCAAATTACGTTTTGCTTTCTTAAATCAATTTACTTATCATTGTGGTGATTAGAGCTTTGATTGCTAGATATCAAAGTTTAAGCAAAAAACGTATTAATGAGACAATGTGGCAAGTGATTGTTTGACATTATTCTCAGGGAAAGCGCATAACCTTGGCCTCGACGTGAATATAATCGCAAAAAGATAATGAAGCATTCATTGGTGAAGACGTCTAAATCAATCCGCCTAGAGCATATAAAACAAATCAATGGGAAACAATAATTATCGAAAGCTACTTGAAGTCGTGGCTTTGCTAATGACCATCGCAGCCTACAGGAAAGGCGAATTAAGGAGTCTCAAATGAAGACAAAGAATTAGAGGAAAAAATTTGCGTCTATCTTTGGAAAATACGAACTCTGGAGAGGACGAGTACAAAGACGCTTCATTTTTGAACCATGGGCAGTCAAGCACGGAGACCTCAATAAATCAAGGAGAGCACGCGTTCTGGAGATTTCTGGTCAGTGACGTGGCTACAGGGCATCCCCAGATTGGAGTTTGGAAATTGAATCACAAACTGTTGGTTGAAAGACTTAAGTGCTGTAGCTGCTTAGTTGCACAAGTTCGTTATGTGATTGCAACATCTTATAGAAAGTGGGAATAATTTCCTGAACTACATTTATGCATTCTAGCATCTCCATCAGCATCCTTTCAAGTCAGATGTCATTACAATATCATATAGTGGAGCCAGTGTTGGATAACCAACTGTTTGTCAAAATGTGTGATTTTCTGTAGTGCTTATTTGATATGTTGGTAATACAATTTCACTGAGGATTGCATAAAGACTCTGTCACAGCTGATTGGTATTTCAAAATTGAGTGCATAGGGAGTGTATGACCTAAAGTCCCTTGCTGTAACTGTGCATTTGCACTCATTTCAGTCACCATATTAGTTTGGAAAATCACTGTATTACCCTCTAGTTGTATTAGAGGACAACCTGCACTGTTTTGAGGAGTCATTTAATGCATCATTGCATCATTTCAAAAACAAACAAACAGCATCAAAGCTAGTTGACAGTAGCTTTCCAACGAAGTGTTTGACGGAATTCCTAGACAGCAAAACAGAGAAATTTAGAGCAGATTTTACAAGGTTTTTCATAGTGAAAAGTCAGAAGGTTACTTTCATCACATTCACCCGGTGGGAAAATTGGCAGTTACACAAGTCAGCTTGAACAGTGAAAATGGGCGTCATGAAAACATTGTCCAGAAATAAACAGGTATTCAAAGAACTTGAACAATCCCAATACAAGCTCAATCGCGAGTTGTTGCGTGTAGAACGGGCGCTTTCAGAGCTTGGACGGTCTAAAGGATCCAATTCACTTCCTATCATCAAAGGTCCGACATCGCAAAACAAAATGAAGTTGTGTTCCTATTGCGGAAAGCCGTACGACTTAAACCATGATTGCCCTTTGAGACCTAAGGGCAAAGCGCATAGAATAATGTGGGCTCCCTATGAGGATTCAGAACCTAAAAAAACCAACCAGCAAAGTAATCGTGAAGAATCTAAATCTGAACATGATGTCTTTTCAAGTGAGGTGTCAAGAAGCCTCTACAATGAGTTTTCAGCAGTTGGTGACCAGTATACAACTGATCCTAGGGAAGCTACACCTAACAGTCCTGATTTTCATGACAGCGATGATGAAACTTTGCATGAGTATGAGACAGCAGTGTTTTCACATGTGCAGAATGATCCTATTGAATGGTCACATGAAAGTACTCCGGAATTGGGTACTAATGATGCATTGTATGTAGAGGATTCATGTCAGGGTGAATCTGATTTTTCAGATCAGAATTTAGAAAATAAGTTAGAATGTTCACATGTTGACATGGAATCCCAAGATTGTGAGTTGGAAGGTGATACAGTTACATCGGGAGTGGAAGTGTGTGAAGATACTGTTATATCAGCAGCTTCTACTTTATCAGTTGAGCCATCCTTTGAGGTACACAGCAGCAGTACCTTAGATGTTGAGGTGTGCATGGATGAAAGCACACATGATGCTGCTTATCATTTAGTGAGTGACGACGAATCAGCCTCATATCATAGTGCATATTGTGAACCGGAAAACTTGTATGGGGGTCATAAGCTACAGAGTCATCATTTGGTTGGGCAACTAAAGGTGAATGACAATATGATTGCCACAACCATTGAGCATTTTGATGTTGCTCGTCAGATGTTAGCTACCTATGGTTGGAGTACTCCTTTGACAGATGAGCACGGTGATAGTGGTTTTTCCCTTGCAGAGATACATGCACTTCGAGAAGCAATTGGGGTGATGAAACAAAATTACCTAAAACTACTTGCAGACAGGGATTTTCTTCTCGAGTGGGATTGCATTTGTTATGATGCATTGCAGAGGAAGGAGGAGCAGGTTGATGAGCTCACTCATGAGCTTGAGGTGACTATGGACTCGTTGAAGAGTAGTCAATTGGCCCTTCAAGAGTCACAGTCACGGTTGGAGGAGTTGACCGTGGAGTTGAGGTTGGCACAGTCTCCACCAGCTGCAGATACGGTACAGTTATATACAGAGGCAGTTGATGAGGATCTTATACCCACGGGTTGTAGTGAGGATGTGGTTACATCTATCACGGATATTGGTGCAGTCAATTCAGCTGGGATGAGTGTTTTGGTTGAGAGCTCTTGTGATGAGATGGTTGATTTTTCCGTGAGTTGTGTGGCAGATCACGTCACTACTTCATCGTCGTCACAGGAGATATGTGGGGCATCATCCAGTATGGAGATTTGTACTTATGCTAATTTGTTTCCCCAGGACTATGATGGTCAGCCATTGACAGAGGTGGGAGCATTTTATCTTGATTGCATCGTGAGGAGTGTTTATCACTTCTCCTTTGGTCCACACACGGAGGATTTGATGATGCATCGGTGTGGATTGGCCCCGGAGTTATACCATCCGTTGTGGGATGGGTATTCACCGTCTTCAGAAGATGGGATTAGCGGCTGCAAGCGTCCGACTCAGCTGTTTGCGGGGGATCACTTGCAGGGACAGCTATCAGTTTTACATCATGCCGATATGTATCCAACTGGGTTTGCTACTTCTATGTCACAAGGTTTTCTTATGGGTACATGGTTACAGGATGACTACGGTGTCAGTTGGCATGATGGCTTGGTCAGTTATCACATTCATGAGGGTTTAGCAGAGGACAGGGAGAGATTCAGTGTAGCAGATGCTTCTAGAAGTTCTTTTCTCCGCATGACAGATGGATGTGAATTCAGATTGTATTGGGATCCAGGTGGTGACAGTTTTGGCACTGAGTATTGGATGGGTCCCATTGGGTTACTTCACCACTCACAACATGGTGAAGTTGGAGGCAGTAGAGCGCAGTGGCAGCCTGAGGATGACAGACACGACAGACTTTCACTCTGGGTTTGGGATCCAGGGATAGCTTGCGCAGTTGTGTTTTTGTTGATGCTACAGGAGACAGTTAGAGATGTGTGGGACACTTCACAGTTCTTATTTTGGGCCTTCCGAGGAGTTGGGTTTCTTTGCAGTAGAGATTGCTTGAGGACAAGCAATTTCAGGGAGGGCGGACTGTAATGTCCCCATTTTTGCGAGCATCAGAGTTCGATGGATTTAGCCTATTATGCGACCCTCGTAGGCTGATAGGATGGATAGAGGGTCTTGATGGAGCTTGGCTTGGCTTCAGTTGTCAGATTGTTATCAGTTGGCTTTCGTTTGGGCTCGTTCGGACACTATTTGCTCGGATTGCTATTTTTAGCAGTTATTGGCAGTCAGCGTGGGACCCCTGCTATTTTTAGCAGTATGGATGGATTATGTTCAGAATCACTTCATTGTTCGTCAGCTTCAGACGGCTCGAGCATCGGGTTAATATTGAAGGAGATATTAATATTTAATTGATTTAATTAAATATTAATTACTGGAGCATTATAATATAAAGTTATAATATTTTATTATAACTTAAGTGATTTTTGCTAAAGGGGTCGCCCATCATTGAAGGGGCCACTTTTAATTATATTTTATAATTAAAAGTGCTTTCGAAAACTATTGAAAAATTAAAAAGAAAAGTTCGAATTTATTTAAATAAAACCTAATTGAGAAAATTCGAACTCTTGAGGAGATATAAGGGTTTCATTGGGTTTTGAGCTCATTATGTTATGAAATCAATTTTTGATCAAGTCTTCTTCCGGAGAACGAAGCCAAGGGTTTCAGTTGTCTACAGGCATTGGAGAACGAGCCATCTTCAGTGTTGCAGTTCAGAGGCTGTGAAATATCAGCTGATCTATTGCATTCAGAGGGATATCTTCATTCAGAAGCTATCACAGAACGTTCACAGAGTTTTCTTTCAGCTTGCTGCTATAATCAGGTTTTCATCAAAATATCGTTGCCTTTTTATTTGCATGTATGTGGATCTTATTTGTAATCATTCCAGAAGTTGAATAAATGATCTGGCATCAGGAGTTTCAATAGATTTTATCATCTTCAGAGTTATATTATTTTATATGAATTTATTCAGCATTTTCTTTTCAAAATCGCATTCTTCCTTTATACATGCAAAAACACAAAAAAAACAATCAAAACAAACAGTTTTTAGACGCAGCGGGAATAGGGGTTTCTACAATCGATACAAGTTGTGGAAGAGGATATAGGTAATATTTATCAAACTAAAAGTTTGTCTAACAAGTTATATCTCCAAAGATGGAACTCTATTCATTAAAAATGAAATATTGTGATTCTATTGCAAACCATTTAAATGATTTTAATTTGATTACAAGTCATCTTGAATCAATAGATGTTAAATTAGAAGATGAAGATGAATGTATCTTATTTCTTTATTGTTTGCTTGAATCTTGGGAAATTTTATTTTTTGTCATAAGTAGTCTTTCAAAGAGCTGAGGAGAAAGCCTATGAATGTTGGCTCCCAAGATGTCTTTCATGTGTGAGGATACATATAAAGGATATTATAAGATCCTTGATTCCCAAAAATAGTAGAGTAAAATGTTGGAATTGTTGTAAAATATGGCATGTGAAGGAGTGTAAGAACAAGAAAAAAATTGTTGATTCCTCCACAAAAAATTCCTCCAATGATGATTCTAATGCTTTGTTTATTTCAACTAACTCTATTAGTAATGATGCTTGGATTATTGATTCAAGTTGCTCCTACTACATGACTCCTCACAAAGAGTGGTTTACTACTTACAAAGCATATGATGGGGGAGATGTTTTCCTTGGTGATAACAATACTAGAAGATTATTGGTACTTGCAAAAGGTAAAGTTGTGTTTCAGTGATAGGAGGATTAAATCCTTTGACTTTTTACATATTATAATAATTGTGAGAAATTTACTTTCAGTATCCAAGTTGAAATATTCTAGAATGCATGTGACATTCAACAAGTCAAGTTATAGGTTGATAAGAGGGAGTTTTATGATAGCTAAATGATCTTCGATCTATGGACTTTGTTTAGGCTAAATGCCTCTACTTTATGTAACTCCTCCAATGTAACTGGCATTAAAAATGAATGTACATTGAGGCATCATAGATTGGGTCACATTGGTAAAAAAATTCCTCAGAGCATGTTTAATAAAAATTTGGTTGATGGTATTTTGATTTTTTTGTTGGAAAAAATGATTTCTATGAGAATTGTGCATTTGGTAAACAAAATATATATTCATTTCTTGATGGAATTAATAGGGAAAAGATATTATTAGAGATCATTCATTTGGATGTATGTGGACTAGTGGATTTTGACTCTTTAGGTAAATCTCATTATTATTGTAGTGTCGAAAAATGTTGTCGGTGACATTTTCACACTTTTTGGGCCCTTGAAGAATTGAGCCTAATGATGCCTCGATTTAGTGTTGTAATGTGGTTGACACACTCGCATTAGGTCTTGGGACCTTTTGAATAAATGAATTTAAATGTTACCTTGCTAAAGTGTTGTGAAGTGTTGTAACACACTTTCACACTTTCTAAGGTTTTATTAATTAACTGAACCTAATAAACCTTAATATTGCCTTACTTGAAGTGTTGTAAAGTTTTGTAACACACTTTCACACTTTTTTAGGGTTGACATTAATAATTGGGATTATTTATGCTTTAATTGGCCTTATTTTTCATCCACAAGCCTCATTTAACATATCTTTTCAAGGATAATCTCGACAAAAAACATTACCTAATAATAATTCAGGTGTTTCAGGTTGAATGGCTTAGATTTAGTGATCTAGGACTCATTCACCACCTTGGGTGAATGAGTCCCACCTAGGTTTTTGAGCCCTGAACCTAGTTTCACACCTTTCTAAGCATTTTTAAAAATGTTCCCATAAATTATGCCTAATGGCACTCATTCGCCACTTTGGGAAAATGAGTCCTATGTGGCCCAAAATACAAAATTAATTCAAATTTTTGGCAGGATTGTATCCTCCTAGATCTGATGTCAGCTTGTAGTGTTGCAGTTTTGGGAATTCTTGCATAATTAAGTATAAATACAAGGTTCTTTCATTCATTTTCACCTAAGACTTTTGTGAGAGCATTCATAATAGCAAGTTTGAGTTCACAAGAGAATTTAAGCATATTCACAAGATCATTCAAGAATCTTCAAGGGAATATTATTAAGCATTTTAGAGCATTATTCAAGCATCAAGTATCATGTCAAAGATTCCATGCATCACGTTTATTTTGGAGTTAACAATTGTGATGTAGGGTTTTGTGATTCAAGCAAGAATTTTATTCAAGAGCTATCCTATTCAAGTAAGAGTCAAGATTTACATCCATTGGAGCCATCTCACACATGTTTGCAACATCTAATTGATAGGTTTTGATGAGTTTCAACATCATATTTTTTTCATTCATCATTCTCCATTCCTATTTTATTTCATTTCAAGGTTTGATTACAAAAATAGGGTTTGGCCAAGATAAACCCCTATCCACTAACAAAAAAACATTTTCCCCTCTCTTAAGTTTGTGATTTGCAAGTTTAGATTGAAGAAACATTGAAGAGAAAGGTTGAACAAAGTTGTCAAAGTGTCTAAAGTTGTGAAAGTTGTCATTAAGGATTGGAGAATACCTATAGATTGATTTACAAGGATTCAAATATGGAAACCTATAGAAGTAGACTAAGCAGACTAAGAAGAGAAGATTCAGACCTTGAAGTTCCATAAAGGATACCCATTTGGAAAATTCCTATTCCCACACAAAAATTGAGATTTTGGACCAATTCACCCAGCTTGGTGAATAAGTCCCACTTAGCATTAAAATCAGAATTTCTAGCATTTCAGAGCCTCATCCAATCATCTTTAGATTCCCCAGTGCACACATTCCATTTTGTAGCTTTTTTTTTGTTTCATTTGGATTTTTTATGTCATTTAGTGAATCATTGCATCACATTAGAGTTTAGCATTACATCTTACGTTACATCTTTTATTTCATTTTTCTTTCCAAGTCTTAACTTGGTCCAGTGAACCCCTCATTAGTTTACATTGAGCCCCTAGGATATCCCTATTACAAGATCTCTTTCTCCTTTGCATTGAGATCTCTAAGGTTTGTTCTTGAATGAGAGAGAGTGAAGATTGTCATTCTAGGTCCTAAACCCTAGAACACCATACAATTTTAGACCTTTCATTTTGGTGAACCTGCATTTAGAACATCATAAATCTGATTTGGATTACATTATTATCCTACATCTTGCTTTCATTAACATTGTATTATAGTTTGCATTAATTAATTGACATTCTAGGGTTTGTAATTTTTTATTAGTGAAAGTTCATATAGCTTGCATTTTTGCATCTCATATCACTAAAAATTATAAGAAAATATGCATTTTCACTTAGAATATAGATCATACAACATAAAAATCAATTGAAAATTTCTAAATATTTTGAAAAAAATCCCTACTAGGACTAATTCGCCACCTTCGGCGAATCAATCCTTGTGCAGATTTTGCATTGTATTTTATAGCACTTAAAGCTCTATTTCTAAGCTCATGTTTGTTGTTATTACCTTTTTGTTCTAGTTTGTAGATCTTTTGTTTCATTCAATTCATTACATATAGTTTAATTTAGTTCATCTTGTGCATTGCTTAAAATCCAAAATTGCATCTACAACATTGCATTCCACATTGTTGCATAGTTTAGAGTCAAAAATTTGCATCATGGATATGTGCTTTGGAAAACTATGGATTTCCTTGAAATCCTTAGTGGATGTGTCAAGTTGTGCTTTTGGAAATGAACCTAATGAAATTGAACTCACTTAGGCTCCATCAACTCCTAATGCATGTCCTCCTCGTGATGTTGACATCATTGTAGAATATGACGATAGCATGAATAAGTTCCTAAATGATTGTCTTAACAACCTTGAAGCTAATGCATCCTTTTTCCATCAATGGAACAACCAACACCCCCTACAATACCACCTCTTGAGATGTTTGGTTATTTACATCCTGAAGTTGAGACAAAAGTTGAACCTAAGTTCCCTACAATAGGTGAACCTAGTTCCTCTAAGGAAGAAAATGCTCAACCATTCTATGCTAAAAAAGTAGCTGACACTCCCATCAATCTAGAAGATACATATGGGAAAGGATACACAATCTTAAGTAAACAAGGATGTGATACAACAAGTGAACATGAAATTCATCAACTCTTACAATAAATTCCAATTGAAAATATAGAAAGGGCTAGGATATCAATATCCTCCCCCCGATATGAGTATCTTCATCCCTAAAGAAGAACTGGTGCTTCTCAAGGAAGAAGAGATCATCTTCGATTTTTCTCCTCAACGTTCAACTTGAGAAATTGGTGAATCTAGCAAGAGTAAAAGACCATATAAAATAAAAAATCTCCAATTCCCTTATCCACCTACTGACATTGAAAGAAATTTGCAGATACTCCTACATAGAGGATTTATTAAATTACCTCCCATAAGAGAATACTGAAAACCAAATCCTAAGAATAAAAACACATCACACTATCGATACCATATAATGATTGGGCAAAGTACCATTGAGTTTTGTGCTCTACAAAAAATATTCAAAAGGCTTGATATCATAGAAATTATCCCTTAAAGTGAGATCCTTTCACCCCTTGTCATATAATAGTTGTAGAATTTTCTATTCACCATTACATGATCTTTCCCATCAATTACCTTGGCTCATTCTTTCCCTACACTAAGTGGGGGAAAGAATTAGATAGACTTGTCCTAGTAGTGCATTTTTCATTGTCCCTTTAGCTAGGTTGACTCACATGTGCCTTACTAGTCTTTTAAATTATTTCTTTTTCATTTCCTTGTGTGTGATAATTACATGTGCATAAAGTCATCCCCCATGATGTTTTGTTTAATTTTCTCTCTCTTTGTCTCATTCCTCTATTTGTGCCTTCATTCTTCTTTATGTCATACATATTTTCACTTTTCTTTGTCTTGTTTTTTGATTTTGGGGATGACGCAAGGCATCAAGACATTCATGTCTCTTCCATGTTGACCCAAAAGGTTTTCCTTTATCGTTTCTTTGTCTTGTGTTTTCCTTTTGGGGATGATGCAAGGAATCAAGGCATTCATGTCTCTTCCATGTTGACCCAAAAGGTTTTTCTTGCTTTTTTCTCTCTTTGTGTCATTCTTCCAGTTCTATGAGTATTTGGGGAATGATGATAGTTTTGAGCTCTCTAAAAACATTGCAGCAAGAACATACTGACCCCAAATCCATAGATCTCTCATGAACTTGGAATTTTATTTCTAGGGGCAACCCCTTGTTCTTTTACATGACACAAGTTTACTTGGAAACATATGACTTGGCATAGGTCTTTCCAAGCTAGCTCTCATGTATTTTATTGTTAGAATTTATCATTTTCTACTTTAAAGTAATTGCTCATGGTATGGTGTTTAGAAATTTCTTTAAAGTGGGGGCATACATTAGCATTATTCTTTTTCATTTTTATTTTTCATGGTTCATGGTGCAGTCTTCTTACTTTATACAATGTGTTTTTCACTTTGTGGATGACATCGGGTGTGATGTCTTTGAAGAGCATGATCTCTCTCAGAATATTATATTCCTCTCAGTAGCTTGATGTGACACACTGCATCCCCTAAGTTGTGAATATTCTATTATTTGTTTGGTCCTCTCTTGGAGACATTAGGCACAATGTTCCCTAAGTTAAAGACCTCACATGATCTAAGAAAGAATTCTTTGAACGTTCCTTATTGTTGTATTTGTATTTTCAGTTATATGGCCACCTTGCATAATACACCTTGCATGCCTATAAAGCCATCTTGTTTGTTCATGAGTTCCATGCATACAAATTTTTGCTTGCCTCATGAAGCTCGAAGTTCATTGTTCATGAGATCCAAGCATATGAAGTTTCCCTTGTCTCATGAAGCTCAGAAATCATTTTTACATGGTAACTTATTAAAGTTATCAAGGGGTATAACTTTGGTATGGTTTTTGATGGGAATCCCGACCAAGGCATGAATTTCCCTTAGCCATGTGCATGTGAGTGTGAGTGCATACCGACTATGTGTATGTGTCTCTCACCTCTTTTGGATTCCCACCTAGCGAACAGTTTGAAGTTTTGTTTCATTTGAGTGAGCTTGTATTTTTTAGACAAACAACCTAGATCTTATCCACATCATGATGGACAAACGATCGAAGGTTGATCTGATATTTTTATTTTATTTTACTTTTCTTTTCATCTTTGGCAGTGTATGCTTCTACCTTTATGATGCTCTTTATATTATTTTTATGTGTTATTTTGCACTGATGTTGGTTTGTCATGGGACCATGATCATGGGGGCTTGATCACCCCTCTCAATCATTGTCATCTCATCTTACCAACATTGGTACACTTGGACCCCTCTTGAAGATTTTTTTTCTACTTTAGTGTGAGTTTGAAGCAAGTTCATCCTCTCACTAAAGTGGGGGCTAAATGTAGTGTCAAAAAATTTGTCGGTGACATTTTCACACTTGTTTGGGCCCTCCTTGTAGAATTGAGCCTAATGATGCCTTGATTTAGTGTTGTGTTGTGGTTGTCACATTCACATTAGGTTTGGTCCCTTGTGAACTATGTCATCAAAAATTGTACCCTTTGCTTGACATGGGATTAATTCATAATAATTGGACTTAATGAGGCCCTAATGTAGTGTTGTGAGGCATTTCATGTGTCCACACATGGTCTTGGACCCTTGAAAATAAAAAAAAATGCTTTTAATGATGTCTTTTAAAGGTGTTTTGAAGTCTTGTAAGATGCTTTTACACTTTTCTAGACTTAATAAACCTATTTCAACACACTTAATTACATTATTTCACCAATCTAGAAGATTCTTAATGTGAACTTAATGATAAACTAGTGTTGTAATGTGTCTTGTACATTCACATTGGTTCTTGAGCATTCCTAGGCTATGTGGACCTAATTTTAGTGTTTTAAGGTGTATTAAATTACACTTTCACATTAATCTATGTGTCCCAATCCCTATTCAACATTTACATCATCATTAACATGTGCTATTTTACCCATATTGTGAATCCCAAGGCTTTAATTGATCAAACACCTGACAAGATAGCAATCTAAACCTTATTTCCTATCTCCTAAGCCTCATAGGTGTCATAATGGACCCTCTAGGACCCATTCACCATGCTATGTGAATGAGTCCCATCCAGGTGGGACCAATTCACCATGCTTGGCGAATTAGTTCTATCTGGCCCCCATTTTGACCCTTGAGCGGGAAAAAGTGAAATTTAAAGTTTATTTTCACTACATGTCAGCTTGTTATGTAGTATTATCGAGTACTAGGGAACACTTGTCTATAAATAAGCATTTTACATCCCAAAAACATCTATTATCTCATACACACATCTCTTATCATTATTCATTCATCAATCTTTCACTCCAAGTCAAACAAAATCTTTAGGTCAACATTCTAAAGACATTCAAGGGCTAGTTTTTCATGTATTGCAACAGAAATCCAAGATCTATCATCATTGCAAGGTAATATACTCCATTTTTTCATGCTTCATTCCTTTATTTCATCAATTTGGTTTAATTACCTAAATGGGGTTGACCAAGGCAAACCCCTATGCCTTAACAATCAACAATTCCTCTTCTTGTGTTGTATGTATATAGATTTAGGTCCTTTGGAATCTTGAGAATAATTGGAGATAAATTTGAAAATTCATTCAAGTCTTCTTCAATTCATTCAATTCAAATCATTAAGGAAAAGTCACTTGCAGACCTGAATCTGACAATTTCATAAGCAGAGAGCTGTAGGGGGTAGAAGTACAAATCTAACTCCACAAAATCTTCCTCTAAATTTCTAGATTTCTATAGTTGGACTGATTTTCCACCCATTGTGAATGAGTTTGAATTATAGGCCTAAAAATTGATTTTTTGAGATTTCAACTCCCAACAGTCAAAAATAGGTTTCTAGAAGATTTTAGCAGAAGCAGGACTGATTCACCATGCTTGGAAAATGAGTCCCACTGGCCATTTACAGAAGTTTTAAAGACATTCTAGAATCTTCCTGTGACTTCATTATACCTCTAGGTGCACTCTGATTTCATCCATTTCTTTTTGTTATGCATATTTATTTCTATTTCTTCATCTTTCATAATTGTTGCAATTGATAATGTGTTTTCAAAAAAGGCATAAATCTGAATTTTGCATTCATTTTAAGTCATTTAAATCAATCTATTGCATTTAGTTAAGTTCATTTACATCATATCAAATCACATACATCCTTTATTTGAATGTCACATAAGCATTTTAGGAACCTAATCTCTCTCTCTTTCTAGGTGAAAAATCTTAGGAAGAGAGCAAGCATTTTGGGTTCCTAAAATCTATGTTTCATTTTTGTGAACCCGACTCTTTGAATACTTCTATTTTATGATTTGGTTTCTTTCATTGTAAATCTAGCCTTTCATTCATTTTGCATTAGGATTTGCATTAGTTTGCATGCTAGATTTTCAAATTTGCATTCATAAAAAGTTCATTTAGGTTGCATTTGTTGCATCTAAATTCATATAGATTTATTGAAATTCTATATTTTTATTTCATTCTTTGTATTGGCTCTCAAGATTCCTAACAACTCAGTTTGAAATTTCTAAAATTTTTGAAAAAAATCTAGTTTGGGACTCATTTGCCACCTTGGGCGAATCAGTCCCTTCTAACCCCTGAAACAACATTTTCCAGAATTTAGAACCTTGATTTTAGGCTTTTGATTGGTTCCTTACCCTACATATAACAGTTAGCAACACTTTTGTAGCATGCATTTTTTTAAATTTAGCTTTAATTAGCTCATTTCATATATTGCTTCATTTCACTTTCTTGCACTCACCACATTTCATTTTCGAAACTAAAAATTGCATCACATAGTATTTTCTTTCAATATTCTTTCTTTCACATGATGTGCTCTTGACTTAATTAAATATGGATTTAACATGCATAATACTCCCTTTTATGAATTTCCTCTCAAGTATCATACTAGGGACTTTAAGAAACAATCCATTAATTCAATTCTTAATATTAAATTACCCATTAGTGAGAATGGTAATGTTGACAATCATAACAAACATACTTGTTCTTCTTCCAATACCTCTCCTCTTTGTGACACAGGTATTGGCCTTGAAGGTCTTGATTGCCCATTTCGTTATTTCCCTTTGGATAATCTTACACAACACGAGCATGAAATCATAGACACATTTCTCCACATCACTTTACCAAATATTCATAGTCATGATATTCTACCTTGCCCATCTCCTACTATCCCTCCTCCATGTAAAGAGAAAATATTGGAATTAGAAGATATATATCTATCCTAAATCATGACACTCTTTCTCTTCCCCTCCCTAATGTCCCTATACTATGGGAAGATTTATTTTACAACCATAGTGGTTCTTCTCTTGATACCTCCACTTGTGATGCAACTTCTTTCCAAACCTCAAACTTAGATGAACATATTACAGGCTCTTCTTGTAGGGTAGATAATATGGAACAAGAGAATGAAACCTTAATGAAAATGGACATTCAGTTCCCATACTCTCCTCATACTCCCATCATTGATCATTCCCCTATTGGTGATGACATTACTTTAGAAGTCTAACCAAGTCCTCTTTGTCAAGCACATATGACTTGTAGTTCTCCTCAGCACTCTTCTCTTAGGGAGAATATTATAGCATTGGATTATGAAAGACATGTGGTTCTTGATTGTATTTATATAGAAATATGCCACAACAAGCCTAATGAGGATATGCAAGTGTCCAATAACTCTTATACATATGCCATAGGAAATTCTCACAATCTCTACCCGCCATCATTCAACCTCAATAATACCACATCATCCTTCCAAGCTCCTAGTCATGAACATTACAACATTCACACTGCCATCTCGCAACACTCTCATGATTCGAATTCATTAGATTTTGTTTCCTTCTATAATGAAGAAGGTGAAATCTATAGAGTCTTGTATAGGTATGACATCTATACAAGATACATCTTTGACTCCAATTACACAACCATTTCCTCCTCCTAATCAAGAGGATATCTTGTCAAGACTTCTTCAAGATAATTTGATCACACTCCCTCCTTGAACTAGAACAAAATGCTATTCAAGACTTTATTTTGTGCATATCATAGAATCCATAGTCATTCCACTAATGAATGTAAGGCATTGAGTCATAAAATTGAACACTTTCAGGAGTTTGGTATGCTTCCCTATGTGGGGGCATCTAATTCCTCTAATCATTAATTTTCACTCTAGGATACATCATATCAACCCCTTCAGCTCACCTTTGTCCTACACTAAGTGGAGGGAAAGGGGTTAGAAATCCTTGTCCTTATTGTTTCCTTCTTTAACTTGTCATTAACTTTTCATGAACATATAAAAGAAAGCTTGAAATGTGAACGACATGTCTTAAGGTTGGCTCGCATTTGACATACTTCTCTCTCACAACATAGCTTTTCAGAAACATATGACTTGGCATAGGGCCTTTTGGATAAGCTCTCATATCTTCTTTCTTCTCTTTTTCTACTTTAAAGCAATTGATCGTAGTACAGATGCTCGCAACTGCTTTAAAGTGGGGGCATACATCACCACTCACATTTCATTGTGTGATTTTCTCTTTCTTGCAACATGCTCTCTTGGAAACATTAAGTAAAATGTTGTTTAGAATAAGACCATGTACTTGTCCTCTCTTGGAAACAAAATGAGACCTTTCACACTTTTTCCTCTATTCGATACATTGGGCATAATGTTTCCTAAGAAGAGACATAGCATGAATTTAAGCAAAATCCCTTTGAAAATCTTTTACATTATGACATTTTTACATTTCTTTTACATTATTTTACATTTTACATTTTTTCCACCTTGCATAACACAACTTGCATGACTATGGTACTTTGTCATTTTTTTCATTTCTTTGTGGTACCTTGTTAAAGTTATCGAACAGGTATAGCTTTACCATGGTTGAGCTGGAAGCTCAACTAGTGGCATGAATTTTCCCCATAGCCACTTTTCTGTTTGTTTTTGAGTACATGCCAACTAGTGTATGTTACTCTTTTCCTTTTTCTTTATGTTTTGGGCCTTCTCACCCTGTAGACAACCTGAAGTTCTGTGGCCCTAGAGTGAGTACATCTTTTCCATCTCATTCCTTTTCTTCCTTTCCTTTGTATGATCTTGTATCTTGGGTGCTTGGCATACATGTGGATCTCTCTTGAAAGGCTACTTTAGTGTGAAGAAGCAAGTTCCTCTCACTAAAGTGGTGGATTAATGTGCCATAAAAAATTGTACCCTTTTCTTGACATGGCATTAATTCATAATAATTGGACTTAATGAGGCCCTATTCTAGTGTTGTGAGGCATTTCATGCGTCCACACTAGATCTTCAACCCTTGCAAATCAAACAACATGATTATAATGACATCTTGTAAAGGTGTTCTGAAGTCTTGTAAGAATCTTTCACACTTTTCTAGACTTAATAGACCTATTTCAACACATTTAATTACATTATTTCATCAATATAGAAGATTCTTAATGTGAACTTGATGATAAACTAGTGTTGTAATGTGTCTTGTACATTGGCATTGGTTCTTGAGCATTCCTAGACTATGTGGACCTAATTTTAGTGTTGTAAGGTGTATTAAATTACACGTTCACATTAATATATGTGTCCCAATCCCTATTCAACATTTACATCATCATTAACATGTCCTATTTTACCCATATTATGCATCCCGAGGCTTTAATTGATCAAACACCCGACAAGATAGCAATCTAAACCTTATTTCCTATCTCCTAAGCTTCATAGGTATCAAAATGGACCATGTGGGACCCATTCACCATGCTTGGTGAATGAGTCCCATCCAGTTGGGACCAATTCACCATGCTTGGCGAATGAGTCCTATATGGCCCCAATTTTAACCCTTCAGTGGGAAAAAGTGAAATTTAAAGTTTATTTTCACTACATGTCAGCCTATGATGTAGTATTATCGAGTACTAGGGAATACTTGTCTATAAATAAGCATTTTATATCCCAACAACACCTATTATCTCATACACATATCTCTTATTATTATTCATTCATCAATCTTTCACTCCAAGTCAAGCAAGATCTTTAGGTCAACATTCTAAAGACATTCAAGGGCTGGTTTTTCATGTATTGTAGTAGACATCCAGGATCTATCATCATTGCAAGGTAATCTACTCCATTTTTGCATGCTTCATTCCTTTATTTCATCAATTTGGTTTAATTACCTAAATGGGGTTTGACCAAGGCAAACCCCTATGCCTTAACAATCAACAATTCCTCTTCTTGTGTTGTTTGTATGTAGATTTAGGTCCTTTGGAATCTTGAGAATCATTGGAGATCAAGTTTCAAATTCATTCAAGTCTGCTTCCATTCATTCAATTCAAATCATCAAGGAAAAGTCACTTTCAGAGCCGAATCTGACAATTTCAAAAGCGAAGACTTGTAGGGGGTAGAAGTGCAAATCTAACTCCACAAAATCTTCCTCTAAATTTATAGATTTCTATAGGTGGAATAATTCACCACCCATGCCAAATGAGTCCTACCTGTAGGTCTGAAAATTGATTTTATGAGATTTCAACTCCCGATAGTCAAAAATACGTTTTTAAAAGATTTTATGAGAAGCAGGATTGATTCACCATGCTTGGAAAATGAGTCCCATTGGTCATTTATAGAAGTTTCAGAGACATTCCAGAACCTTCCAGTGACTTCAATCTACCTCCAAGTGAACTCTGATTTCATCCATTTCTTTCTCTTCTACATATTTCTTTCTATTTCTTCATCTTTCATAATAGTTTCAATTCACAATGTGTTTTCAAACAAGGCACAAATCTTAATTTTGAATTCATTTTCAGTCATTTAGATCAATCTATTGCATTTTTTTAAGTTCATTTGGGTATGTACAGGATCATGATGGGCCAAAAAGTGGCAATCTTGTGGGTATTTGTAGGGTATGTGGCTGATGACTTTTTTTTCCCCAAAATTGATGAAACGAAAAGGGTTTTTAGAGGAGATTCTGAGGTTTCCACCATTATAAATTATGCTTTAATTTGAATTTAATAAATAATTATTATTTATTTTCTATTAGAATTATGACTAAAGTCCTGATCGATAGGATGATTGAAAAACATCTATAACTTTCAAACGGTATCACATTTTTTGAATTCGAAACATGTGTCACATTCTATGCTTCACATACTATAGGATTAAAAAAAGAAAAATTAAATTTCATGAAGTTTTGACCAAGTTAAGGTGGTCAGACATACGATTTTTTATATTTTTTAAAAGTTGTAATAAAAAATTCATAATGAATTATTTACTTGGAAAAAAATTACAAAAAAATATGCATCACATCTAGACATGAGTCCTCTACTTATATATTAAATCTTATAAAAAATGTTATCATTTTATTATGGTTAGGGTGGTCAGACAGACACCTACTTCTTAGTTTTTCCTTGAAATTTAAGTTCTACTGCATTGAAATTTCAAATTTTCACCAAATAGATTTTATTTATTTTTAAATAAACCTAGTAGTTTAAAAACTACATTCAATTTTCTACAGATTTTGTTCTTACATATTTTTGAAATAATATAGAAAACTTATTCAAATTTTTACGTCAAGTAGCCTAACACTAATTTTTCTGAATTTTTTACCACTTAAGGGCTTGTTTTTTCCATGTTGATCCTGCACATACCCATTTACATCATATCTCATCACATACATCCTTTATTTGAATGTCACATAAGCATTTTAGGAACCTAATCTCTCTCTCTTTCTAGGTGAAAAATCTTAGGAAGAGAGCAAGCATTTTGGGTTCCTAAAATCTATGTTTCATGAACGAATGAATTTAAATGGTATCTTGCTAAAGTATTGTGAAGTTTTGTAACACACTTTCACACTTTTATAAGGTTTTATTAATTAACTAAACCTAATAAACCTTAGTCTTGCCTTATTTGAAGTGTTGTAAAGCGTTGAAACACACTTTCACATTTTTCTAAGGTTTTCATTAATAATTGCAATTCTTTATGCTTTAATTGGACCTATTTTGCATGCACAAGCCTCATTGAAAGTATCTTTTTGAGGATAATCCTGACACAATCATTACCTAATCAAAATTCAAGTGTTTCAGGTTGAATGGCCTAGATTTAGTGATCTAGGACTCAGTCACCACCTTGGGCGAATGAGTCCCACCTAGGTTTTTGGGTCCCTAACCTGGTTTTGAACACCTTTCTAAGTATTTTTTAAAATGGTCCCATAAATTATGCCTAATGGGACTCATTCACCACTTTAGGAGAATGAGTCCCGTGTGGCCCAAAATAAAAATTAATTCAAATTTTTAGTAGTATTTTATCCTCCTAGATCTGATGTCAAGTTGTAGTCTTGTAATTTCAACAATTCTTGCATAATTAAGTATAAATACAAGGCTCTTTCATTCATTTTCACCTAATACTTTTGTGAGAGAATTCATAATAGAAAGTTTGAGTTCACAAATTATGAAAGTTTGAGTTCACAAGAGCATTCAAGACTCTTCAAGGGTAGATTCTCAAGAATTCTAGAGAATTATTCAAGCATCAAGTATCATGTCAAAGATTTCATGCATCAGGTTTGTTTTGGAGTTAACAATTGTGATGTAGAGTTTTGTGATTCAAGCAAACATTTTATTCAAGATCTATCCTATTCAAGCAAGAGTCAATATCTACATCCATTGGATCCATCTCACACGTGTTTGTAGCATCTTATTGATAGGATTTGGTGAGTTTCAACATCATATTTTGTTCATTCATCATTCTCCATTTTTATTTTATTTCATTTCAATGTTCGATTACCAAAATGGGCTTTGACCAAGGAAAACCCCTATCCACTAACAAAACAACACTTACCCCTCTCTTTAGCATGTGATTTGTAGGTTTATATTGAAGAAACATTGAAGAGAAAGGTTGGAGAAAGTTTTCAAAGTGCCTAAAGTTGTGAAAGTTCCCATTAAGCATTAGAGAACACCTGCGGGTTGATTTACAAAGATTCAGATTCAAAAACTTGTAGAAGAAGACTAAGCAGAATGAGAAGAGTAGATTTAGACCTTGAAGTTCCAGAAAACCCTAGCTAGAATCATTTGCCACTTCTAGTGAATGAGACCCAATTTTGGTCAAAAAATAGATTTTTGCAAATTCATATACCCATTTGTCATATTCATGTTCCCGCACAGAAACCCAAATTTTGAATTGATCGCCCAACTTGGAAGATGAATCCCACTCAAAATTAAAATCAAAATTTCTAGCATTTTAGAGCCTCATCCAGTCATCTTTAGATTTCCAGGTGTACACATTCCATTATGTAGGTTTTTGGTTTGTTTCATTTGCATTTTTAGGTCATTTAGTCAAACATTGCATCATATTAGTGTTTAGCATTACATCTTACATTACATCTTGAATTTCATTTGGCTTTCCAAGTCTTAACTTGGTGGTGAACCCATCATTAGTTACATTCAGCCCCTAGGACATCCCTATTGCAATATCTCTTTATCTTTTGCATTGAGATCTCTAGGGTTTGTTCTTGAATGAGAAAGAGTGAAGATTGTCATTCTAGGTCCTAAACCCTAGAACACCATACAATTTTCCACTTTTCAATTATGTCTCTTTCATTGATGATGTCTCAAGATACAAATGGATTTAATTTATGTGTTCTAAATCTGATGTTTTAACTAACTTTTAGGAATTTAAGGCCTTAGTTGAGAAGTAATCAAATTATAAGATGAAAGTGTTAATATTTGACAATGGGGGTGAAAATTTTTCCACAAAATTTTATGAGTTTTGTAAACATGTAGATATTCTTCGAAATAAGACTACTGATTGTACTCCCCAAAAGAATGGGGTAGCAAAAAGAATGAACCAAACCTTGATGGAAAGAGGAAGGAGCATGTTGAGTGTTGCTAAGCTCGAATATTCTCTTGGGTAGAAGTGGTTGGTATTGCTTTTATTTGATTAATAGATATCCTTGTTAACCTCTTGTTGATAAAAACCCTTATGAGGTGTGGATACGTATAAATCATTTTGTTTCACACTTAAGGGTCCTTGGTTGTGAGTATTTTTCTCATGTTACTTAAGAGAAGTAATCTAAAATAGATCCAAAATCTTAGAAATGCATCTTTGTTGGTTATGGTAAGAATGTAAAAGGTTATTTAAGATTTGGAATCCTCTAACTCATAAAATAATATTTTCTAGAGATGTGGTTCTTAGGGAGTTTAGAGGTTACTTAGGAGAAGAGCAACTAAAGAAGAATGATGAGACAAATATAGTGTACTTTGAGAAAAAGATAGAGAAGCAAGAAGATGCACATGTGGAAGAATAAACAGATGGGTCTAAGGATGGAGAAGAAGAGGGTTCAGATAGTTTAAATAATGTGTGGGATGAGCACACAAAAGAAGAATAGGTAGAACCCATAACTCCTATCTTGAGGAGGTCCACAAGACAATGAAATATAGTTGACGGGTATAGCCCAATTACTGATGTGTATTTAATTTGTTGATTATTGAAGATGAACCTAGATATTTCAGGGAGGCTCTCTCTTTAGAGGAAAGTGAGTCTTGGTTGTAGGCTATGCAGGAAGAGATGATGGCTTTAGATAGTTGTGACACTTAGGATCTTGTTAGTTTTTCCAAAGGAAGGAATCCCATTGAATGCAAGTGGGTGTTTAAAAAGAAATTTGGAATAGATGGCCGCTTTGAGAGATACAAGGATAGATTAGTGGCTAAGGGATACTCCAAAAGATAGGGAGTTGATTTTAGTGGAATTTTCTCTCTTGTTAAATTGACTTCTATTAGATTCCTATTATCTTTTTCTACTACTTGTGATTTTGAGATAGAGAAAATGGATGTTTAAAATTCTTTCTTGTATGGGGATCTTGAGGAGGGAATTTATATGCGACAACCTAAAAGTTTTATTGTGAAAGGAAAAGAACAATTGGTTTGTAGGTTGAAGAGATCTTTGTATGGTTTGAAACAGTCACCTAAGATGTGGTATCAAAAGTTTGATGCTTTTTCATTGTGTAATGTTGTAAAATTCCACCCCTTGCAATTTCACATACATTCTTGTATCCACTTTAGTGTCCACTCCCTTAGTATTTTTGTAGGCTCATTTATCCCCTACATCAACCTTTTCCCTTCTTAGAATTCTCAAGACCCCTTTTTAGCAACCACCTTCACATATTATCTTTACATCAAACCTTGTGTTTTTCTTGTTCTTGTCATTTTGTAGTATGATGTGTCTAGACGCTAGTGTGCGACATTGATTTTTTTGTACCACTCTAGTGTCCCATGAAATTTTGACATTCAACCACTTGTCAACTAATTTTGTTGGTGGTAATGGCCCTGAACACGTAGTAACAGCTCGAGAAGCTTCTTTTCCCTCCTCTTCTCTTTTTAAATGGTATATTTTCAATTCATTTGGTCTTCTAGCTTCTTGGCTTCTCTCTTGGACATTTTCTCTTTTCTTTCTCTTTTTCTCTCTTGTTTACACAACTCTCTATAGCTTGCTACAAAAACACTCTCACATTCTTGTAGCACTCTTTGCAACTCTCTTGGCTCCCATACCTGTCTCTTTCTCTCTTTGGCTTGCTTAAACCTTGCAGGTGATATCTTTCTTACCTTGTTTCTTTAAGAATCTTGGGATTTCTCACATCCCCTATCTATTGCATATTTATTTCATGATACGGGTTCTCCTCCTTGAGCAGGGATTTCTTAAATTATCACTCTTGCATTCATTTCATTTCTACTTATTATATCTCTCGATCTATCTACCTATATGTGGAGGTGGGAACACCAAAATGTTGATTGAGGAAAACCCCTAAACATTCCCAATATTTTTCCTCGGTCTTATGTGTGCATGTATTGAAGATATTTCCTTGTTGGAGGCTTAATTGCTTGGTCTATTATGAGTGCTTCCTTTCTCATTTAATTTACTTTAGTTCTATCGTACTTTGTTGTTTTCCCACATTTTAAATTTCTTAGTGGTCAGAGTAGAAGTAGCCACTAAGTTTTTTTCTAAGATATTCTCAATTCCTAGTACACATGAGACACTAGCATGCCTTTGGGACGACAATGCACTGTATTGAAGTCCATGTTCCATGATGTCATCTTTTGGCCAAAAGCTTGCTAGTTTGTCTAGAAAACCTATATGACCTGCTATTTCTAGTTCTAGAAAGCTAACTCTATTCCTTGAGGTAGTTTAGGTTAGTTAATTCCCTAGGATTCTCTTGAAAATAAAGAGACACGTGAGTAGAAAATTCCCCTTCTCTACACATTGAAGTTGGGTTTTCTTAGGAGCAAGGAGGATTCTAATTATTGTCTTGTATGTTGATGATATGTTTTTTTATTGGTAACAACAATGTGATGATTAGTGCACTCAAGACACAAATTTCTATCACATTTGATTTGAAGAACTTGAGGACTGTAAAATATATTCTTGGGATGGTGATTACTATAGATCAAGTTCATAGAAAGCTTTGGTTAAGTAAAAGTAAGTATGTTGATACCATTTTGTAGAGGTTTAATATGCATGATTGTAAACAAGTTAGTAGTCCATTTTTTTGGGTACTAAGTTGAGCATAGATATCTATGGTTAAGTGCATGGATCTGCGACACAATTTTGGTGCCAAATTACAAAAAAAAACCATAATAGACCATATTGTGCTCATCAAATTTGGAGAGCACAAAATTTGGCACTCTCCAAATGGCTTGAATTTTGCAATGAATGAACTTGTGAACTCTTTCTTTTTGCAATGACTTTTGGAATGCATTTTTCTAAAATCTTTCATTTTCTCTTTCTTTGCTAGGGAAACTATTTACTTGAAAAAAACATTTAAGTATAAGTTGACATTTACATATGGAAATTTATTTTCTTATACTTTAAGTTATATTTCATGTATATAGTTTTAGGATTTTTGAGAGTGGTTTCAAATCTTTAGGAATTATAATGCAAATTCTAGTTTTTGAAAGATCTTAAAAATTTCAGACTTAGTCAAATTTTAGTAATCAACAATTCAAATTTCAGTAATCAGTAGGTCAAATTTTAGTAGTCAAAAATTTGTATCATCTTTCTCTCTCTCTCTCTCCTCTCTACTTTCTATCTCTCCACTCCCTCTCTCTCCCTTCATCCCTTTCTCCCCCCTCTCTCTCACACACACCCCTCTATTTCCTCCCTACATTTTCCTCCATCCCTCCCCTCTCTACTTCTCTCTATCTCTTCTCTCTCTACATCTCCTTCCCTCTATACTTATCTTTATGTCCCATTTCTCTCTC
>VDFB02168118.1:136315195-136334834 GCA_007258455.2 Sequoia sempervirens | reverse complement strand
CAAGCTATGGATGCTTAGAAAAAATCTATCATAGCATAATAGTAAGCAATAGCATAGACAAGGGAATGAACTGTTTGAAAAAAATGCCTCAAATAAATGTGGTCTGATGGTGGTGGAATGCCATGACAAGCAAATTGTTGTGGATTGTCATGGCATTCCATCACCATGAGACCACATTTCTTTGAGGCATTTTTTCAAACAATTTGCTACCTTGTCTATGGTACTATATTTATCATACATGTTTACCAAAGTATTTTATCAAACAATTCACTTCCTTGTTGCTATGGCTAAAAGCTTAAAATAGGTGCTTCCAAACAAGCAATGGATGCTTGGAAAAAATCTATCAAAGCATACTAATAAGCAATAGCATAGAAAAGGCAAAAAATTGTTTGAAAAAAAGCCTCAAAGAAATGTGGTCTCAATGGTGATGGAATGCCATGAAAATCCATAGAAATTTGCTTGTCATGGCATTCGTCATGCCATTCCATCACCATGAAACCATGTATTTCTTTGAGGCATTTTTCTAAAGAGTTCACTGCCTTTTCTATGCTAACACATTTTTAATACATGTCTATCAAAGCATTTTATCAAACAGTTCATTGCCTTGCTGCTGTGGCTAAAAGCCTAAAATAGGTTCTTTCGAACAAGCTATGGATGCTTAGAAAAAATTTATCATAGCATAATAGTAAGCAATAGCATAGAAAAGGGAATGAACTATTTGGGAAAAATTCCTCAAAGAAATGTGGTCTCATGGTGGTGGAATGCCATGACAAGAAAGCTGTTGTGGATTGTCATGGCATTCCATCACCATGAGACCACATTTCTTTGAGGAATTTTTTCAAACAGTTTGCTACCTTGTCTATGCTACTACATTTATCAAACAGTTTGCTACCTTGTCTATGCTACTACATTTATCAAACAGTTCGCTTCCTTGTTGCTATGGATAAAAGCCTAAAATAGGTGATTCCAAACAAGCTATGGATGCTTGGAAAAAATATATCAAAGCATACTAATAAGCAATAGCATAGAAAAGGAAGCTAACTGTTTGAAAAAAAGCCTCAAAGAAATGTGTTCTCAATGGTGATGGAATGCCATGACAATCCATAGAAATTTGCTTGTCATGGCATTCGTCATGCCATTCCATCACCATGAAACCATGTATTTCTTTGAGGCATTTTTTTAAAGAGTTAACTACCTTGTCTATGCTAACACATTTTTCATACATGTTTATCAAAGAATTTTATCAAATAGTTCATTGCCTTGCTGCTATGGCTAAAAGCCTAAAATAAGTGCTTTCAAACAAGTTATAGATGCTTAGAAAAAATCTATCATAGCATAATAGTAAGCAATAGCATATACAAGGGAATAAACTATTTGAAGAAAATGCCTCAAAGAAATGTGGTCTCATGGTGGTGGAATGCCATGACAAGCATATTTTTGTGGATTGTCATGGCATTCCATCACCATGAGACCACATTTCTTTGAGGTATTTTTTCAAATAGTTCATTGCCTTGTCTATGCTACTACATTTATCATACATGTTTATGAAAGCATTTTATCAAATAGTTCGCTTCCTTGTTGCTATGGCTAAAATCCTAAAATAGGTGCTTCCAAACAAGCTATGGATGCTTGGAAAAAATCTATCAAAGCATACTAATAAGAAATAGCATAGAAAAGGCAGCAAACCGTTTGAAAAAAATCCTTAAAGGAATGTGGTCTCAATGGTGATGGAATGCTATGACAATCCATAGCAATTTGCTTGTCATGGCATTCATCATGTCATTCCATCACAATGAAACCATGTATTTCTTTGAGGCATTTTTTCAAAGAGTTCACTGCCTTGTCTATGCTAACACATTTTTCATACATGTCTATCAAAGCATTTTATCAAACAGTTCATTGCCTTGCTGCTACGACTAAAAGCCTAAAGCAGGTGCTTTTGAACAAGCTATGGATTCTTAGAAAAAATCTATCATAGCATAATAGTAAGCAATATCATAGACAAGGGAATGAACTGTTTGAAAAAAATGCCTCAAAGAAATGTGGTCTCATGGTGGTGGAATGCCATGACAAGCAAATTGTTGTGGATTTTCATGGCATTCCATCACCATGAGACCACATTTATTTGATGCATTTTTTGAAATAGTTCACTACCTTGTCTATGCTACTACATTTATCATACAAGTTTACCAAAGAATTTTATCAAATAGTTCACTTCCTTGTTGCTATGGCTAAAAGACTAAAATAGGTGCTTCCAAACAAGCAATGGATGCTTGGAAAAAATATATCAAAGCATACTAATAAGCAATAGCATAGAAAAGGCAACAAACTGTTTGAAAAAAAGCCTCAACGAAATGTGGTCTCAATGGTGATGGAATGCCATGACAATCCATAGAAATTTGCTTGTCATGGCATTCATCATGCCATTCCATCACCATGAAACCATGTATTTCTTTGAGGCATTTTTTCAAAGAGTTCACTGCCTTGTCTATGCTAACACATTTTTCATACATGTCTATTAAAGAATTTTATCAAACAATTCATTGCATTGTTGCTATGGCTAATAGCCTAAAACAGGTGCTTTCGAACAAGCTATGGATGCTTGGAAAATATATATCAAAGCATAATAGTAAGCAACAAGCTATGGTCTTATGGTTTTTTTCACACAAAAATCAACATGATTTTATTCACATTTTTTTCACATGAAAATCATCGTGAACCAAATTTTGTATTACGGAGCTATATTAAGCTACCACTCTGAAGACCAATGTAACAATGATACAAATAATGTTTGAGACTACAAGAAGGCATGAAAATGGCTAGTGTACTAAACAAATTCTTATGATTTATGAATAATGTTGATAACTCTACTCAGTTGGCTTCTTTTTTCAAAATCATACAAATTGAACCCTAGCATCAATAGACTTTATATATCAAGCTACCACAATTCAAGTTACATCAAGCCCATATCACCGAGACACAGCCTGAACAATAGGAGGAATGGCCTATTTCAACATACTACACTCAAACCCTTAAGGGATCGATCTAGTTGAACATAGCTCAGAGCGATTTCGTGTGTTTGGGTGTGAAAGAGGACCATTCCTAGCATAAAAATTCCTACATAGACTTGTTGGAACAGTCTATTTCATCACACAAGTTGCAGAATGAAAATTACACTACCTTGCAACTTTTCACTGCTTGCATTTGACACTTTTTCCATCAACTGAAAACTAGACACCACGGGAAAACCACTCCAAGATAATGAAAACTGAGAGAGGTTATTGTAGAGGTGACCAATGTGATCCTATAGGATAAGATGAGAATTTTTTAAGCATCACAATGTCCGAGTAACCTCGTGTTGAATTTTTCATCCATTTTTCCCTTTGGACCCTTAAGGGATCAATCCGGTTGAACATAGCTCAAAGCGAAAGATGACCATGCCTAGTGTAAACATTCCTATTTAGATGCATTGGAATAGTCCGTTTGGTCACACGAGTTGTAGAATGAAAGTTGCACGACTTTGCAACTTTCCACTGCTTGCATTTGACACTTTTTCCATCAACTGAAAAATTGGACACCACAGAAAAACCAGTCTAAGATAACAAAAACTAAGAGAGGTTATTGTAGAGGGGTACAACACGGTCTCATAGGATTAGATGAGAAGTTTTTAAGCATCACATTGTCTGAGTAACCTCATGCTGAAGTTTGCAGCCATTTTTCCCTTTGGACCTTAAGGGATCGATCTAGTTGAACATAGCTCAGAGTGATTCTGCATGTTTGGGTACAAAAGAGGACCATGCCTAGTGTAAAAATTCCTATTCAGATGTGTTGGAACAATTCATTTGGTCACACAAGTTGCAGAACAAAATTTGCACCAGTTTGCAACTTTCCACTACTTCCATTTGACACTTTTTCCATGAACTGAAAACTTGACACTATGGGAAAACCACTCCAAGATAATGAAAAATGAGAGATGTTATTTTAGAGGGGCCTAACATGATCCCATAGAATTAGAGAAGAATTTTCTAAGTGTCACAGTGTCTAAGTAACCTCATCCTAAAGTTTGTAGCCATTTTTCCCTTTGGACCCTTAAGGAATCGATTTAGTTGAACGTAGTTCGGAGCGATTCCACATGTTTGGGTGCGAAAGAGGACCATGCCTAGTGTAAACATGCCTATTCAAACACGTTGGAATAGTCTGTTTGGTAACACGAGTTACAAAATGAAAGTTACACCACTTTGTAACTTTCTACTGCTTCTATTTGACACTTTTTCCATCAACTAAAAACTGGACAGTAGGGGAAAACTACTCCGAGATAACAAAAATTGAGAGAGGTTATTTTAGAGGGGCCCAAAAAAATCCCATAGTATTAGACGAGAAGTTTCTAAGCATCATGGTGTACGAGTAACCTCATGCTTAAGTTTGCAGCCATCTTTCCCTTTGGACCCTTAAGGAATCGATCCGGTTGAATGTAGCTCAAAGCGATTCCACGTGTTTGAGTGCAAAAGAGTACCATACCTAGCATAAAAATGCCTATTTGGACATGTTGGAATAGTCTATTTGGTCTCACGAGTTGCAAAACAAAAATTCCACCACCTTGCAACTTTCCACTACTTGCATTTAACTCTTTTTCCATCAACTAAAAACTGGACACCATAGGAAAACTACTCTGAGATAACAAAAACTGAAAGAGGTTATTATATATGGGCCCAACATGATCCCATAGGATTAGATGAGAATTTTATAAGTGTCACAGTGTCCTAGTAACCTCATGATGAAGTTTGCAGCTATTTTTCCCTTTGGATCCTTAGGGGATTGATCTGGTTGAATGTAGCTCGGAGCGATTCCGCGTGTTTGGGTGTGAAAGAGGACCATGCCTAGAGTAAAATTTCCTATTTAGACATGTTGGAAAAGTATGTTTGGTCACACGAGTTGGAGAACAAAAGTTACATGACTTTGCAACTTTCCACCACTTGCATTTGACACTTTTCCATCAAATGAAAACTGGACACCACGGGAAAACCACTCTGAGATAATGAAAAATTGAGAGAGGTTATTGTAGAGAGTCCCAACACAATCGTATAGGATTAGATGAGAAGTTTCTAAGCATCACAGTGTCCGAGTAACCTCATGTTGAAGTTTGCAACCATTTTCCCCTTTGGACCCTTAAGGGATCGATCTGGTTGAACATAGCTCAGCGCAATTCCATGTGTGTGGGAAAATTTTGAAACTTGGTGGAATGGTGGATTTAGGGGTCCTCTTCATGTTGCAATTTGTTTTAGAGTGAAAGATGGAGGTTTGGAAAAGTTATCTAATGCCCTAGGTCTATTTTTCCCTTGTAAATGTATGAAAATGGTCTTTAGAATGCACTTTGCATAATTTTCTAATAAGTTACTATAGTGCTGGGAGTTAAGAAATTTGAGTTCTAGTGATGCCCTAGGTTGGGTATGTGAGTTTTCCTAGAGATAATGAAGGCTATAGGTTGTGTATTGGTGAATTTATGAAGGGACTGAGTGTAGAAAGGTTTGGAGGGTCTGTGTAGACCTGGGCAAAGATGTTTTGAACTTTGGTTTGAGTTTTTGTGGCCAGTAGAGTGGAGTTATAGAGAAAACCTAGGTTTTAGGGTGAAATAGGAGGGTTTGTTGGAGCAGCAACTTAGAAGACCTGTATGAAAGAATTGATTAAAGAATCTATGGTTTTGTAACACAATTTGAGACTTTCTAAGAGATCTTGTGGTGGCAAGAAGTTTAAAGATTACTTTGTGTGTAAAATTGGGCTAATTCTAGTAGCCTTTGAGCAGGGTGACTTGAAGTTTATTTGTGTTAATTGCATAAGAATCTCATGTGTGAATGCTTGGTTCAATTTTTTTGATGATGTATGGATGCTATTTGGATGTTGAGCTGGTATTCTTACAACCTTCTCTAAAGGATAGGTCTATTTGTTGTTACTGGTGAATTGGGAAGCCATAGTGTTGATTTGATGAAAGTTGTGTTGGCAACTTGAATCTAAGTTGCAACTTGATTCCTTGAGCCTGATTATGTGTTCCTCCACCTTGATATTGCATCATAGGGGTGTTGGGGTGTGCCTTGAAAATTTGAAAGCTTCCTTATGTAGGCCTAGTTAAGCCTTGTTTATGGCTTGTAAATCAATCTTTTGATACATTTGTTTTGGGTGTTTGATCTTGTGCTTTTGGGACCTTTTGGAGGATGTTATTAGGAGTATAAAACCATGTTTCATTGACTGGTTAATGCCTTTAATCATTTTTTATTTTGACTGTCCTAGTCGGTGAATGTTGCAAAGTTGCATGGGCTTGTGTAGAATCCTTGGAAGAGTGGATGTTTTTTAGTGCAAAGTCTATTTGTTTGGTCATGTTGTGTTGTGTGAAGAGTGTTTACATCATCCCCAATTCCTATTGAGATGTCTGGTTGTATGAGTCAAGTTGAGTGGTCAAGTTGCATTGTTGAGAGGAATAGTGAAGTTGGTGAGTGCATATAGAGTATTTAAGAGAAGCTTTTGAAAAGGAAGTTGCTTCCCCTGCCACTCTGCATCATAGTGGTATCAAAGCTTCAAGGAGTAGATTTGTTTTCATTTTTTAAATTGTGAAGAGAAAGGAAGAAGTGAAGAGTTTGGTAGTCAAAGATTCCTCCAAAGAACAAAGATATGGCTAAGGAGATGAAGGAGATGAAGGACAAACATGCTATAGAAATCAGAGAGTTGGAGGAAAGAATCATAGCCTTGGAGACAAAATAAAGAAGGTATGTGGAAGAGAGTGAATCAGATGATGAGTTTGAAGACATGGAAGAAGAACTTGATCCAAAAGACCAAAGGATTGCAAAGTTGGTAAGGGAAGTTAGAGATGACAAGCCTAAGGTAAAAATTGATGTTCCTAAATATGGTGGAAGTTTAAATGATGAAGAACTACTTGAATGGATTTCTGCATTAGATAATCATTTTGAATTTGATGAGGTTCTTGAGGAGTAAAGAGAAAGGATTGCAAAGACAAAGTTGCGAGGCCATGCTTTGGTATGGTGGGACTACTTTCAATTTGAGAGGAGGAAGCAAGGCAAGTCTAAAATCACTTCATGGGACAATATGATATAAAAACTCAAAGGTAAATTATTACCCAAGGATCATTAAGTTCAAATGTTTAAGAAATTTCAAAGCTTAAGACATAAATAAATGGATATTAAGTCTTATACTAGAGAGTTTTATAAATTAAGTTTAAGGTCTGGTCATCATGAGAATGAAGATGAAAAAGTTGCAAGATATATTGGTGGTTTGAGGTTAAACATACAAGATGAATTGGTTTTGGCTAACCCTAAGAGTGTAGAGGATTGTTATCAAATGGAAATCAGAGTGGATGAGAAGCTTAAGAGGAGACAAGAGAAATTAGTGAGAGGAAGAGGTGGTTTGGTGCAGGAGCACCTTGACTCTGAAAACAAATTTGTAAAGATTTGAGTTTTCAAAAATATGAAGGCATTGTAAAGGCCATTCTAAGTCATTGAAAGTTCTTTAGGAAGTAAATAGAGTCAAAATACAAAAAAATGTCATTTTTGTCCCTAGGTGATAAGGTTTCCAAAATTGTTCACTTGTTGCCAAAATTGTGAAAAGGCAACACAAAAATCAGAATGTGAAGAGAAAAAGTGGGAGAGGAAAGATTTTGGTCAATTAGAAACTGAAAAAGCACTTTCATAACTATTGTAAAAGCTATAAAAAGCATGAAAAGATGTGGAAGAAACAAAAGTTGAGTCTTTGTAATAAGATTTTGAAATAAAATCCCATGTTTATGAGTTTACAACACTTTCTCCATGGCTTTTATCTTATATTGGTAATTTAGGAACCTCAAAAATTTAAATACTTATGTGATCTCATTTTAGGTAGAGTTAGTTTCATTCACAAATAATTTGGAAGGTTAGTTTTGAGAAATAAAAGAAGGAAAGGCAATTTTCTGTGTCCCGGGCAGTGATCCTCACTTTGTGATTTTGAGAGTCTTCTAAGGAAAATATTCTCCATCGCACCATTATAGGCTAGTAGAATGGTCGGATGGATGGGTTTTTATGTTTATTTAACATGTTTTTGAGTGGAAGTGTGTCAAAAAGTAACAAGGAAGGCGTGGATATGAAGATAGCGTGGATATGAAGATAGTTGCTGCTCCAAGAGGAAAATTTGAGTTTTCCATATGAAAGATGGTGCCTACAAGTTGGAACGGTTGGAATAGAATTTGTTTTGATATGGATAAGGGTTATTATGTTTAGGAAGACTCATTTATAGGTTTTTTTAATAGTGCTAGGTTATTTGGAGGTTTGTAGATGATATTTCTTAAAAACCCTCACTTGCTTGTGCTTTAAAAGCCTATAAACAAGGGTTTACTATTTAATTATATTGCTAGGAATTTTTTACCTTGAAGATTGATGAGTTGTGAGTTTTTCCACCTGTATAAATACTTTTTATGGTTGGTAAGTGATTTGGAGTTGTTTTAAAGGTGTCTCCTTGGTTAAATTGGCTTATTTGGGGCTCTTTAGTAACAAAGAAGTCAGGACAACAGGCATTTGTTCCAAAACAAGTGTACCTAAAAATGAGATATGTTTTTAATGATCAAAATGGGTACTCAAAAATTTATTTATCCTATAGAGATTCATTATGGTTTGCATGTTACACCTGATTTGGTGTTTTGGAAAATTTTGGCCTTTTGAATGCAAGAAACTAAGATTCTGTGTAGACAGTGATTTGAGTGTTTGGTTTGAGTTTGTAACTATCTAAATGATGATGAAAAATGTGACTCAAGGTCTGGAAGAAGTCCTAAAGCAAGGTTTGTCATTTTAATGTCTTGAACAATGTGGAATCATGGTGTTTTGACTACTAAAAGTAAGGAATCTGATAAAAAAATGTTTGTGAATATGATCTTGGTATTGTTTCAATTAGAATGATGATGATTACAATGTCATGGAAGTTTGATAACAGGTTTGAAGGGAGAAGTGAATGAGTGGTGGTCTTTTTTCCTTGATTTAATCAAGTTAAATGGATGGTAATAGTGAAAGTTGTAGTGATTCAAAATTTCTAATAGTGTTATGATGAATTTGGTGAAAGTGTGGATTACTGATTTGAAAAGTTGATGATTGGTATCCTTGTAGTCCAAAGTGAATTTGATGGATTTAGTTTAGTTGATAAGTGAAATTGGTAAAATGAATAGTAAATTTTGAAGAATTTGTCAATTGATCTTCTCCGAGATGAGTTTGGGACAGAAGTTCCCTGTGTTTTTGTTGTTTAGCAATTGATATTGCATCAAATTGGTATCAGAGCTGGTTTTGCAATCTGATATTGTATCATGGTCCCAATGCAAGAGGAAGAGGAATGATTTCTACATCAAAGTAGCCAAATAAAGATCAAGACAAAGCAAACAAAGGTAAAGATCACAATGTTGATTCTAGAGGTGGTTTTGGTTTTAGAGGTAGAGGAAGGTATAGTGCTGGTAGAGCTACTAATGATTTTGTAGGAAGGTACTACACATGCAATGAGTTCATCCATCCTTCATGGAAATTTCCTGAGAGGGTTGGTAGTTCATCAAGTGGAGACAAGAAGATTGAGAGGAGAGCACAATTGGTTCAAGAGTGTGAAAGCCATTATTCTGCAAGTAAGAAGGTAGATCCTAAAGTAGGGGAAATGTTGATGGTGAGAAAGAAAATCTTAAAAGCAGCAAAAGTGGAAGCACCTTTGCAAAGGAAAAGTCTCTTCAACACTAATTGTAAGTTCAAGGACAAGGTATGTAGAGTGGTCATTGATTTTGGCTCAACTGAAAATATGGTGTCATTGTGAAATGGTAAACAAGTTAGGCTTGAAAAGAATTCCTCATGGATTTCCTTATAAAATTTCATGGTTAAATTATGACCAATCTTTATTGGTGAATGAAAAGGTCGTTGTAGACTTTCAAATTGGTGTTTATCATGATAGTGTTGTTTTTTATGTGCTTCCAATGGATTGTTGTCATCTCCTATTAGGAAGCCCTTGGAAATATGACAAGAGGGAATTGTATGATGGTAGGGAAAATACCTACACCATAGTCAAAGATGGTTATTCTTTTGTTTTAACTCCTCTTGTAGAAGATATCAAAGGTAAAGAACATTTAATAATGTGTGGTAGGAAGGAACTTGTAAATGAAATGAAGGAGAATTTTTTTTTATGTTGTTACCTGTCCTAGGACTGATAATGTAGTTGCAGCGGGTGTGACTATAAACACAGGGGTGAAAAGTGCTTTGACAAGGAATTTGCATGAAATTATTATTGTAGGGACCATTGAATGTCTTGTAGTTAAGAGTAAAGTTAAGAGTAAGGAATAGGATTCAAATCATCTTAGCATCCATACAGACCGTACAACAACAAGAAAAGTGAGAAAAAACTAGTAAATTTCTAGAAAATAACATTCTTATTGATCGTCGGTATTGGCATGGTGTAATGGTTTAAAGGTGGCATTGTTGTTCTTACCACCAAGGTTCAAACCCCATTGGGGTGGTATTGTTGAATGGTTGTATTCTGGTTCACAGCTCTGGTCAAAAGTGTTTACCCCTTTTTTTTTAAAAAAAAAACATTCTTATTGATCAAACAATGGGTTACAAATCAACCAAAACCTCTCCTTCAAGGCATTGAAGGTTATTATATATGTAAATATCATTACAATTCCTTAGGTACGAGTTGTTCTCACAAATATTCTACAATGTCACTCATGTACATTCAAGATTCTCTTCTAATGTCTACATCATCTAGGTTCTCATTTAGAGGTTAACTTCAAATGAGTAACTTGAGATTCCCTCACAAAGATTCACACGTTATTTTATACTGGATTCAAATCAGAATTGAGATTTGTCAAGATCATCAAAATAAGGATGTTGCATTGTTTTTTTGGCTGAGATTCTCTTTGATGGCTCAAAAATCAGCATTTTCTACAAGGAGGGACCAATCAATTTTTACTAGTTTAGTTATAGATACTCAAAAGAAAAGAATAAAAAGAAATAGCTCATCCAAAATAGATGGAAGGTACTTATAGATAGGCATGGAAATCTCTCAACTTAGTCAGTCTTGGTCATACATCTTCACTGGGAGTTCCAAGATACCTATTGCACACAACACCTCTCATGAATAGAATTTCTTGAAATTCGAGATGCTCTTATAATGTCTACATCATAGGTAGTCATGATAAGGTTAAATTCAAATGAATAACTTGAAATTTCCTCACCAAGCTTCACACACACTTTTGTAACAGCTCAAAATCATAATTGAGATTTGTCAAGATCATCAAAATAAGGATGTTGCATTGCTTTTCTGCTTGAGATTCTCTTGGATGGCTCATAAATCTGCATTTTATGGAAGGGGACACCAATCAATGTTTTCTTGGTTACATATAGATACACAAAGTAAAATAAGATGATAGCATTAGCATCAACCAAATTGATGTGGATACAAGTATAAATTAATAAGAACCATTATGCATATACTTACAAAATAATCCAATGAACCATTCGGGTCTGCTCTACTCTTTATTGTGTCAAGTATTGCCTCATGGTAAGACTCACGAACCTTCCACAAGGTCTTGTTCAAAGGTCTACCCCCATATTTGGTCAAATGAACATTGGATGCCACGACAAGGTTTGAGTAATGAAGAAACTTACGATGCGTTTCAAATTCCTCAAACAACCAATGTTTAGCACTCTTATGTGGTTACCTTCTTAGCCACATTCCAGTAACAACAACTGAGCCTGTAGGGTATTCTATGTTTTCTCCATCTATAATTGGGGCTTCCAATTTCTTTTTTGCCTCAACACAACGACATAATTAATAGTTTGTTACCTCTTCGTTGTCTTCATTTGCAATAACTACATAAACATGCCCTGCATTTATATGTGTGACATATCTCTTGAAATTAGTTAACATTATAAATATAGTACAAAGTAAGATAACAATATGGAATTTCAAATACTAAGCAAGTAGATATATTACCTGGTTGAACTAGATCTGATACATGGTCAAAGTCGACTAATGATTCCATCTGTGTTAGTTCCAATGCCATCAGAGGGTGATACGTTTGAAGTGGGCTAAGATAACTTGTCAACCATTTGTCAACCCACTCCCCTGACTCACAATCATTCCAAGCTTGCATTGTACATGAAGAACAAAAGCATGCCATCTTACGTGTATTGATACTCCATGAACCTGCATTTGAGCTAAGGAAAGAGTGCAACTCACTCGATCTCATTAGTGTACAAAAATCCTCATATGGTGCAATGTTAGTATCATCCATCAACCAAAAAAATCTACAAACTGAAGAAGTACCTTCATTACCTAGAACCATCGAAGCATTACACCACTCGATGATTGATCTTGCATCTGTCAACTATGCACTATCTTTATACTTTAACTCTTCTCATGCTAATGCTATTTTCACACATGCTCATGCACTATCATGCTCCCCCTTTCCATGTCTGACCTCAAAAAAGTTTCACATATGTTGAACACGTGTAGTGAGATCCATCCTGCACAACTAGTAGAACATGCACACATTCTTGAACTGTGTTGCACAGTTATCTGACCATATTATATGTCGACCGTATGATATGCCCCTCTAATCCAAATGAATTTAGAACATCTAGAAGAAACTTTACACAAACTTTGGAGAATGTGTGCGATCATCTCTAATATAAAAGTGATACTCCCTCAATATCTTCCTTTGGTCCTCTATACTATCAGTTGCATGAATGAATGCTATGTGCACAAATATTGAAACCTATGTGGAGTTGTAATACTATGACTGCACCTCACGCTGTGGCTGTAGAGTGTAGTTCTCTGCATAGTCAACTGTTGATACTATGCTGCCAAGTGGAAAGGTGTCCTTGCATAGCTTGAATTGTCTGTCCAGCCATCGGGCTCTATGGGTATGCCTTGCATACTCATACACTAGATTCTCATGAAACATGGACATAAAATGATACACTGGAATCTTCTCAACAACCAAATCACACCTTTTTGCTTGAGACCCATCTTTTGTAGTGTATGCCACTATTTTATACTTCCCAAAATCTACTAGTTTATGCCCCAACTCATCTGTTCTTTCCATATGTTGACATACTCGCATTCGTTGCAAGCCACCTCAATGCTCGCATGAACCATCCAAGCATGTTCTCTTGTAGAATATTTGGCCATCCTCTATTTGACATAAATTTTTTGATAAGAACTCTCTTGAAGATTTTTGTGGGGCTTATATTCCACAATCCTACAAAACATCATTAGTATGCAAATCTAAACATATAGAACGATAAACATCATAATGGTTAGAAAATTCAATATGAATTCTACAACAAAAAGTAGTGTGTGTGTGATTTATCTTGAATAAAAAGGTTTAAGCATTTCAAAGAATCTTTGAGAATTACTAATTTGAGCATAAGCATTTTGAGATTTATGAAAAAATTGTGTTTGAGTCATATCCAAAAAATGCTTTGGATGTGGCTCACGGTTTCAACTACCAATTCTCCTTCTTACAACATCCCTTTGATTCAAATATGGCCTTGTATTATTCTTCCAATTATCTTCCATTGGTCTTCTCAATACTTCAACAACTTTTTTTATCTTTGTGTGGCAGTCTCCTCAAGAATGCCCATAATTCATTTGAATCGGTGCCCTCAATTCTTTACCGCCTTTGGAGGGCTTTTGATAATTTTTTTCTACTAATTCCCATTTGTTCACTTGTATTTTTAATGAGGCAAGATCTCTTTGTTTGATAGCTTACCAAAGTCGATGTAATGACACATCAGGTGGCATTACTATCCTTTGAGCGTGAGGTCTTACCCACATTGTCATAAGCATCCATTAGATTCTTCACAATAGTGTTTTCACTTGATGCATTCGATGTTCTCAACCCAAGAGTCTTGATGATGTTTCTATACTTTAAACCCCACATCATTTGAACAAATAGTTGACATCTTGTGGTCTCATTTAGCCTTTCAAAGAAAATTTTCCAAATCTTATTAGCATATCTTCTATAAGTGCATTCTAGAATCTTACCTTCCATGTGCTACAAAATATCCTCATCAATATTAATCAAAAACTTTTACTTTCTACGCAAAATTCTAGGTGGTGTTCTCTTAGGTACATACATCTCAACATTAGCAATTTCATCAATATTGAATTGAGGTGGGCTAGATTGCATACCTTCAATCGAGGGTGGAATAGAAGACATACCTTGAGGTTCACATGGGGATGATGGCATACCTTGTTTTTCAACTTCGATTGATGATGTACTCTCAAATTTAGATGTGGTGGATGGTGTCCAACCATACTCACTTGTGGTAGATGGTGTCCCTCCATATTCACCTGTGCTTAATGGTGTCCCTTTGTATTCACTTGCGGTAGAGGGTGTGTCTCCAACTACGGTATCTGCATCTACCCTAGCACGACTATTTCACATTCATGCCCTTTGTGTTGCCAATTTATTTTCTCTTTTTGACAGTTTAGGTTCCTCTACAACTAGATTGTTTTCATCAATCATTCCCAATTTCTACTTTCCACGATATTCCCTCATCCATTTTTTCTATTTATCTCTGAAGGCTTGGAGCTAATCATCTGTTAGTTTTTTCCTTTTAACAATTTGTTTCTTTGGCATGATGAATAATTTTACCTATGCAAAAAGTGCTAAGTTGTCAAATTAACTAATTTATTTTTTGAGTTGGGCAATGTAATTTTATGTTATATTGAGCATGAGCAAAGTATTTTAGGCTTATTTCAATAATTGTCAAGTTTTGGAGTGTTTGGCAAGTGCTACTTTCAATAAAACATAGGGTTTTCGGTGCAGGAGCACCAACACCATATTTTCAAAACTTGAATCATTGAATGTTGATCATTTGATTAGTAGGTGTGTCATAGGTATTTTGAAGTAAATATTTTCATTGAATAAGGTTTAGAAACACCATTTTGAATGTATTTAGGAATTTGGAGGTCGATGGAGTCCAAAATGTAAAAGTTGCTCAATGAGATGGTTCATGTGATGAGTCTAGAAATTTAGGTGTTTTGATGTTCTTCAGGTCAAATTAGGTCTTTGGAGACCATATTTCATGTATTTATATGTCTTAGGATTGAGTTTTCAAAATTTGCATATGATATTGAAAAAATTGCAAAATTGCAACAAAAGTTGTGAAGAGCAAAATTGTGAAAATACAAGAATTTGAAGGGTCAGAATTTGAATAGATATTTATGCCCACTGGGAAGGAAAAAATATCATTGTAAAATGTTTTTAAATACCTTCAAAGGCTCATTAGAAATATAATGAAGATTGGTTGGTGAATCATTTTGAAGAATTCAACGTTTCATTCTTTTATTTCACTATTTTCTATATTTTTCCTATGTTAACAAAATTTCATCATAGTTGTACGGACCCACACATTCAGTAAATGCTCTAACATTCTTTATTTCATGTAGTGTTTTGTAGTAGCTCTTATTTTCATCAATTTTGAGCTTCTAACATTCAATTTTGTGGGAGAAATCTTGATTTTTTTGGGACTACCTACTAAAGTCAAAAATACCCCTATTTTGTGAGCAATATGGATTTTTTTGGTCATCCCACCTACTGTGTAGACTTTTGCTTCGGTGGGATGACATGTATAAATGTATATTGGATTTTTAATAAAGTTAAAAGGCACTTGGAGTCCACAAGGTCAAGTTATAGTGATGCCCTAGGCTGGGTATGTAGGTTTTGCTAAGTGAAAATGAAGGCTAAAGGTTGTGTATTGGTGAATTTGTGAAGGGACTAAGTGTAGGAAGGTTTGGAGGGTCTGTGCAGACCTAGGAAAAGGTGTTTTTAACTTTGGTTTGAGATTTTGTGACTATTAGAGTGTAAATATAGAGAAACCCTAGGTTTTAAGGTGAAATTGGAGGTTTGCTAGAACAAGACCCTAGAAGGCCTGTATGGAAGAGATGACCTAAGAATTTGTGGTTTTGTATCACAATTTGAGACTATCCAAGAGATTTTGAGGTGGAAATAATTCTAAAGGTTACTTTGTTTGTAAAATGGGGCTAATTCTAGTAGCCTATTAAGTAGGGTGACTTGAAGTTTCTCTATGTTGTTGCATGAGAATCTCATATGTAAGATTGGGTCTCTACTTTTGATGTTGTGTAGATGCTATTTGGATGTTGGGATGGTTCTCTTACAGTCTTCTCTAAAAGAGAGGTCTTTTTGTTGATTTGGTGAGTTGGGAAGCCATGGTATTGATTTGATGAAAGTAGTTTTGGAGACTTGAATTTGAGTTGGAACTTGATTCCTTGAGTCTATTTGTGTGTTACAGGCCTTCCCCTACTACATTAGGAGTATATTCCAATTTTTTAGAGACATGTATGGAAAATTTAGTAGCATAGACAAGGAAATCAGCTGGTTTGTATAACTGTTTGACAAAATAACTCAATGAAAGCTTTGGAAGCACACACAAAGAAAGTCAATTGTTAAATTTAACAAAATGCCTCAAAGGGATGTGGTTTAAAAATTTAATAGGAAAGTGTATCAAATTGTGTGATTTAAAATGTCTATTGACAATGTAAGGTTGTAACATGACAAACAAACAATTTAATCAACATGGAATAAGCAAAACAACAAAAATGAAAGCAAGCCATAATAGAATGAAAGAAAATGTACAAAGATTTCACATACCTAAAAAAGCAAAGTTTCAAATGGAGGAGTTCTACCCAATTATGCAGCCTTTGCTTCTTCCTTCCTAAAACTCCTCAAAAATTTGACTTCTTCAAAAGCTTGTTCCCCTCCAAATTTCAATTGTATATCAATTATCACTGTAATTCAAACTTGAATTGATATTATATGCCTTTCAACATGAAAACTCTGCTATTTCATGCAAAGTTGATGGAAAGAACATTCAAAAGGTGGTGGAATCTAAAAATCATGCATGCACACTTCACTCAATCACCAAAAAGCTACTTTTTGTCAGAGAACGCATAGAACTAGGAGAATATGTAGAATGTGGGTCGACATCACGGGTATATTGTACTTTTTTACCATTTTTAGTGCTATAAAAAACACGCTCATGTTATAACGAGAGAGCGTTATTTAATCCTTAATGGACATATCTCTACTAGTAAATAACGTGCTCACGTTATGATAAATTTGGTTTTAGAAGACGTGTATGGAAGAGATGACCTAAGAATTTGTGGTTTTGTATCACAATTTGAGACTATCCAAGATATTTTGAGGTGGAAAGAATTCTAAAGGGTACTTTGTTTGTAAAATGGGGCTAATTCTAGTAGCCTATTGAGTAGGGTGACTTGAAGTTTCTCTATGTTGTTGCATGAGAATCTCATATGTAAGATTGGGTCTCTATTTTTGATGTTGTGTAGATGCTATTTGGATGTTGGGATGGTTCTCTTACAGTCTTCTCTAAAAGAGAGGTCTTTTTGTTGATTTGGTGAGTTGGGAAGCCATGGTATTGATTTGATGAAAGTAGTTTTGGAGACTTGAATCTGAGTTGGAACTTGATTCCTTGAGTCTATTTGTGTGTTGTAGGCCTTCCCCTACTACATTAGGAGTATATTCTAATTTTTTAGAGACATGTATGGAAAATTTGGTAGCATAGACAAGGCAATCAGCTGGTTTGTATAACTGTTTGACAAAATAACTCAATGAAAGCTTTGGAAGCACACACAAAGAAAGTCAATTGTTAAATTTAACAAAATTCCTCAAAGAGATGTGGTTTAAAAATTTAATAGGAAAGTGTATCAAATTGTGTGATTTAAAATTTCCATTAACAACGTAAGGTTGTAACATGACAAACAAACAATTTGATCAACATGGAATAAGCAAAACAACAAAAATGAAAGCAAGCCATAATAGAATGAAAGAAAATGTATAAATATTTCACATACCTAAAAAAGCAAAGTTTCAAATGGAGGAGTTCTACCCAATTATGCAGCCTTTGCTTCTTCCTTCCTCAAACTCCTCAAAAATTTAACTTCTTCAAAAGCTTGTTCCCCTCCAAATTTCAATTGTATATCAATTATCACTGTAATTCAAACTTGAATTGATATTATATGCCTTTCAACATGAAAACTCTGCTATTTCATGCAAAGGTGATGGAAAGAACATTCAAAAGGTGGTGGAATCTAAAAATCATGCATGCACACTTCACTCAATCACCAAAAAGCTACTTTTTGTCAGAGCACACATAGAACTAGGAGAATATGTAGAATGTGGGTCGACATCACGGGTATATTATAATTTTTTACCATTTTTAGTGCTATAAAAAACACGCTCGTGTTATAACGAGAGCGCGTTATTTAATCCTTAATGGACATATCTCTACTAGTAAATAGCGTGCTCACGTTATGATAAATTTGGTTTTAGAAGACCTGTATGGAAGAGATGACCTGAGAATTTGTGGTTTTGTATCACAATTTGAGACTATCCAAGAGATTTTGAGGTGGAAAGAATTCTAAAGGGTACTTTGTTTGTAAAATGGGGCTAATTCTAGTAGCCTATTGAGTAGGGTGACTTGAAGTTTCTCTATGTTGTTGCATGAGAATCTCATATGTAAGATTGGGTCTCTATTTTTGATGTTGTGTAGATGCTATTTGGATGTTGGGATGGTTCTCTTACAGTCTTCTCTAAAAGAGAGGTCTTTTTGTTGATTTGGTGAGTTGGGAAGCCATGGTATTGATTTGATGAAAGTAGTTTTGGAGACTTGAATCCAAGTTGGAACTTGATTCCTTGAGTCTATTTGTGTGTTGCAGGCCTTCCCCTACTACATTAGGAGTATATTCCAATTTTTTAGAGACATGTATGGAAAATTTGGTAGCATAGACAAGGCAATCAGCTGGTTTGTATAACTATTTGACAAAATAACTCAATGAAAGCTTTGGAAGCACACACAAAGAAAGTAAATTGTTAAATTTAACAAAATGCCTCAAAGAGACATGGTTTAAAAATTTAATAGGAAAGTGTATCGAATTGTGTGATTTAAAATGTCCATTGACAGCGTAAGGTTGTAACATGACAAACAAACAATTTGATCAACATGGAATAAGCAAAACAACAAAAATGAAAGCAAGCCGTAATAGAATGAAAGAAAATGTACAAAGATTTCACATACCTACAAAAGAAAAGTTTCAAATGGAGGAGTTCTACCCAATTATGCAGCCTTTGCTTCTTCCTTCCTCAAACTCCTCAAAAATTTGACTTCTTCAAAAGCTTGTTCCCCTTCAAATTTCAATTGTATATCAATTATCACTGTAATTCAAATTTGAATTGATATTATATGCCTTTCAACATGAAAACTTTGCTATTTCATGCAAAGGTGATGGAAAGAACATTCAAAAGGTGGTGGAATCTAAAAATCATGCATGCACACTTCACTCAATCACCAAAAAGCTACTTTTTGTCAGAGCACGCATAGAACTAGGAGAATATGTAGAATGTGGGTCGACATCACGGGTATATTGTACTTTTTTACCGTTTTTAGTGCTATAAAAAACACGCTCGTGTTATAATGACAGCGCGTTATTTAATCCTTAATGGACATATCTCTACTAGTAAATAATGTGCTCGCGTTATGATAAATTTGGTTTTTTAAGCTTTATATGGTACATTTATAGGGTAGACGGTTAA